>JBCFYV010000012.1:50374016-50696487 GCA_039000515.1 Timema cristinae
ACTCGGACACACACGCACACGAGGAGGGCGGAGCGCCAACCGAGAGAACTCACGGAGCACCGGAGCCGCGTCCTGATGAAGTCGGCCTCAGGCCTTGGACAGGAGCAATCGCTCCTCAACGCCACAGACTACCTCCCGGGTCATCTGTGTCCGGCGGGGGGGCACACCACACCGTCTCTGATGCGTCTGTGGACGAGGGCGGGGGGGTCATAATCGCCGATGCCCATGACGATCGCGTTAGGACTGGCCTGCACCCGTGAGAAGAAAGTCACTGCCAGCCCGCGGATGATCACGTCCAGGGGCTGGAGGCCAGACAAGTCTAGCAGGACTCGGGTTTGTGTGCGGGGGGAGGGGGGGGGGGGAGAGTCCGAGCATCAACCTCAAAAATAGGTGATAAACCGCGCGGAGAAGCGGTAGCGGGGAAGGTAAGCCCAGAGCGTAGCGTAGAGTAGGAGGGACATAATACAAGCCTGGAATAGTCTAATCTTATGGCCGTGGTTCAACGGGCTGGCTGGGCGCAGGAGAGGGGCCAGTCCTAGCATGACACCCCTCGCTCTTCCTGCAGACGCTCTCAGGTTCGAGTCCCAGTTGCAGCGACGGTCCAGCAACACACCCAGGTATTTAACCGTTTGCGACCACTGGACCGCTTCTCCCGCGACGCGGAGGGGCTGCAATGGACCCAGTCTGCGGCGGGTGAACAGAATCGCCAACGTCTTGGTGCCATTCACGGCTAGGGATTTGGAGCCAAGATAAGCGATTATCCCCCGCAATGCCATGGTGAGCTTGGCCCAGATCACCGCAGCATCGGGGGAGGTCGCCAGGATAGTGGTATCGTCGTCGTATTGAAAGAGGGAGACTCCCCGTGGGACGGGCACATCACGCACGAAGAGGGAGAAGAGGAGGGGGGAGAGACAGGAGCCCTGGGGGACTCCAGAAACTATAGGACGAGGGGTCGACAACTGGTGGTCCACGCCCACTCTGAAGGAGCGGTCCTGGAGGAAAGACAGAAGGAGATGAAGCAGGGGGGCAGGAACTCCGGCTTCTGCAAGTCCCGTGAGAAGTCCTCGGTGGCTCACACTGTCTAAAGCACCCTTCACGTCCAACAGAACGAAGCCGGAATGGCAACGCTCGTTGAACGCTTCCGTCACCAAGTCTACGACCTTGGCGACGGCATGGGTGGTAGACAGGCCTTTCCGGAAACCGAACTGGTGATCTGGCAGAAGGAGGTGCACCTCCAGCCAAGCCTCCAGTCGGGCCAGGATCAGTCTCTCGGCGACTTTGCCGACGCAAGAGAGTAGAGAGATGGGACGATAGGAAGTAGGGTATCTAGGCGGTTTCCCGGGCTTGTGGATAGGTACGAAAGTCGCCACCCGCCACTGCGCGGGAAAATACAATATAAACATTGCGTTCAGGATACGTAGAAGAAGGACGAAGGCATTACGAGGTAGGTGGGCCAGGAGGAGGGGGGATATCCGGTCCAACCCGGGAGCGGGTCCACATTCAGAGGGATGGTACCTGACAGCTAGGAAAGTTACCATATATTTATTCACCAAACTAAATGATCTGCGAGATCATATGTTGAATTGTTGTTACTTTTGGTAGTCATAACATTCACAAAAACAAATAATTTGTTTTAAATTATTTATCATTTTTACATTATTGATGCACAAACTTATGAAAATAATATTTTGTATGATTTTCTCTCTAAGATATAAAAAACATTTATTTATTTTGATGCTCATTTATAATAAGATACAAGTGTGAATATAATACTTTTTAATTTATTATTTCAAGTACTATAATATATTATGTTGTTACACCTGGAAAAAAAAGAAGTTTGATATTTTATTATTTCACTAAGTTATTAAACCACCAATTATACAATAATCCTTAGGGAAGTATTATTAGACTCGTTTAATAAAACTTTTTATTGATAATATAGTATTAGTAAGTAAATAATTATTTTCAAATAGGTTTACATAAGATAAATATCTCTCTTTGTGATATTGTTAAGTTCAGAACCAATTAAACAGATGCACTCCTGATAAAAAGGAATTTAGGGTTGTCTGTAACTAATTTTTCACATCCAAATCTTATTTCAAGAGTAATGTTTTAAAATTGAATAATTAAAGAAATTTAAATTATAACCAGTGTATTTAAAGATTAATCCAACTCAAATTAATCATTTTTGTGGGTCCCTATTATTCATGGCAGAGCGCTTGGAAAATTACAGGATATTTCACTCGCTCTCTGCCCCTGAGGGCTTCTCATACACCAATTACGTCCATTGGTTTGAAACTCATCGGCTGAGAGTTGGCGAGACATTCTATATTTGGTCCAAAAGGAATGGGGCTACTAGGAAGTGGATGAGGTTACATAATGATGAGTTATATACTCTGTACCCATCTCAAGACCTTGTTAGGATAATCAAGTCTCATAGATTACAATGGGCAGGACATGCAGCACGAATGGAAGAATCTAGAACCATGTTCAGAGTACGACTATTGACTATTGACTGGCAAACCCGATAAGGGGATAATCGCTTACCTAGGCACCAAATCCCTAGCAGTGAACGGTACAAAGACGTTGGCGATACTGTTCACCCGCCGCAGACCGGGTCCGTTGCAGCCCCTCCGCGTCGCGGGAGAAGCGGTCCAGTGGTTGCAAACGGTGAAATATCTGGGTGTGTTGCTGGACCGTCGCTGCAACTGGGACTCGAACCTGAGAGCGTCTGCAAGGAGAGCGAGGGGAGTCATGCTAAGACTGGCCCCACTCCTGCGCCCAGCCAGCCCGTTGAACCACGCCCATAAAGTTAGATTATTCCAGGCTTGTATTATGTCCCTCCTACTCTACGCCACGCCTGCCTGGGCTTACCTCCCCCGTTACCGCTTCTCCCCGCTCCGAGCGATTTCTCACCTATTTTTGAGGTTGATGCTCGGACTCCTTCCCCGCACCCACACCGAATCCAGCTAGACTTGTCTGGCCTCCAACCCCTGGACGTGATCATCCGCGGGTTGGCAGTGACTTTCTTCTCACGAGTGCAGGCCAGTCCTAACGCGATCGTCGGGACATCGGCGATTACGACCCCCCGCTCTCGTCCACAGACGCATCAGAGAGGTGTGGTGGGCCTCCCCGCCGGACACGGATGACCCGGGAGGTAGTCTGTGGTGTTGAGGAGCGATTGCTCCTGTTTAAGACCTTAGGCCGACTTCATCAGGATGCGGCTCCAGTGCTCCGCGAGTTCTCCCGGTTGGCGCTCCACCCTCCTTGTGTGCGCGTGTGTCCGAGTGCTAGGCCCCAACCCACCAACTGCGGGTGGGTGTTGGTCTGATCTGTGCTTCAAACCCTATTTACTCCAACATACAGCCTACAGCAATATCCCGGATTCAAACTGAGCATCATTACCAATCATAAGCATTTCACAAACTTTCTCTGAACATCTTATAATATCGAAACTAATTAATATCAATTGGTATTTTCCATGTCAAATGTATGTGATTATGTCGTGCTAGTGCGTGTTCTGTCTAGTAAAGCAATATGTGTTGTCCTTTGCGGCCCTCTACCAGAGGGCCGTGGTGCCCCAGTCTAGTTTCCCTGTCTCTCGACCTGTTATTCTCCCGGTGCCCCATGATTATCTCCCGATTCACTTTCAGAATGTCCTATCTACATCCAGTCACCTATCCTTCAATGTTTTCTACCCTGTCGTTCCCTCTCTATGTGTATTTATATATTTTTTAGGTCCCCGTTGACCAAATACCGGCGACAGGACGGGTTTTAGTAAATTTTTCCCACCCATGAAACTACGGACAACTTAATATCAGCCCACCAGGGCGACAAATGACTTTCTTTTTAAATGTTTCTATGTTACTTCTATTACGGTTGACCTTCGAGAGCCCCCTCGGGGCTGGTGTTTGTCGTATCTGTCTTTTATTCAATGTTTTTATACATGTTAAGTATCAATATAAGAGTTACTAAATAAATATCCATACAAACAAACAAACGATAAGAAGAGACCATTGAGAAGACCTAGACGCAGATGGGAGGATAACATTAGAATGAACCTTAAATATAATAAGATGGACTGGATAGAAGTATCTTAAAATAGGAATAGGTGGTGTACTTTTGTAATTGTGGCAATACTTTCCAGTTCTTAATGCCATTAAGCTAGTAACAACAAATTAATATTTTATTTTGTAAAAAACAGCCATTTTAGTTTTCAAAGCGTAATCTATGTTATTTTCATTTCAAATATCAGGTGACAAATCTAATGCAAAATATAATAAATGGAGGTTTAAAAAAAATCACATATGTTAAGACATTTTTAAAAATAACTTTCATGTGTGTTGAAATAAAACATGTTGTGTTCTTCTTCAAGACTTACACTGAGTTTAGGCTAATAGTATTATTGTATCATTCACTCACACATATCATGTATGTGATGTTTAGCAGTTGTTATTAAAGATTAATCAGATAGAACATTTTTATTCTAAAAAAAATCTCATAATTTAATTTAATTCTAAAATATAATTCTAAATATATTCTAAATATAATAAGATGGACTGGATAGAAGTATCTTAAAATAGGAATAGGTGGTGTACTTTTGTAATTGTGGCAATACTTTCCAGTTCCTAATGCCATTAAGCTAGTAACAACAAATTAATATTTTATTTTGTAAAAAACAGCCATTTTAGTTTTCAAAGCGTAATCTATGTTATTTTCATTGTAAAACTCATATTATAGTAGCATTTAAAAGATAATTTTCTAATTTGTAATAAATAATGAGGTTGTAAAAGTTTTAATATTGTATATTTATTGAATTCAATATCAATTTAACTTGACACTTGATAGCTTTCTGAGAAGTGTGACTTAAATGAAAATACTTGGCTTGCAGACCTTTATTAATAAACCCACTTTTAAACTTACAAATAAAAAATATTTAGTTTGCATCTTAGTCATTGATTGTATCTCAGCCAGGGTCATGTGTTTGTTGGTATGTTTAACCACTTTTAAGCTTAAAAATAAATTAGCTTATGTTGCCCATATGACGTAGAAAAGACAAGTTGACCAATATTGTTGGGGAAAGTAATCCGGTTTTTTCACTTTTACTAAAAATAATTAGTTCTCCCATTGTCACTTTGAGTCAATTATGTAAATCAAGTAGTGTAGCAAGTTTGATTGTGTGAAAATATCAGGTGACAAATCTAATGCAAAATATAATAAATGGAGGTTTAAAAAAAATCACATATGTTAAGACATTTTTAAAAATAACTTTCATGTGTGTTGAAATAAAACATGTTGTGTTCTTCTTCAAGACTTACACTGAGTTTAGGCTAATAGTATTATTGTATCATTCACTCACACATATCATGTATGTGATGTTTAGCAGTTGTTATTAAAGATTAATCAGATAGAACATTTTTATTCTAAAAAAAAATCTCATAATTTAATTTAATTCTAAAATATTAAATTTACACTGAATGAACTTACCAGACACTTTTCTTTGGCCAAATTGACTTTTAAGTCAATTACAGAAAATACTCAATTTCTGATAAATACTTATTTTTGATATGCATTCAAAAATAAATATACAAGTTACATAACGAAAAATAGTGTTTGAATAAGATGAAATACAAACATTTCTATTTCCTAGTAACCCGAATATTCCAATTTTCCTGATCACTTACAAAATTCATCGACCTTTCTTTGACCATGGTCATCACAGTTCTTAAAAGTGAGGTTACTGTAGTCTCACTGAAGTATCTCTATCTATTTTTCAGAAATGTTCCCTAAATGGTTTCCTATAGACCATATTCCTTTTGACAAGATGTGGCTAGATGATCGAATTTGGTTTCCCTTACTACTTCGACAGCAAAAATTCCAGGGATTTTTTTTATTTCAAGGACATGACACTATACTCAGTCATACTTTGTCCCTAGTTGAAAACTTTCCAGGTATGGAATAAGACTGAGTAATACCAACACTCAAAGGAAACAATTAGAAAATATATATTAATGAAAAATTGTCAAAATTTCGAAAGCTATTAAATTGCCTTAATTATTTCCATTATTCCCATTTACATTGGAATAGTTAAGAGGATTTTTTTAAATCCAAATGCCAGATTATTCATACAACTATTAAAAAAGTTGTAATGGTACCTTATATGGGGTATAAAGTCCAAAGTAAACTTTTTTAGTATTAATGTTAATAAGTTATTTAATCTTTTTGTGAATATAATCAAATTTACTGTAAGCTCATAAAAATGGCTATATTTTCATACATAATCCGGGAGTGTTGGTAGATGTGAGACTAAATGTTTCTAGACTAAGCTATGAGTTGTATTAATCAGATTTTTTTTTATAATTACAAATCTTTATTTTAACTATAAATCTTGAGAATGAATCTTATAAAACATGTTAAATGTAAAGGTATTGCATTAGTATGATTCTTTTTCTCCAATTATTTTATATCTGAAATTTCATATATTTATTATGAGGCAAAGGCCCTGTCTTTATAAATTATTATACGCTCTTTATTTGAATTATTATTTTATATGCTCTGTAAGTCATGTTACAAAAAAAGCATTTATTGTATCAAAATAAACCAAGGAAAAATTATTGGTTTTCTTACTAGAAAATTTCTGTTTAGCAGAAGAGTTCCCATTTTTCAAGAAATTGTATTTAACTACTGTAAAAAGTAATACGACATTGGTGCTCAGAACATGATTTGACTTTTAAAGGGAAATATTTGCAACCTAATGTTTCTGTAAATGGGTAGCATAAAGCAACTTTATGAAAGAGCACTTTGGAATAATTAATATCAGTATTAAATAATGTTAATCACATTTGCTTATTCAGGGTTGTGACTACACTAAAGCTTTGAAACTCCCCGGCATTTCTAGGTGGCACCTATCTTCTTTGTTCATCAAAAAAATAACATATTAACCAAAACATATTTTTTTCCCACATCAGCACATTAATTAATAAATTTATTTAGAATTGTTTTTGTTCGATGTAGTAGAATTAGCAAGTAGTACTATTAGAAGTATATTGTCCGAAATCTTAACTTTCTCGGTAGTGTGTCTGTCTACTGAGATAAGGGTCCTTGGTTCAATTCCCGACATGGTCAAAAAACGTAACATTGGTGAAATGTGAGTACCGTGATAAATTAACAGCTGGGGACTGGATGCTGTGCCTGTCCTAGTCTTAAGTTAAATTATGAGCCATATGATGCTACGACAAGCCTAGCAAGCCGATAGTGGAAAATATATTAATTGAATAAAAAATTGACCCAGGCCATAGGCTGGAAACCTAATGAATGTAAAAGTAAAACTACTAGCAATTTTACTTATATTGCATTGGCTTAATATTTTCTAACGTATACATTAATAGTAATGCTGAAAAGGTGTTGGTTGCGTGCTTAGCATCCAGAAGCTATACAGGTACTCCTCACTTAACGACCGAGTTCCGTTTCTACAAATTGGTCACTAAACGAGGAACTTGATATTTTTAATTTATTTTGAATAAAGGAAACTCCAACTTGATAACTTGGTTTAAATTTGCATTTCTTACTTAATACATAACATAAAAATACAATTATCAAAAATTATAATGATGTACCAAAAAAAATTTAAGTTAATTAATGAAAAAAATTCATATTATTAGGCCTAACTCTTTTAGTCCATCAAATCTTTAAAGATTGTATTATATTATATTTTGAAGAAGGTATAGGAACAGTGGATAGAAACATATAAAAGAGGGACAAACACAAAATGGCCTTTACAATGAAAAGAAGAACACAGTTCACACTTTACACTGCTGCCAATGGACAAAGAGGTAATGGTTGTCTCTTAAAGAAAATTGATCGTCACCGCCCAATCCCCCGATCGGGATTGCCCCATTGGCAGCAGTGTAAAGTGTGAACTGTGTTCTTCTTTTCATTGTAAAGGCCATTTTGTGTTTGTACCTCTTTAATATGTTTCTATCCACCTTTCCTATACCTTCTTCCAAATATAATATAATACAATTACCTCATAAAGCGAAAAGAGGTTTTCCTTATTGAGTTATATCAAATCCTTTAAAGAGTAATTTAGGATCATCAGGGGCATCATCATTCTACATATGCACTTGCCGCCGCACCGCTGATACTCAAATTATACAGGTTGAATCTCAAGACAAAAACCGTTCAAACGATCCATAGCTTGCCGTAAATGTTTCCGTCGATTCTTCGCCTTCACGTGCCTTCATAGTCTCCAAGATACTGCGTGCCTTTTATTTTTTCTGACATATTACTCTTTGAGGTGTACAGTTAAGTTAAAATTTAAAGTTTCATACACAACTTAAACTAAAGAATAGTAATTGCATGCTAAAATAAGGTAAACCGATAGAAGAATGAGTATATATCTTAAAGTTATGAAATCAAATATTTTCCTTATGTTATTAGATGTATATGTTGCCAATTTTCAATTCATACTTTTTGAGAGGTTTCTAAATAGATTAAAAAATGTCTGAGCTTTTCTTGACACTCCATCACTAAAAGTGCAGATAAAACATTCTTCAGGAGACTGTGTTCCTAGACAAATTGGTGTTTTTTCATTTTTGTTTGTAAAATTTTAATGATGACTTC
The DNA here is from genome assembly GCA_039000515.1 of Timema cristinae. Taxonomy (NCBI): domain Eukaryota; kingdom Metazoa; phylum Arthropoda; class Insecta; order Phasmatodea; family Timematidae; genus Timema; species Timema cristinae. The sequence goes on from JBCFYV010000012.1 coordinate 50,382,639, forward strand.
CACTTAACAAAAAATCACAAACATTCCTCATGAATTATGGCTTTTGACTCATTCCTAGCTATGACCTTTTGTATAAGTACCAATCTTTTTTTAATCTCACTCGGTTCCACATTGGTCTTATTTTCTTGCTCGGGATATTCTTTAGGAAGGCAAGATGTCTTCACATCCACTACCCCATCCTCAATAAGTTGATCTAAACAACTTGCCAGCTCATGTGTGTCATCTGAATTGAAAACAATGTCATTGGATTCCAGCAGGGCCACAGCGTCCTCCAGAAGAGTCAGAAGGAAACTGAAAAAGTTTATATTTGACTGAATTATATGCCTGTGCAGAGCTTTAAATCTAAATATAACTAAAATCCGCTTTTGATTCGTGATTCTGAATTTTAATTTTTGAAAGGTTTAAATTGTATATGAGATTGTATATTTATGTTAATTTGGAAGAAGGAATATGAGAGGTGGATAGAAACATATAAAAGGAATGAACACAAAAAATTGTTTTTACAATGCAAAGAAGACAGTTAACAGTTTACATTGCTGCCATTGGAGAAAGGGGTATTGGCTGCTTCCTTAAGAAAATCGATTGTCAACACCCAATCAGCTATTTTTTGTGTTTGTTCTGTTTATATATTTCTATCCAACTCTCCTATACCTTCTTTCAAATTAAAACAATTACCTCAAAAAGCAAAAAGAGGTTTTCCTTGAAAGAGAATTAAATAAAGCCCAAGTTGACCAAAATAGAATTTAATCCAAAACTCAAATTTAAAAGTTGAACTTTTTATTGATTTTTTTTTAATAAATCACTGATTTATTAATAAAAATCTAATGTAGCTAAAAAAATATAATTACATTTTAAGAAAGTCATGTGGTCATTACTATATTAAATATTCCAAAGTTTGAATCAAAGTTAAAATATAATAATGTGGATATTTGTATGAATTTATACTCGAGATGGCTTGAATCCACTATTTCTCGAATCCGAATCTACATTTTATTTTTGAATCTCGAATCCGAATCCTAGCAAATTGTTAGAAATTATAATGATTTACAAGTAAACCTAAATTACACAATACAGGCTGTAAATTAAGATTTATTTCAATCATGCTTTCAATTTTAATCAACCCCAACAACCCCTCACAAAATACAGGCAAATTAAACAATGGTCTCATATTAAGGTGCGGGCCACAAGCACCGGACTGGACTTTACTTGACATGACTGGAGTCCAGTGTGATTTTCCATACAATGTTTATTTATGGTCTAGGCGCCACTGCAACCAGACTTGACTGGACATAATCTGCCGACCGGATCAGGTCGAAACGGTCCCAATTGGAAAACTAACTTGAGTCTGTTTCCCCACCACTCGTAACAACACTATCTAAGCACGTGATCAATTGTTTACCTACCGTACGTCTATCATTTTCATATTTAAAATTTTATTTAAAGTACAAATTTAAATTACTTAAAACTATATTTAAAGTGTCTCTATATTCTTCGTAAAAATAAGTTCTCGAATATTAAAAATTGATTTTATAAACCGTTCTAATATTATTAAAACAATTTAAAATGTCTTTGGAAGATCAACTTGTAGAAACAGTCCAAGAGCACAGTGTATTGTATGACACAAGTAACAAGAATTTTTGCAACGCCAGGATGAAACACAAAATTTGGTATGAAATAGCAGCTAAACTGAACATTAAATCGGGAGAGTGAAATATTATTTGTATAACTTACATTTTTAATTCTATTTTGTACAGTAAAATTATTTTCATAAAAATTTGTAAAAAGGAATCATAATTTTACTTTGATTGCTTTAATAACATGCATAATCTGAACAATATAAATTACACCTTCTTGGTTGTTATTTATTCCCTTATTTGGTATAAGCTTTGGTCTTCCACTACGATGACATGTTTATTGTGATTACACCCTCTTCAAATCTTATTTATAATAAAAATGATTAATTTAAATTCATACTATCGTAAAGTTTGTGAAATTTTGAAATGTTATTTGGAAAAACTTTCTGTGGGATGATTTGGTTAGTCGAAAGTAGTTTTTAAACTGCTCATCTGTCAAAGATTTTATTAATGTACTAGCCCTCTTCCCCGTAAAAAAATATTGTAAATAATCCTGTAAAACAAAGCTTCAAATCATCCATCATATCAATATAAAACAAAACTTTTTTACTTATTTTTTTTTTAAATACAGTCCTACCATCATTGTATAGCCCCCTCCCTCTTTTTATCCTCCCTCCTATTTTCATCTAATTCCTCTATCTTTTGTTTGCTCTAGGCGCAAAAGGAATTGTGCATACACCAATCAAACAAAATTGTTAAAATCAAATTAATTTTTCAGCTTCCTCCACTTTCATTTACTCCCTCCCCAAATTTTATTTTAACCTTTTTTTTTTGCGTTCCTCGTCATTACATCTATTTCTCTTTCTTCCCCACCCCTTTCACCAACCCCACTTTCCCTTCAACAACTTTTTTTTTCCAATGACTATATCATATACTATCGACATTTTTATGAGGAATAAATTAAATTGTCAAAATAAAATATAGCCTATGTTACTTGCTGATAATGTAGCTTTATATTGGTGAAAGAAATTTTAAAATCGGTCCAGTAGTTTTAGAGTTTATCCATAAAAACAAAAAAACAAATCTTTCCGCTTTATAATATTAGTATAGATGAAACTCGCCTAGACTACACGGTCAACTCAAGTCTGTTCACTATGGCGCATATCCGCATTAGTCCGGTCATGTCAAGTCGAGTCTAGTCCAGTCCGGTGGCTGTGGCGCCCTACCTTTATTGTTTAAAAATCAAATCAATAAAAATTTCAGTGTCTTTTAGTTATTTTTTAAGTGTTGTTAGAATAAGTTAAGTTTCTAAAAAAACATGTGAAATAAAAAGATTAGGGCCGGTCTTATGACTCCAGGATAACTATTAATCTGGTAGATAAATATTTCTATCTGGTGGATAAATTAAAAGTGTGTCTTATGACTTTCAGATAAAATGTATTTATCCATCACATTTTTATCAGAAGGTTTAAGTACCTGATAACTTTTATCTGGAAGTTAAAATGGTTGTTGCCATAGTGACGCGTTGTTTTTAATGAGGTTTTTCCAATCAGAATTAGTTTTTAGGTTAAAATCTTGGTTCACGTGTTTAGTAAGAACAGGCCCGGGCTCTTAACTATATAAAGTTAGAACATTTAATTCACTTTTATATAAACTGAAAGTCTATTTGTAGAGTTATATTCATAAAAGAACAAATTATCAAAATGTGAGTACAAAAAATGAAGTTTTGTAAATGTTGTGCCCAACTATTGCCCACATTTTGGAAGACACTTAAATATGTACTTGCAAGACATCTTCGCTTCTGTGCCCATGTGACGCCATCTGTTCCTCACACTCATTTAGCTGCCATTATTTAACAAATGTTGAGCGTTCTCACCACTCGCTATGTTGTAGCACTATCAGCAGGGCTTATACGCATGCGCGCACCAGTAAAAACAGTACCAACCTTGCGTGCTCTGCATAAAAATATATTTATTCTACAGATAGCTATCTGGCAGATAAATTCAGTTCATAAGATGCGTATAAAATTAAAGTGGCTGATAACTTTTATCTGGTAGATAACTTTAACCTCCCAATAGCAATATTTATCCAGTAATCATAAGACAGACCCTAAATATAATACTTACTACTTGGGTGCAAGTTTTGCTTTTAGAAGTTCAACAAGCAACATTGCAGCGTTCCTGTATTCTCCGACATTAAACAGCTGATGAAACTCACAATATTTTCCTATAAACAGAAGATTTGAGTCACTTTCATTGGTGTTCTTCTTATCTATTGCCATGTGTTTTTATCATAGCCCTTGAAGTTCTCTGCTTTGATTCAAAATAAGGTTATACCATAAAATGAAAGATGTTAATACATGGTATTTTCTTTGACCTAGATTTAGTATTTGAACGCTTGAAGAGTTAGTGTGAAACATTACTAAAAAAACAAAAAGGCAAAGAAAAAGTAAAATGGTACCAAATTACAAAACACACAAATGGGAACATAAGAAGTTAATATTATTATGATAATTTAATTGAAACCTATTTATTTTGGAGATATGTAATTTTATACATGACAGAAAGTATAAAAGAGATGAAACCATATGGTGTTTATATAAGGTATATATTGGGTAAAAAAGTGTTTATTACTGAAGCATAACATTTATTTCATGGTAACATGTTCAGAATTTATGGATCAGTTAACAGTTTGAAAGCCGTATTGAGCTTCACTTTTTCAGAACAGGGTAACAATACCTATTGTGTTTTTTTAGTATTTACAATCCTGACATAAAAACTAGCAGTCGAGAACAGGACATTCGTACAAGATTTCCCTAAATCCTGAGGTGTAAATTTTTAAGGCAGAAAAACCAACCTTAGCTAATTTCTTTTTTGCAAGGAAAATCGACCAAGTAGAATGGTGAAGGATAGAAGAAGATGGAGACATTTTACTTAACTGACCCAGCCACAGGCTAGAAACAGTTGATAATGATTAAGATGAGATCAACCAGGTAAAGTGGACCCTCCTTTGGGGCTGCGAGGGTAGCAGGAGACCTCGTGACTCAATAGAGGAACACTCACTGTCAGGCCATCAACCAGAATGGATGTGTGATAGTCAAACAGTAAAGAGGTGACATAACCATGAATATATTTCAATAAACCTAAATTGTATGTGTTACAGCCTCATAAAATAATAAGCAATAATATAACAGCATAGTAATAGTGTGCAAGCTTCAAAGAGTCGAAGGTCAAATCTCCTTTGACTTCAACATCTACAATAACCTTCGCATATTCGACAAATTTTAAAGGAAGGAGAAAACTTTGATAAATTATCAAACTATTTAATTTTATCTTACTAAATATTACATTTTTCAATATTTGATAATTTTAAAACAGTTATTTAAAAGAATTTTAACACTGACTAGTAATTTAACTAACACAATGCAAGCATGGATCAAAAGTGGGTAAGTAAATGTTAATATATATATATATTCACTATTGCCAACATAGTTTTGTAAAAAATAAAAATACCTATAAAGAAATAACACCATGTTCACTAGTATGAAGCAGAGAAAGCGCTTTAGTTGTGCTATCATCGCAGCTCACGTCTAATGTTTGGTCCTTAATATTCTATCTTTTGGAATTATCTGTGACAAATTTTCAAGTACATTTTGACATATAAGTTTTTCATAGTGTCTTTACATTTTATTTATCATTCAAAATGGCTGATAAGGAAAGTAGGAAACGAAGATGGAATTTGATTTATAATTATTCTCAGAGAAATGCAGATAAAAAGACATGCATATGTAAAGTTTGCAAAATAATATTATAAATTTCCACGATGTAAATACAAATTAAAAATGAATTAAGAATCAAATAGCCAAAGCTATTAATTATGTTTTTAATAAAATGATAAAGTATTAGGAAAATGGTAGAACACAAATAAAAGAAAAGACACTAACACATATTTAACACACACTTCAATATTTCAATATTTTTTGCTCAATGCACTTTTTTCATACATATAATTATGTTTTTAGTGAGGATTACTCCATAGAGATATATTCTGAAAATTGAAAAATAACACCTGGACACAGAAATTGAACCCAAATCGAGCCAAAGGTCCCGGGTTTGATTCCCGTGTCTTAGTGTCATTTTTCAATTTTCAGAATAAAACTTAATTGAAAAGTTACTAAGCTTATCAGTAAACCTGTATGCATTAATTATTAATATAATCTTTAGGTAAAAATAAAAAATTTTCCTGGCCCTCGTTATTGACAAGATCTAGAAAAATAATTAATTTAAAAAATAAAAGTGGTGTTAAGTGACAACAAAAATCCTATGTAGCTTCGACTTGACTTTTCTTAGCAAGGTTCAAGTATTGCTTCACATTTAAAAAGTGACCTTCGCACACCCTACAGCATAGTAACATCAGTAAGATTGTAACTACCTGGCGCCTGAATAAGTAAAATAGTGCCAAGTTGTAACTAATGCACAAGAATCAAGTAGATCAGGTTGTGTACTAAACTGATTGGGATCCAAACCAATGGATGCCCGGTGCAGATACAACTTGTAACGCCATCTGTTCACTTATAAAAGGGACGAACACAATATGGCTTTTACAATGAAAAGAAGAACACAGGTCACACTTTACATTGCCGCCATTAGACAAAGAGGTAATGGTTTCCTCTTAAAGAAAATCGATTGTCACCGCCCAATCCTCCAACCTGGGTTGCGTTTTACACTCCTCCTTGATGAGTTCCGATAAAATGAGACCTAGGTCGGAAGAATGGGAGGTGACGATCGATTTTTTATAAGAGGCAGCCTTAACTCTTTGTCCAATGGAAGCAATGTAAAGTGTGCCCTGTGTTCTTCTTTTCATTGTGAAAGCCATATTGTGTTTGTCCCTTTAATATGTTTCTATCCACCTTTCCTATACCTTCTTCTAAATATAAGACGATTACTTCATAAATCGAAAAGAGGTTTTCTTTATAGAGATATATTCTCTAGTCTTCTTTTCACATAAGCATTAACAATATTTTTACTGTGTTTCTACATAATTTATATGTTATTAGCTTCAGTTTTTATGTCATTATTTGTTTTTGTTTTTTTTATGTGTATCATTCGCTTAGCTTCTATTTTCATTGTAAGTTTTAGTTAAGTGTAAGATAAGGTTTTTGTCCCATTAAAATCGATTATTATTGCTAATTAACAATTAAATTCACTAAATGGTGATATTAAGGGGAGAGGGGGAGAAGAGTGTGTATCCTCTTGTACAGAACCATCCCATAATCCTAATAGGAGGTTAATGGAACCTTTAAAATGAAAACAGTCGTGAAGAAATGATAGCTATGTCGGAAAATTGCCGTATTTATTTTAATTAAATTGCATTAACATAAATTAATTATAATGTGGAAACATTTGTCTAAAAATAAATACTTGAAAATGCAACTTTATCTAACCTCTGTGAAAGAGTTTTTTTTTTCTCCCTATCCTGGTGCTTTCTTAAAAATAATATATAGTTTATAAATGCCAAAATTTCAAAATTACATATATGTTCCCAAATAAATGGTTGTAAAACTATTTTAGGTTATCCTAGGTTTGAGTAGAGGTGTGAATATTATAAATATTAACAATAGTGCCTAGTGATTAAAAAAATGTGTATAGAAACAGAGTAAATATGTTAAGTGATTAACCCTGTGTTAAGTATATAAAACAAAGCCACTAACCTAAGAAAGTGAGTCGGTCGCTGACTAACATGCAAGTGCCCATGTTATGCAAGAGGTCTGAAGATTGGAAAGTTGAATCACGGCAATACATCTGTAGAAACTTGTCGGCCAAGAAGCCTGCCATGCTCGAGTCCCGTGAACGAAAGGTCCAGGTCAGGGCATTCCCAACCGCTGACGCTGGTATGATTTCATAGCCATTAGCTTGCATGTTGCCAACACTGGAACATAAAAAGTATTTGACATTTTTACACCTTGCTTAGTTGTGGACATGGCAGTTATGGGACTCTTGTTAAAAATCCCAGTGGTTGATACCGACTCCTTTATCCTCTCACCTGTAATGTGACTAAGAATCTTTATTTTCCACCACCAACACCACCCCTCCCCTGTGTATATTACTACCTGTCAGTGCTAACCGAATTTAACTTCACTAGGGAAATAGGAATTAAGAAGCTAGAACTTGAAAAGGAAATGTACTCAAGGCACAAACACCCTATGTATATACAACCAGCAGGGATTCGAACCTCATCCCTATCATAGCAAGCCAAAATAAACAAACTTGGATGTTAGATGTACCCACCAATGTGGTAAAAACACTTAGAGATGAAGCTGTAGATTAGGCTTTACTCAAGAGTTTAATTCCAGTCATTATTAATCACATGGCTTTTAGTCCCTTAAATGAGTCTTTGAATATTGCTTTACTACTGTTTTTTCTTTTATTAAGTTACGTTAAATGTTTAGTATAATGACCATGACTATAAGTAACCCAAATTTTACCTTCAAAAATAAAATTCATATATTCAAATATATAGCATAAGTATCATAAGAGGTTAAATTTCCTACATTGGTATAATTTTTTTATTTATTTTTTCTATTGGGCCTATTTCATTAAGGATTAATTAATGATAAGCAATTTAGGTGTTAAGTTTGTCTTATATATATTTATTTTTTTGTTAAATCCTTTCAAGAACCATAATGACTCCAAAAATAATAATTCATATTGAAAATTTGAAAAAAGAAAAGTCATTAGTTTTTAAATTTTTATTGAGGATTCAAATTCTGACACCTTAGCTCAATCGGTAGCCTGTTTGTTTACTGAGTTAAGGGCTACAGGTTCGATTTCTGGCATGGCCGAAAAATTTATCATTAGTGAAATGTGAATTTACCCTTTCACAGTGATAAATTAACAACTGGGGACTGGATGTTGAGACTGTCTAGATTAAAGTTAAATTATAAGGCAAATGAAGCTACGACAGGCCCAGCAAGCCGATAGTGGAAAATGTAATACTTGAATAAAAAACTGACCTAGACCATAGGTTGGAAAGAGTGGTGGATGTAAATTAAGGATACAAGAGGTTTATAGGATCCTAGAGGCCGATTACTACTTAATAAGAGTAAAATGAAGTCGACAAAATAAAAGAGAAATGTATATTTAAATCTGGCATTATAACTAGGTCCAAACAAAACTAAAAACAAGAGTTAACATCTAACCAATAATATGTTGGTCAATTACTGACCGACATCATTCATATTCCTGTCTCGTGCCACCTGTACAATCTTAAGTGCCCGTGCTTCAGTGTCAAGAGTGAGACAGGGCAATATCCGCTCCAAGCAAGCCCTTCCCTTTGTAGGGCAGTGGTCCAGGTAGCTAGCCCCACCTGCCACAATGAACGATGACCCATCAGCAGTGAACCATACTCTAAAAGCAGATGCTCATGGAGCCTGGGAGCCACACTGCAAACACAACATTCACACAGCATGGGTTATTAATCTTTTGACTACACTTGGTTCAAATGTCAGAATGGTTTATAGTTCATTGGAATCAGATATTCAAAGTGGCTATGCTCTAGAAATTTGATAGATTTTTCCACCAGGGGTCTGTGAACTTAAGGTGTTTTCATTCGAGTCAATCTCAAACAAGCTTCTTTGAAATCTACTGATCATCATGTTAAGTCTAGATTTTTTTTTTTTATATATATATATTACTAAATCTTAAATATGAAAATATAAATACAAATTAATTATTTATTTTTAATAAATTTGTGATAGTAATAACTAAACAAAATAATGATATACTTTGGTATTAGTTAAGTAAAACCCTTCATTCCCTTTCCATCTAGAGTAAACTATTTACTTACTGCTCATCTCCCTTCCTCCTATTATAGAAATACATCCATTAGTGAATAAAGTTTTTATAACTTTTTTTAATTAGTATTGAAAATTAATCAATTACCACTCAAATACCAAATAATCAGGAAACTATACAAATATATACATAAAATGGGTGTGTGTACTTATGTACGCGCATGAGAAGTTATACTTCTTTGGCATCATTAAATAATATTTAGTATTAATTATGTTAAATAATAATATTTTAATTTATATAAATAAATAATACATACGGATAGTTAACCTCAATTATATTGGAGCACTTGAAAAAGTCTATAAGCACAATTTTTTTCACTAATATTTAAGAATAGTAAATAATATTAATCAAAATATTCAATTTAAATCACTACTGAATATAATTTATTAGCACATATATAATTCGCACTTGTATGAAACTAAAACACGTGTTGTGAATGTAGAAACTAGAAACATGTGGATAAATATTATATATATGAAAACAGTGATCAGAGGCGACGAGCGTACCATAGAGAAGGAATAACATAGTATACATTTCTCTATGAGCGTACCAACATGCGCGACTAACAGAGGTTCTATTTCTATTTTGTTGGTAGCTTTTTTTTTTTCGAGACTTAATGAGTGGTTTAGCTTCAACCTGTTACTTTTGTGTTACAGTGATGCGCGCGCATCTTAAAATTTCACTCTCATCATTTTTTCATAACGCCCCTAAAGAAGTACAACTTCAATATATATATATATTATATATATATATAAAATTTGGTATGTGAGTGTCATGTATTGCACAATAGTCTATAATATGTAACATGTTAGAAACTCACATTTAAATGTGTAACCGGTTTTCCTTATGTTTAATTGCATAAAACACCTGATGCGTTATTTAAGTTTGTGATACACAGTCAGAAAATTCATTAAAGTTACATGTCTTGGATTTAAATAGTATTATTAATAGGTTGCCATTGCTAAAAAAAAAAATATATATATATACACATTTTTTTTAATAGACAAATTGTCACAGCCTCCCAGAAAAATTTGATCAAATGAAAAGCCGTGTGCAAGACAAAAATGAAAACACACATTTATTTTCATGATAAAGTGTGGCTATGTTAGGCCCTGGGATTAGAGTTCACAGACACTAAGAAACAACTTGCAATTGGCCTGTGGCCACGTGAATTAAGTACTCTCGTCATGAGCAAACACCATGATGACCTGGATGACCTTTTTCATGACATAAGGGATTTCGAAGAATTGAATGCACAGCGATCAAAACGTGATGCAGATCGTCCTGGGAAACAGGTTTTGTGGAGATCAGATGAGCAACCTAGGCTAGGCCTACAAACCGGAAGTGAAATGAGCAGCTCACAAGAGATTAGGCAAGCAAGAGGTCGACCATCTCAAAATTAAATAGAGCATGAGCGACCAGATTCAGCGTATTATCAAAATGAAAAAAGGAAACCACGTTGTTTTAATTGTCAAAAATATGGATACATTTCTTGAGACTGCTCGGAGAAAAGAGGATCAATAAAATGTTTAGCGTGTGGCCAAGAGGGCCGTACCAGGCTTTTCTGAACAAACCGAAACAGACAAACAGAAGAACATATTCAAATCACTAGCACTGAGAGACTGCAGATTTGGAGAAATACCTGAAGGAAGTTAAAATAGGACCTGTATCATTTATGTCATTAATAGACACAAGCAGTTTATTATGTTGCACAATACAAGCCACAGCAGCCATCAAGTTTGGGTTGCCAATTCAACCTTGTAAACAGAGTTTACATGGGTTCGGGGACACAGAAAATGTGATCACGTCATTGGGAAGAATAGTTTCTGATATATTTATGGATAGTGCAGTTGGAGGTGATGTGGAGATGCTGGTTGTCTCAGACAAAATACAGTAATGGACCCATGGTGGGTCCCGCAAGAAAAAAAGACCCCACCCTCCCAAATATTATGTAAAATTGTAGATTATAAAAAATTCTTTAGACATTTATTATTGGAATTCTTTTATAATATATAAAGAATAGGTAGGTTGAATTTATATGAAGTGAACCCACATTTGCATCGAAAGATTATAGTGTAAACCTAGTGAGGAAAAACCACTTTAAGTGCATTACTATACAGCCATAAATGTTGATAAAATTGTTGTTGAAAAGTTTCAATATAATGTAAAAAAACTTAATCTGAATTAAATACAGCAATATTAATAAATATTATAAACAAATCTATAATCAATTATCAATATTAACACTTATAGAGGCTAAACAAACATTGATCTCTGTGAAATTGTTTACAATTTTCTCCAAGGACAAACTATAGGCGTATCTCAACAGACAACATAGTTAATCCCTGTAGCCTTTCTTGATTCATGTATTTCTTAAATAATTTTTAATAAAGTTTTGAAAATGACCTTTAAGCTGTTTCTAAAAAATTTGTACAGACATTTTTTGTGCAGCATAAATTATGCGCAATAAAATGACTATTGAGTAATTTTTAATTGAATAATGGAATTATTACGAAACAAAAATATACTTAAAAGACAACGCTTTCATCTCTTTCCAAATTAATTTTGGGCGGGTGGACCTGCATGGTGGGCCTTATTTAGGGCGTGGGCCTGCAGCATTTTGCCACACCACTGAACTTGTAACTATCAAGAATTTCAAACTCTATTAAGCTATTTTTTATTATTTTTGAAAAACATGGTGAGAATTTAATAAGGAAGCAATTTATAATGTGCTTATAGATTTCAATATAATTAGTAGGATAAAATGGAAATTTAACATAAAATATCTAATAATGTAAAATAAGTAACATAGTTTAGTAAAATCAAACTGAGTTAAATTGTACACAAAAGGTAAAATATATAATAACACATTAAAATGTGAGTCAATTCATAGACATATAACGATTATACATATTAAAAATATAATTTGACATAAATTGGAAAGTCATTAATAGTATTATGTTGGATAAGTAAAGTAATAACGATAATTTATAGAGTTATAATAAACTATAAAATTGACATTTATTTGTATATTGCTTGGAAAAATGTAAGAAAAAGTAAATTTTAATTTTGTTGAAATCTATTTTCTTATCTTAATCCCGTGCTCCTTGGATAGGCCTCCATAAGATGACCTTAATTACATTGAGTAACTAGTTTCGGCACACTCCGGTACCATCATCAGTTAATACCAGAAACAAACTCTGGTATTAACTAGAACTACTCATTCAGACAGCACATATGAGTCTGATGATGGTACCAGAGTGTGCCGAAACTAGTTACTCAATGTAATTAAGGTCATCTTATCCAAGGAGCACAGTATTAAGATAAGAAAATAGATTTCAACAAAATTAAAATTTACTTTTTCTTACATTTTTCCAAGCAATATACAAATAAATGTCAATTTTATAGTTTATTATAACTCCATAAATTATCGTTATTACTTTACTTATCCAACATAATACTATTAATGACTTTCCAATTTATGTCAAATTATATTTTTAATATGTATAATCGTTATATGTCTATGAATTGACTCACATATTAATGTGTTATTATATATTTTACCTTTTGTGTACAATTTAACTCAGTTTGATTTTACTAAACTGTGTTACTTATTTTACATTATTAGATATTTTATGTTAAATTTCCATTTTATCCTACTAATTATATTGAAATCTATAAACACATTATTTTTTATTAATTATATTCGATAATAAAATATAACTTTGTACGTTTTAAACATATTTTAATATGTCTAACAAGCAATATGATGGCCTCATGGAACGGCCTTCATTGCAAAACCTATTGTATTCACACAAATGTTTCATAAACGTATGTAGTTGAGTTGATATTTTTCCTGTGAACATCTGTGAATCACAGTGCAACGCTTGGCATCACTGCTTTGAGTTTTCAAAAGAGGCTCATCTTGTTCAACCTTACACCGAAAGGTCACACCATACAGCACCACAACACTTTTTTAAATTAAAATAGAACTGTACCATTTTATTTTAGTTTAGAACAATATGTATGTTGAAAAATGAAAGAATAATTATTATCAATCATATTTACTAGGTTTATGCTTTGTCTGCAGATTTAAAAAAACAAAACAATAATACAAGAAAATAAGATCATGTAAAAATCATTTAAACAAAGCTGCTAACAAATATTTAACTTTTAATTGGCATTAAATTATACTAAATGATAGAGAAACGTGTTTATTGTAATATAATGAAATAAGTTTTAGCCTAAGTCTTCCTACATTTCAATGACAAACCCAGTTTGTTTTATGCTATGTTCTTCAAATTATGTTTTAAAGCTTACATGTGAATAGGCAGGGTAGATATGAATAAAACATAAACCATGTAAGTGAATTGATCTTTACAGTAGTAAAAATCTGATTCAAATATGTATAATAGTTTTCTTAGTAATCGGGAACAGAGAAATCACCTTACCACACTCATTTCTCATGTTGATCCATCCCTTAAGTTATCTGGGAAAGAGTGGGGGACAGGGAGTACATGAGATTGTATCGGCATGTAATGAGGATGTAAAAAGGGAGGGTGGCAAAGAAAATGTTGGAAAAAGCAGATAATAGAAAGTGTTCAAGTGAGAGGAGAAGAATGATGGAAGGATAGAGGAAGATGGAGGCATTTTAATAAACTTACTCAACCACGGGCTAGAAACAGTTGTTGTTGATGATGATGATGATGATGATGATGATGATGTCAACATCTCCCATTCACTCAGTGTACTTTGAAAAAAGTGTCAGCTGTTGAACTTACACTTTAGCTTTGTTGTGTCTTGAACATCGACTTGTTCTCCTGAATGACAAATTTTCAGTTTGTAGCAAATGTCACTAAGCTGTTGTCATACCAGCGTACTAGCATAATATTTTTCTGATGAATGAAAGTCAAATGCTTCTCTCCTTAATTGTGTAGCTCATTATTTTTCAGTGGACATAGATTGGTTCTATCTGCTCGAATTGTGCCTATAGCACACATTCCAATCTCAGAAAGGTGTTTTGTCAATGGTACCGATGTTAATTAATTATCAATATAATCTTCGTGTCCACTATGACTAGGGACATCAGCTTTTCCAAGTAAGTGCATTACAACATCACTTCAAAGACCAAATTTAATTTATCTATTTATATTTTAAGGATATAAATAGATAAAGTAAGCTTGGTATAGATATCAAATGCAACCATATATCCACTATAGGAATTAAATCATATTAGTTTTCCTTTTTGAATTGCTTAGCATAATGCTTGCCGAAATTCAGTATTATACTTTTATCGAATGAAGGGTATTCATCCATACCACTAAGCATTTTGAAAGCAAAACTAAATATTCCAGATAAGGTCTGAGTTTGTATAATCTATTAATCTGGTTTTATATACTAAATGTAAATGTAAAAAACTGAGGATTTACTCAAACCAATTGCATCAAATACTTTGACATAAGGAAGGATAGAGGATGATGGAGGAATTTTACTATACTGACCCGGCCACAGGTTGTAAAAAGTCGATGATGATGACTTTGACATAGTAATTTTGGGACGTCATCTTGCTGGATGTGCTGGGGTCCGGGATTCAATCCTCGGTCCCGGCACAGATTTATCTGATTACCAAACCCTTCCTTCACCTCTGACAAGACATCTTGTGAATATGGGGAATGCCAGGCCTCCACTGTGGTTCAGATTCCACATTAAACTGTAGGTCCTCCATTTCATCTCACAATCACCCTACCATTACACATTAGCATATAACCCGAATGGGTAGTAAGACGCGGTGCTAATAATAATAATCTTCGCTGGACCAATACTTTCGTTTGTTTGGATATTTGGCATAACCAGACATTATAAGGCCATAAAAAACTACATAAGTTAGTCTTTGGTAATATTTCATTCAGCTCACATTTTTTGTGAAGCATAAGGATTGCTTTGATTACAAATTAATTCAAGTAATTCATCACAGATGGTGACTTACACTCCCTAGCTTCATCTGAACATGGCATAGGCTCACAATTAATGTCTATTGTAAATTCAAGCTCTGCAATTTTCCAATAATTTATGCAAGCATTTTTTTGATTTCCCAGGAAGCTTTCTTTTTCTTTTAACAATTTTTTGTTTCTGTAATGGCCTCATGATCATCATCTAATTAATCAATCAGCATCCATTTAGCTTCATCCTCAGGAGAAGCAGCATACACCAGCCTCTGTATTGCACCATCAATATTGTGATCCAAATTGTTTTTTTGTAGCTGTGTAATACATGTTATAATTGTATAATTCCTAGAAGGCTATGTTAATACAAATAAAAAGAGCAACTTTATTTAAATTTTAAAACTTATTAGTCATAAAAATGTGATGGTGAGGGGAGTGGAGCAAGAAGTGTATGATATACTTTTTTTAGTCGGGAATTTTATAAAATGATCAGAAAAAATCAGGGGAAAAGTCAGGAATTTCATTGGTCAAGTTGAGTAGACATGAATAAATTAGAGATTATATAACAGAAAGAAGAACACATTTCACAAATTAAACATTTTTTAGGTTGTCCACCATAATTGATCCTACGCACGTTAGCTCGTCAGAAATTAGTGATGTAGTTTTGGCAAAGATATATCAGTAATATAGTTAATTAAAATAAATATAACGGTTTTTGTTTCATTTTTATTAACTATGTCGATTTTTGCTCTATTTTATTAAACTTGTCTTATTCAAAGAGCTAAATAAAACATTCAAAATTGAAAAGCGACAAAGAATTTAATTACAGGAGTGCAGCCATTTTAATTTGATAGGAATAGTGTAGCTTCAATATACATGATGGTATATATCAATTAATAATAGATATATCAATATATTACAGAAAATTGCCATTCCTAATCAACCTATTATATAGCGCTTTTTTGGTTAGAATTGGTTCATATATTCTGACATTCTCATTTAACTATTAATTTTGAATAAAAATGTGTCAAAGTTTGTTTTTACCTCTTGTTACTGTCATAATGCCAGGTTGTATTATATTCAAGACTAATTATTTTTCATGTAGATCACCTCAAAATGTTAGGGTCATATTATATTCAGTGTCGTATTATATTCGGGTCATTATGGTATATTCAGAAATTTGCCGGCATTTATGTGAAACATCAACTAAACTAATATGAGAGATAATCTACTATCACCTATTTTGAATATTGTCGTTTGGTTCAGTTGCCAGTTTTATTGAGAGCTAAGAATCAAAGTTGCAAGAATCCTAATATTAAGACCGATTCTTGATTATTTCAATACATGTAAGAATCGAGAGTATTGAGTTTGACAGCCCTACTTTATTTACATACAAATGGCATCACTAGTATATTCGTATTTTAAAATATTGTAACTTGCACAACATGTGAATATCATGTGTATATATAGTGTGTTGTAGTTATCTACATAAATGAATGTAGATATACTAACAAAATGAATACTACTAAGTATGGCAAGGAATAAACTGTTACTGTTGTCTGATAAATCAGAAGCCATACATAGTTTGCACTCTTGTAGGTGACGCCAACATATTTTTTCCAGTTTGATTGTATGTACATAAATTTGGTATAATATAAAAAGAAATTAACATAAAAAACAAAGTAAATACTTATTACAAAAAAAAAATGGCTTACTCTCAGTGTGTAACAACAAATGGTCTAGGGGTAAGGTGTCAGACTTCTGTGCTGGCGGCCGGGGTTCAATCCTTGGTCCCGGCACAGATTTATCTGATTTCCAAACCCTTCCTACACCTCTGACAAGACATCTTGTGAATGTGTGGAATGCCAGGCCACCACCGTGGTTCGGATTCCACGTTAAACTGTAGGTCCTTCATTTCATCTCACAATCACCCTACCATTACACATTAGCGTAAGTTCGTATAACCCGAACGGGTAGTAAGACGCGGTGCTAATAATAATAATGTAACAACAAAATTGAAGTTCATCATTTTCACTGAGGCAAAAAAAAAAAAATTTAATTCAACTGCCAGTTTCACAATAGTGTCTTTCTTCTGAAACCCCCTTGTTAACATTAGTATCAACACATGATGATAAAACTTGAAATTTCCCTCACATTTAATTTTTTTCTTGTGTCAAATTTATGGGATGCCTTGCACTAATGGGTTGAGTATTTTATGATATACATAGTACAATTTTCAATAAGGTGTACTGATACAGGCTTGCACAAAGCTATTTATGTCATACCAGCCCACCAAAGAGCGATGCCTTTTTATAACTTCTTTATCTCTGTCTTATACCCTCCTCCAATCAACAATCAGTTTTCTCAGTTCTTGACCTTAGCAAAATTCCAATGGCAAGATGTCTGCACTAATCTTTTTTATGGGTTATTTCTCTCCTTATATCCCTTCCTAAACTCAAATGCATATTTCACAAAACATCCAGACAAGTGGAGATAAGAGTAAACGATGAGTCATTCACCCCATGAACCCAAATTAATATTAAAAGCTTAGCTTGAGTACCTATTAAAATCTTTAGTAGGGCTCGAACATTTTGTAATTCTAGTACTCGCAGATCCCTAGTTTTCACACCAATATTTACATATTATATGCTACTCAACTACTGTTATTGTTGTAGTTATTATTATTTTACACCAGTATTATTTATTTATGTTTTTTTTATAAATACCAAGGGTGAGTTGTCCAAAACTTTAAATATTGAATTATATTCAAGATTCAAGGACTTATCTATAATTTAAAATTTGCAAAATAAAAACACAATTTTGAATAGAATTTTTTTCTAAGTTATTATGATCATTTTTAGGGGTTTAGCCCTAAAAAATTATAGGATAAATCTAACAGCCAATTAGAGATTTGCAGGTTAAATAAAGGTGTGATTTCAACACAACAAAATTATAAAATCTCTCTTAATGGTGTATTATATTTGAAAGAAGGTATAGAAAAGGTGGATAGAAACATATAAAAGGGATGAACACAATATGGCTTTTACAATGAAAAGAAGAGCACAGTTCACAATTTACATTGTTGCCATTGGACAAAGAGGTAATGGTTGGTTGTAAATTGTGAACTGTGCTCTTCTTTTCATTGTAAAAGCCATATTGTGTTCGTCCCTTTTATATGTTTCTATCCACCTTTCCTATACCTTCTTCCAAATATAAGACAATTACCTCATAAAGCAAAAATAGGTTTTCCTTATAGATATATCTATTGATGGTGTGTTATTATGGACAATGTAACTAGGACATTTCAATAATGAATATAAAAGACAACTTACTTAACTTGCTGACTATCCAAGATGTTTAAACAGCCACAATGATACAAAAGATTGGTCAGATGAACCGCAAACCAACCTTTCTCCATAGTTGTGGAAATCAACTTAATAACCTGAAAATTGAAGTTATTATTAATTTACACTTCTAAACACAAGATTATGATTAGCAACATGTAACCAAAAGTAGTGCAACACTTGATGCTGTTTGTTACCAATCTGTAACATAGGAAATTTTAAAAGAAGTGATGGCTGTCTCTTAAAAAAAATTTGTAATTACAATCTAAACTTTAGGTTTTGCATAGCAACAGGTCCTTCAAATTGTAAAAAAAAAAAAAAAAACTATATTAGCACCGCGTCTTACTACCCGTTCGGGTTATACGCTTTAAGTACTAATTACGCTAATGGATTAGGAATTGGGAAGGTTGAATTAGAGGAAGTGAACCCGCATTTGCGTGGAGGGAGAGTGGAAAACCATTTAGGAAAAACCACCCCCAGTTCACCTGACCGAGATTCGAACCTCGATCTCCCCGTCCTCAGCGGTCGAGCTCAACACGACTAGCGCGTTAGCCAACTACGCCATCGAGGCGGGTCTTCGAATTGTAATATGATGAATATGGTGTAAAGGGTAAATACTGCTTCTGTTTAGTTAAGCGTATCAGTTGAGCTGTCATAGATATGTGATGTTCCCTGGGGACCTTGAAGTGGGATGATGGGACTGTATGTTTGACTAAAGATAGAAATGAACTGTATTGATAAATCCATAATGACCAGGAGGGGAGGTTCTCCCTGCTTCATCTAATTAGTAATGAGGAGAGTCATAATCCTGTTTTCTCTCTTGTTAGAATTGGGAAATATGAATGTTGGTAGAGGAGAGCTGTTGTCAGGATTAGGATACTGATAAAGTTGTGAGATTTGTGCTTTCTGGTAGATCTTTCCTCCCGTTTGTAAGGATGGTAGGTTATGGCATTGGCGACATTCCTTTTAGGTTGCATTTGATTGGTAATGAGGGCATTTAATTAGATCAATGAAGGGCATTTGATTAGGAGTCTCTTTTGCTACCAGATCCATTGTTATGTGTGGAATTTTAACCTTTTGATGAACCAACATACAATGTGGTCCAATTCTACTTTTTATAAATGTTTAGAAATACACCATTTGATAGATCTACATTTGTGAAAATATTTTTTCTAGTAAAATTGGTAGGCTTTTTTGTTCCTGCTCATAGATATTCTCGTGTGCTGATATAATAATTTGGTTCAGAAACTGCACGTTAAATACCTTTAATAATACATTTAAAAGAGTGCTACTATATCAATAGAATGACTACACATCCATCCTTCTTTCTTGCACCTTCCATATGTAACAAAATATAGCTCAAAAGTCAACTATTTTTCTCCAGTTTGGCATTTTACTCTATTTCCACAAGTGCTTTGGTTTGTTTCAGCTACAGGTTTACTAAGTCTGTCGTGGCCTACACCTGAGTAGCAGGGTTGCCACTTAGAGGTCCTCACAAAAACCTACTTTTGGTTGTAACCTACCCTAACTGAGGCTACATGGTGCTGACGATGACTTAGCTTTTGACCCCAACCAGTCTCCTGTCTCTCATCTGCACTTGACTTGGCTTCCGCTGAGACTTACCCCTACCTCCACCAGGTTACTCCTTGAAGGCCCTGAGGTATCCCACTTGGCAGTGAGATCAGGATTGACTAAGAGAGGCCAAGCAGAACCCATTAGTACTCCCATTAGTAATGGTATTTATGGATGTTGAGAAAGGCATATGATAGTGTAAATATAAATAGAGTTTGTAAAGCAATGGAGTGGAAAGAGGAGTTGTAATGAGAGTGAAGAGCATGTATGAAGATAACATGAGTTGTGTTAAGATGGAGAAAGGGTGTGCAGAGTTGTTTCAAATAAAAAATGGTCATGAATAAAGTGTCAGAGAACTCGGGGAGGGTAGAATTAAAGACATGTTATTTGATGATGACTTGAGAAGAGTATGGGAAAGTAAGGAATAGGAAGTACAAGAGAACAGCTACAGGAATGAAATGAGGAAGTGAGAAATGGAAGAGAGTTGTATTAAACTTATAATATTGTAGTGTGAATCCATGATGACAAGGAATAGGATAAAGCAGTCTTTTTTCAAACTGCATGTCGCAACAAGCTATATGGGGTGTTGTAAACTGACAGACAAAAATATTTATTTAGTTATTTATCAATTTTCAAATATTAACTTTCATAACACGAGGTGGATTGCATCAGTTAGTCAGTCTTCGCATCGTAGCGTTGTGTAGATCAATTGGTGTACAAACATTGACTCTTCTCACGAACCATTTCATAAACATAGCCTTAGTAATATTTGTGTCATGACATAGTACAGAATGACAGGGTGGCTGTTTCTGTGTTTATGATCAAGTTTACTATTGTATGTAAGGGGTCGTTCAAGTATTATGTAAGCACATGTTTGGCCATTTTTAAATCCTCCCCCCAAGTCCTGTAAGCAAAAATAAGCAAATGCTTGACCCCCTCCCCCGTTTATTGCTTATGTAAGATTTATTGACTTTTTTTAATTGGTTCACAGAAATAATCATTCTTTTTTTTTCATGCAATTTTGCTTACTAGGTATTAAGTGATGGTAAAAAAATTAAAAATTCATGCAATTTATAAATTGCCAGTAGTTATTAGCATAGAGGTGTAAATTAATATTGGGAATTAATTGACAATTAACACTGGTATATGGTGAATTTAAATTTATTGAACCGAAAAAATTTAAACAAGTTATAAGTTATAAAAGTTTAAAATTTTAATTTACTTTTAATTGAATTTATATAAAAAAAGTATTAATAGTGAATACGGTACATGATTATATTTATAAAAAAAACACCTTAAACTCCGTTTAATCTAGTGACCAAGGTCCTTGAATTCACGTCTCACACTTTCAAATATCATGTTTTTATTTGGGGGGGGCTAGGTCATTCAAACTTTGGCTTATTTCTATATACTTCTCCACTTCTTCCTTGTTTAGCCACTCAGCATCTTCATTAATGAACAAAGGTGCCCAAATCCAAGCGGCTTGTGATGTGCCCTCCCTCAATTTGACTTGTCTTTCTCTGTCTTACATAAGCATTGTTCCGACCCCGCCACACCCTTGTCAGCAAAATTAAGCAAAGCTCGAACCGCCTAAACCCTAAGGTGCTTACGTTATATTTGAATGCCCCTTAATTGTGGGATAGTTATGTTTATTATTGTAAGTAATTGTGTTATTTATGTGTTGAATATTTTTTCTTGCAATACTAATGTCAAAATTTAAATTTTTAAACTTAAAAAAAAAAGAAAAATAAGACAAAATTTTGTACAACCCTAGACATATAATATATTAAAGAAAGTAAATATGGAATAGTTAGAAACTTAATTCAGTTTTATTTTTCTGAAAATAAATAATGGAACCTTGAAACCCTACCTTTTGCAGATCTGCCTCTAGAAGTGCGAGAATGATGACATCTGTGGTGTTGAGTTTGTCCAGACCTCTAAAGAGCGCAATACACTGGTGGGCATGGAAGGTCAGGTCAAACGACTTAACCGTCGGCTCTGTGTACAGAAGCCAGGCAGCCATTACTGATACCATGTCTCGCAATGGCTCTTAACTTCGCTGAATGCTTCTTTGTCACCACACAATAACTATAGAAAAGACCAACACACATTTCAAAGTAATTTGGAATTACTAGGTTTGGAATCAACTAGCAGGCATATCAAAGTGCTTTAAGTTGTACTTTAAATTTCTCTAAAAGTAATGCATTTGCATGCATTATTCACACATCTAAAAAAAATGACACATTTAAGTCCAAATTTTATGCAAAAGTAATTCAAAATTTGGGAATAATGTGAACTTTAACCTAAAATATGATTGAATTTAAAAATTAGCATTTGCAGATGTTATAAGAGCTGTTAGATTTTAAAAAATCTTTTAGTTGTAAAAATCCCAGAATTAACTGTAATATGATAAAGGAACTATTAAACATAGATGATGATATTGTTTCAGACTTCGAATCAAAACAAATAGCATTACAACATAAATCTATGAATCGTGCATACCTAGAAACTAGCTTTAAGTGGGAACTTGCTCACCAATATATAACCAAATTTAGGCACCCCCTGGTCTTAGATAGTCTTTTCTCCTTTTCTTCCAAGCAAGTCTACTCACACCACTCAGTAATTTTTATATTTAAACAATATTAACAGATAATTTAATCTAATAATCAGATAATAAAATAAAAATAATATAAATACAACATTCAATTAATCTACCAAAAGTAAAGACATAAGTTTGAACAGAAAATTGTAGAATTCACACCCAAACACTTTTTATTTGAGTGTTTTTTAAATCATGTTTTTAAAGTGTTATTTCTAATTATAAAACCAATATTTCAATTTTTCTAACTTTATATTTTTTCAAAAGTATTTACTATTTATAAAAATGAATGTAATTCTTATTTTAAGAAAATAAGTTGTTTTCTATATTTTTAAAATCTCACATTTTAAAGATGTGGCTTTGCATTTTATGTTTGTTTTTATTGGGGACATTTTAAAACTATGAATATTTTCGAACTCGACTCAAGCTTGCAGGCTTTTTGAAATACTCGGCTCAAGTTTGACTCAAATGAAAAGAAAACCAAGCTCACCGACCCCTACCAGATATACATTTTAAACAAAATCTTCAGAGCCCTTTACAAAATATTTAAATCTTTCTACACTCAATCGTCAATAAACTATCCTCCAACAAATTTTTACCCAAAAACCAAGTAAACAGTAATTATTTGGGAGGTCAAATTCTTTCTAGATATCCATTTCAAAGAAAATAGTCAAAGCAATTTTCAAAAAATTTTGATTTCAAAAATTCACTCATTATTAAATTAAACTTAAATTAAGAACTAGAGGCAAAATAAAAAGTTGTATCTAAAAAAAACCTCATTATTAAATTACATATGATTAAGAACTAGGCTCAAAATAAAGTTCCTGAGTTATAGTCATATTAGTCTGAATATTAAATGTGAAAAATCCATCAAACTATTTCATATCTGTGACCAGGGACAGACAGATACAAGACAGATTTATAAAATCTACCTTTTTGGGTTGGGAGGGGGGAGGGGGCAAAAACATAAAAATTCATCTTCATCATCCCGAGGTCAAAATTTTTCATAGTATGGATTAAATAAATAATACCTTTTTGAGGTGTCATATGTCTTCCATATAACACCTCAAAAATTCACAAAAGTTTCAATAATATGGTTTATATAAATCATCTTTATTACAAATAAGACCTGAAGATGGTGTAACATCACCGAAATATGTCGTCGTCATAGAACACTAAAGCTTATATAAATTAAGGAGAAGGGAATAAAAATAATAACCAACCTTATCATTTACTACCCCTTACTAAATATATATGAACATTATTAAATTACCTTCATAATGAGTTGTAAAGGTTTCCTTGCAGAAAACATTCCTGATTGAATCTTTCCAGAACATTCTCGCTGCCAGGCTTTCCATCTTGAGATGAATTCTGTTGATGTCAGGCGGCCATAAACCTACAATTAAAACCGTGCTACTTATGGAAGAAAACAAACGCTTGTACAATTAATTGTAAAAAAAATACTTAGTGATAAAACTAAACTATTTTGTAGATTATATTTTTAAAGATATCTTAGCCGATTTCATTTTTAGGTTACTAGAGGATGATAAAGTAAAAAAATGAGAACATTTTTGCTTGCAAAACATAATGTTTCTGTAATAAATCTATGAATCTTGTGTAATGATACAAAAAACATAACTTGTTTTGAATACATTTTGTTTAGTATTAGAATTAGCAGCCTGAAAGTCACTATGTGACAAATGGAAGTTAATTGGAAACATTTTCTCATTGTAAAAGCAAATCAAACAAGAGTTGTAAATTAAAACCTCCATTTTAGTCATCAAAAATAGTCTGACAATTATTTGTAACATATATTAAGAGTATTTTTGGCATGCGTGTGCAATTTTTTATTGAATGAAAAGCAAAGTTTCGAATAAATACAGAATAATACAGTTTGAATTGTTAATTTGATTTAATTTTTATGAAAATTACTTTTGTAAATGTTATATATTTAATTAATGAATGGTAGAGTGCAAAAAGTACAAAAAACAAAGTTAGAAACCTCTTGAATGTCTCTAGGTTTGAAACCACAAAATGTTATCTAAATGTGAAATGCCTTAAAGGTTCTCTTGGTTTGAAACCCTTAAATTAATATTCTCTAGGTTTGAAAACCTTTTAAATGTTCTCTAGGAACTATTTAATGGTTTCCAACCTCAAGAACATTTAAGTATTTCAAACCTTGAGAAAACTAAAGGTGTTTTAAATTTAAACAAATTTAAGGGTATCGATTCAAACATTTAGGTTCAACCAAAGAACCTTTAAGGGGTTTCAAACCTAGAGAACCTTTACTTACTGACCCAAAAATAGACCACACTTTTTTCCCAAAAACATGATTTATAAAACTCTAGTATGGACTATAATCGCACCCATAGATAATATATAATAAATGTTTTACCTTTGAGGACTGAATATATTGAAATAGTAAAGTCTCTACAAAGTATGGTGCTCTTTTAAAACTAAATGGATCTTGACTTTGAAACAGAACGTAACTCGTATGAATTTGTGGCACATATACAAAGAGAAATATATGAATGCAAAGAATGTAATAAAGGAGAGTAAAAACTAAATGAGATTAAAAGGAGAAAGAATGTGGAATGATTTAGAAGGAAATAAGAAGCTGTTCTGGAAGTGAGTAAAGAGAACAAAACAAGGAGTGCAAGGAAAGACCTATGACATCCAGAATGAAAATGATAAGGTGATATGGGATGAAAACAGTATAAGAGAGCAACAGAGTGAGTATTTTGAGTAATTGTTTATCGAAAACGTAGAGAACTGAAAATATGGAAAATGGTATGATGAGGGAAAGAATAATGAAGCTGAGATGTTATAAGCTACGAATGTGTTAAAGAATGGCAAAGCCGGGCATAGATGGAATTAAAAGTGAAATGCAATGCTTAAACGTGAGGGAAATGTACTACTTTACAGAATGTGTGAGTTGTACAATGTGTGTGTTAAGATTTTGAATGTTCCTAATGACTGAAAGAATGCAGTCATTGTCAGTGGAATATCCTCTAGTGTGTGTTAGGTGTGCAGCGCACACATATGCCCAAAGGAAAATAAAATAAAATTATTACTCTGTAAAATATTTGACTTCAAATGTTTTGCTTGTGGACGCATAAAACAGGATATGTAATTCGGTTCCCAACTAATATAGTTTGCGACCGTGGGATGTTAGTATGGAGGGAGATTGGTTGTAGCTGTCACTGTTGTCTAATTCATGTGGCCGCCAGCCTCCTGGTTATTTTAGTTTACTTTCATGTTATGTGTGTGCCTATCTAATCGGTGTGACGTCTACTGGCAAGTTTGGTGACTTGGGGTGGCTATACATCAGAATGCATGCGACTTGCTCACAGCTCTTATCAATTGTATGTAACAATAAACCATGTCTAAAGTTATCACTTTAAAAAAAGTACATAAAACTAAGACATATACACACACCATTTGTCAAAAGTTCATTACAAGACAGAATGTTTGACTGGTTGTGAAAAGAGGAATAAAATAAGTAGCAGCACACCTGTCTTGCATTACCAGAATATACAAATGCAATGGCAGTAAGAATGAATGTAAGAATTATAGGGCAATTAGTTTGTTGAGTATTACAGGCAAAGTTTTTGAGAAAGGTTTAATTGAGAAGGTACGTAAAAATATGTGGACAATATTTGGGGTGTTCAATGTGGTTTCATGCCAGGTAAAGGTTTCATGGACCAGATATTTGCATTGCAACAATTGAGTGATAAATGTATAGTAATAAAGAAGAAACTTTATTGTTCATTCGTTGATCTAGAAAAAGCATACAATCTGATGAACAGGCGGGTGTATGTTATGAAATGTTCTAAGTGAGTAATGTATGGATGCATAGTTAGTAAAGCAATTATGGCGGCATATGATGAAGTAAAACGTGCATTAGGATATATATATGAAGCTTTGAGTGAATTAAATGACATCGAAGAGAGAGCTAGACAAGGTTGTGTTATGTCTCCATGGTTTTTAATGTTTTCATCGGTAAGTATATGAGGGATGCTTTGAGGATGGGCTTGGTGTACAAATTCACAATGTGAATGTGAGTCTGCTGTTATATACAGCTTATGCCATATTAATGGCTGAGAATGAAAGGGACTCGCAGAATGCATTAAATTGTTGGAATGTGGCAACAGACAGAATGGATCTTTGTATAAATGTCTCCAAAACTAAAAGTGATGGTTTTTGATAAGGACAAATCAAAAATGACTGTCAGCTTAGTATGAATGGAAAACTGTTGGAACAAGTGAATGGTGTGTTTCTGGCAGTGTGTTCTGTAAAAATGGAAGGACGGATGGTAAAATCGATAGACAGGTGAATGAATCTCTTGAGATTAATATCATAAAAATGAGGTTGTTAAAAAAAGATGTTTGTGTGTGTATAGCTAATAACCAAGAAATCTATTTTTAAATAAAACCCAATGGAAATAAATATTTAGCTAAAAAATTATAGGAAGTATTTAACAAATATAGGAAATAAAGGACAATGGGAACCCTGTCCATCTTAAGACTAGGACAGGCACAACATCCAGTCCCCAGCTGTTAATTTATCAATGTGAAAGGGTATAACCATATTTTCACCAATACTAAATTTTTGGCCATGTCCGGGAATCAAACCTGTAATGATAATGATTCGTACCCCTCTCATATATTAAAAAAGTCATGGATGAAGTGCATTTTTCTTTAAAGTATTGTATATAAAATATCCTTTTAATAATTCATCCATGGAGAATCACGTGCTTTTCAGAATTAATGTCACTAGATTACACCACAAAGCTTATTTTTTTCTTTCAAAAATCAACTCCATAGTATTTACCAAAACAGCAAGTGATGCTAGCTCCCTCTACCCAATAGGAACTAGCCTTCACAACCCTGTCGCCAGGACTTTCTATTAGTTGGTTTTGACACTGGTGACAAGAGGTCCAAGAGGTAAGCAATAGGTCATTTATAAGCTACTTGTGCTTATGAATATAGAGTAGTAACATAAATCTACATAAATCAAGCTACTCAAAACACGGAACGTGTAATGTCACAGAAAAATAATCTGTAGTTCAACTAAACTGTATCATCTAAAATATTATATTCAGTGCCAAAGGTGAAATCATCTTAATAAATCGTGTGCAATTAAGGTCTTACTTATTTCATTAATGTAAGAAATATCACTATAGTTGGCACTCGATCACGAGGCTATAATTACCAATTATCTTATCAAATACCCAATATCATCAGATAATGAGAACCATCACAATAAATCAAGAACGTTTAAATTGGCGCCCAACACGGGCCGATAAAATCAATAACGTTTTAACTTGGGACCCTTTACTCAGTGGGCAGACAAGCTACCGACTGAACTGAGGTGCCTGATTAAAGACAACAACAAAAAAAAATCAAAATTTTCAAGTAAAATTAGTTTTAAAGCTCTAATACTGTTCATTGGTGATTCAGAACCATATTTATTAGATGAACTTAACAACCAGGCCCCAAACCAATAATTTAACACATAAATTAATGTATGACTTTTAAAATGAATGGATTATAAGAGATAATGTTAACATTTAGTTACTATTTTCCATTATTCTATTTATTTATAGTTCTTCTTATGTTTATAACTTTTTCCAGGATTCGGATTTGGGATTCAAAGGTAAATTGAAGATTTGGATTCGAGAGGATTCATAAAATAGTTGATCAACTCAACTCTAAATAAATTGTTTAAAGAACATTATTTTACATTGATTATTATGGAGGTTTAAAGATGTTCTAAAATTGGTTCACGCAATTTGTTTGACCTTTTTCTTTGAACAACATTCCTTTTTTTCAAGATATACTATTACCTTCTTTAATAAGTCATTTTAGGTATTTATGGAAAAAGATATAGGAAAAATTAAAAGAGGCAGATATAATAGTTTTCAAAATGAAAAGCGGAACACCATGGTGGCTACAAAATTAAAGGGAAAAAAATATTCAAATTTTATGATTTAAAATACTTTTGTTATAAATAATTATTTTTGGAATGCACTTTAAAGTAAATAAATATATACCAGTTCTTATATAAAAACGATGTTAACATAGACATGACAGATAAATATACAATTTTACCTTGCCAACTCGCTGACGTTCTCTACAATTTATCGGACAGTTTCAGGTTTTTCATATTTTCTATTAGTGTGACCACCCTTAATAGAGCTCACGCTTTACATTGTTGACACTCATAATGGTTGGGTCAATTTTTTTTTTTTTTTTTTCAATTTAGCTAAGTGGCAGCAATCTAAAATGTGACCAGCCACGGTGGCATAGTTGGCTAACGCGCTTGTCGTGATGAGCTCTATTGCTGAAGACGGGGAGATCGAGGTTCGAATCTCGGTCGGTTGAACTGGGGGTGGTTTTTCCTAAATGGTTTTCCACTCTCCCTCCACGCAAATGCGGGTTCACTTCCTCTAATTCAGCCTTCCCAATTCCTAATCCATTAGCTTAATTAGTACTTAAAGCGTATAACCCGAACGGGTAGTAAGACGCAGTGCTAAATATTATTATAAATATAAATGTGACACATGTCCCGATTTTTTTTATTGTGAAAGCTATATTGTTTATCCATCTTATTGGTTCTTATTCCACTTTCCTGTCCTTTCTTCCATGTAAAAAAATTAATTTAGAGTGATACAAGGTTTTTCTTTATGAGTCATCTTTAATAGTAACATCATTTATATTATTCATTTTATTACATGATTATAAAAATTAGATATGAGTCAAATCCGAATCTACATTTTATTTTCGAATCTCGAATACGAATCCTGGAAAAAAAGAAATATTTTCGATTCTTGCGATATATCGATTTTTGAGAATACATTCTATTTAAAATATAAACATATTTTCAACTCTTTCAATATGTTCATTCCCATTTTATTAGGCAGGACTATGTTTGAATATTTTTACAATTACTTTAATACCATATTTAAAAAAATAAACTTTTAGTTAAAATCAATTTAAAAACAAATTATGAATTAGCAGTTGTTATTTGATTCTTAAAAGTTGATAGCGTTTACTAAGTGATCAGATTACCTGAATCGATTTCAAACAAACAATCAATATACAATACGTATGCCGGTAAGTGTAAATAAACACTTTTATTGGTGTCTGATTATGATGGTATTTATTTTTCATGAAACCCAACAAAATATCCAACTTATGGATCATAAGCAATAATTTGGGGTTCTTGCATAGTTGTAGATAGTTAAAACCAGTTGGGTAGTAAGACTTAACAGTATCTTTATTTAATCATCATGCTGGTGAGTAAACATAATATGTCATGGCGGCAGACTTTGTATTGTGTGTAATGTTGGCTGACTTTGTATCATATTGTGTAATGTGTTCTTATTTCTGTTAAAAAAAGCTGTAATTTGTTTTATTTATTTTGAGTTTATTTGTAATTATAGTTTTGATTTTCAGTTATTGAAGAGTTTTAATGTGTTCATTAAAATATTAACAATAATGTGAGGTAAAATTTTTAGAAGTGAGCATGACTGTGCTGAAACGGTCAAGTCTAAGTTTCCCATATAGGTGAAAGGGTAGGTTAGATTTTCCAAACCTAACAAATTTTTTTTAAATAATTATTTTATTCATGCTTATCTCTTTTGTCCACAAAATAAGAGATTACGGATTAAGGTATACTTTTCAATGAGGCCTAAGTAATTTTTTTATTCAAAATAATATTATGCTTTGTTTATGAGGTGGAAGAATCGCCCATCGAATCCAGTAAAACACCAAATTCTTGACTCTCGAATACTTGTCAGGATTCGGTGGATTCGAAGATTCGATTGGTCCATCTCTAATAAAAATAAAATTACAATAAATACTTACGCTAAATGTAGGCATTGTTTTCAATATGAAGTCTGCAGATCTGAAAGGTTCCGTTGCAGCTGCAGAATGCAGTCGCAAGAGGGCTCGAGTGGCCTCTAGTTGTCCTTGGAGAACCAGACCAATCATAGTCTCCCAATACTCAGGCTCAGACTCAGCCCCATTGCCTTCTGTTTCCATGGATATATAGCTAGCATCTATAATGGCTGTGGCCCGCCGTTCACACCGGAAGAAATGGAATCGGATCCATTCCAGAAGTTGTGGCAGTACAATATCTCCTTAAACAAAGCAATGTTATGTGGTTAGATAAAGAATATTAATAGATTCATATATCAAATTTCCAAAATTGTAGTAAAGTAGAGGAATAGCTTGTTTACTACAAAAATCAACGTTTAGAATGATAAATGGTGTAAATCTTCGAGCAATTCAAAATTAGGTGTGTGATGAATTAATGCTACCTTAACAGAAGTCGATATTTTTAATATAGAAATATTTTTTGGTAAAACATGAGAAAAATTTAAGAGTTAATAAAACAATTTTTTTACTCTAGATATATTGTCAATGGCCAGGATGAACTCTGGAATGTGTAAATAAGAGTAGTGCTACATTTGGATGCTAAAGTAGATAGCTAGATTGGTACTTGTTTTATTACTTAAGATTATATGTGTATAATTCATTCACGATTTTAAGTTTACCTGGATGAAAGCTCGAAATGTACTAGAAGTAATCCCTAATGTATCCCTACACCAACAGCTGACATCTATCACTTTGGATGATTGTAATGAAAACATATGTAATATTTAATGTGATAGTTAACCACAAAAATTATGCCAAAACTATTTATATATTTATTTGAGGACAGGCACAAGGTTTATTTAACGTTTTATTCCACTTAAAAAAAAATTCACACCACTTTCACAAAAAGTTCTAACGAACATAGCTTCATAATGGCGACTGACGAATTTAAACCATATGATTGAACATAACGGTAAAGAAGTTTTTTACAATGATGTAGACATGCAGTTGATGAAAATATTTTATTCAGTTAAATATTTCAAAATAAGATAAAATAATTAAAAAATCATGTATTGTATGTAAAAAAAAATAACAATTTTCTCTTTTCCAAGTAAATATGATGCCTGTATTAAAAGTTTTTGATGTGTGCACTATATTACACAGAATCAATAAAGTTCCAAAACAAAGAATAAGTACTTTTAATTATGTTTAAAATATTGTTTCGAGATGGATAAAAGAAATTATTTAAAAAAATGAAATAGTTGAGAAAACTTAAGTTTACATTATTTTAAATGTAATATATAACAGATAATTAAAGATCTTTACATTTATAACAAAACAGTGATATTTTACCAGGGTTGGCAACCCAAAACCTAAACATATGATTTTCGAACTGTCATCCAGGTAAAAACTTATCGTGAGCCATCTGTAGTTCTTTTACTGTGTGGTTTAAAAAGTGAGCTTATTTTAAACCAAATTTACATTCTCACTCTACAACTTCAAGATTTTGAGGCATTACTCAAGATATGAACTTGAATTTCTCAACAACAAAATATATATATCCTTGAAAATGAAAGAAGAAATACATTTCATAGTGGTGGCTGCATAGTCTAAAACAACCCAACATGGAGGCATCCAGCACTTCCAGGAGTGAAAAATTTATAAATAATGTTAAAAACTAGATAAGAATTGAAGATTCTTTATTTAAATCCTTTTTTCAAAATAACATATTTTTTTCTTAAGGTATTGGCAACACTGCCTACCTGTTGTAAAACCCAATATTCAATAAGTGATAAAAACAAAACAGTGTCAACCACTGTACTAATTTTTTCATTTTATTTGTACCACTATGATGCCAGTGTTAATTTCACTTGCAAATTTGGGAGAAAAAAAAAATTGACTCTTGAATTCGAAATTTTCTTAAATCCTCAATTATACTTAAGGATTCAAGGGAACTGATAGATTTGAGGGCCCCATCTGTAAATTTTTTATCTTATTACTTGTTGTGGAGAAGAGTAACCAACACCTTCGTGCTCTTGTCTGTGTCAAAGCTGATCTCACCTGGCACGGCATCAACATAGAGAATCTCACACAGGTGCCAGAGGAATTCAACGTTGTAAAAAATAGACACCAAAGATGACAAAGTTGCTTTTCTCGGCTCGGACGCTCGTTCAAGTTCCTTTTGTAAGTTTTCAAGACATGCTCGAATAATGGCCCTGTAAAAACCCATTAACATTTATTTTCATTAGTACATTTTACACCATTGTTATATTATTATTATTATTTTGTTAGCACTGCGTCTTACTACCCGTTCGGGTTATACGCACTTACGCTAATGTGTAATGGTAGGGTGATTGTGAGATGAAATGAAGGACCTACAGTTTAACGTGGAATCGAACCACGGATGGAGGTCTGGCATTCCCACATTCACAAGATGTCTTGTCAGAGGTTGAGGAAGGGTTTGGTAATCAGATAAATTTGTGCTGGGAACGAGGATTGAACCCTGGATCCCAGCACAGAAGTCCGATACCTTACCTCTAGACCGCCAGGTCACCCATTGTTATATTAAAAGATTACCAAACCCTCCTTCACCTCTGACAAGACATCTTGTGAATGTGGAAATGCCAGGCCTCCATCGTGGTTCGATTCCACGTTAAACTGTAGGTCCTCCATTTCAATCTCACAATCACCCTACCATTACACATTAGCTTAAGTGTGTATAACCCGAACGGGTAGTAAGACGCGGTGATAATAATAATAATATATATATTAAATTAATCAGAGGGACAGGATGAGAAGAGTGGATTAAGGGATAGTTAGTTGTCCATAAGTGATAAGTTCTATGAGGAAAACCACATAATGTGAATATTGCTGTGTCATTTAAATACCAGAATTTTCACTTACTAGGATTTGAGAGTGAAAAATCAAGGCTTCGAAAATCATGGTTTCAGTCTGATACCTTACCCCCTAGACCGCCAAGTCACCCCATATATTGTCTTCCTTACTTGTCCAGATAACCCAAAATACAATGCAACATCTTTGTTCGCTAATCAAACTGACAATTTGATGTGCCTCACTGTTCAATCGGCCCTCATATCTTTCCTCCGCACTTGCACCGGCCGCGCCAACCACCCTCCCTACTGCCTGGACCAGCCCACAGTCCATGTTCTCTGAGCCGTCCGTGACGAATCCACCTCAGTACTCAGCGCCAGCCTCGCTATTGGCTTTCGTGAAGGACACTGTGCCTCACGTTTTCCCGCACCAATGGGAAGCCCCTGTTTTCCCCATTGGACAAGGCCAGGCAGCAGTGAAGGGTATATAATAAGGTGATTTCTGGAGCTGTTTTTAGGGGTTTACCCACCCTGGCGAACCACCGTTACTAAAGAGCATTAATAAATTGTCGTCATTTTGGAAAGAGCATTGTCATCGTTACTCCCTATCCTTCTGCAACTATCCCTTACCTCCCATCGCGACTCACATTGCCGGACAGTTACTTTGCCTCCCACCGCGACTCCATGTTGCCGGGACTTTGTCCTCTCACCCTCCAACATGATCGTCCCTTTCGACGGGATGGGATACACCCGCCGCGCCGGCAAGGCCCACCGACAGAAGATCCTAAAGAAGACAGCGAAAACCAAACAATACTCCATCCGTGGGCCCCTCTTCTACGATGCCGACAGCAATCACCAGACCCCCGAACGCCAACATTCCGCTCCAGCATCTCCAAGAGTCTCTGCCCCCGAGTTAGCTAATTCCTTCCCTCGTCTTCCCCTCACACCGACCATTCGACCCCCACCTACTCCAATTTCCCCTTTTAGCCCTGAGGATTACCATTTGCATACCCTAGCCACCCCAGAACCCGCCTATGTTTTGTCCCCATCTCCCTTCCTTACCCCCACCCATGGACCCGCGAGATCGACGCCTAGAGACAAACGTCACCCGGAGACTGAACTTCGAAATAGACAAAACCAGTACCCCGAAGCCGCATTGAAGGGATAACAAATTTAAATGGCAGTGGTAAACAGTTGGATTAAATGTCAAGCTAATGTAGTCTGGTGGTCAGTTCAAATTCCACCTAGGTTTATTAAGGATGATTTTTCCTAAATGGTTGTCCACTCTGTTTTCACAAAAACATTTCCTCTAAATTCTACCATCCTCCTCCTTAGTCAATTAATGCAATTAAATGCATTGAGCTTGTTTTAGTAGTGAGACAGTAAGGCAAAAAAAATTGGAAATTTGTTATACTCTTATATATAGAAGGAAAACTACAGTGTCATTACCACTTCTTTGGTTTTACATGACAGCTAGCAGATGCCAACATTGTCTGAAAGTAACTTTTGTCAACATATTTGAAAATAATTATTATTTGCTAAGTATTACTAATAGTATCACTAAAATATTATCAATCACTTTTAACAATACTTCTCCAAGGATTACAGTATAATTTTATTTTCCATAATCAAATTTGAAAAAAAAAAGTCTAGTAAATTCATCCTAGTTTTTCTATTAACTCTTGTGGCAATTACAGGTTAAATAGAATGTGAAATTTAACATTTTATGATATAATATTCAGTTATTTGAATTTTTATAACTGGCCTCGCATATCTTTAACTTAAATAAATGGTTTGTGATAATAAATAGGAAAAAACATACAAAATGTTTGTGAAATAATATAAAGTTTAAATTTGGTAAACACGAGTATTAGTAGTATTCACCATCCAACCGGCAACAAAGGTGTCTATGTCACCAAATGGCAACATAGTTTCTTATCAGTGACCATATTTGTTTCAGCATCTAAGGCCACTTTTAAGGAACTCTTGTTTCAAAAATTAATTTGAATTAAACAGCAAAAGTAAACTTCAAAACTATACAAACAACCAAACAGTTATTCTCAAAACCAAAATATAACAATTTTAAATATACATTATTAAAGTGAATTATCATCTAAAATACAGTTAATAAAACCAAATGTGTGTGTATACAAGTTGAAGCGAACAAAATATTTTATAGCTGCGTATTTAAGCGTGTATATGCTACCGTTAATAATTTTATTACAAATTTTAATAATAGTGTCTTTTTTGAATACTAATTCGGCTACCTAGTAATCCGTGTGTTCTTTTCTGAATATTTGTTTGGTGTGTGAGCGTGTTATCCTTGAAAAATAAACTGATTTTTAATGATCTTAGAATAATTATTTATCTAATATAACATTAAAGCGTGTGATAAAAATATAGCTAGTGTTTCTCAGTGATCAATATACAATATTCAAAAATTTAAGTTTGTGTAACATGACTATAAAATATATCTTTAAGCCCCAAGATTGTGTC
The DNA here is from genome assembly GCA_039000515.1 of Timema cristinae. NCBI lineage: Eukaryota > Metazoa > Arthropoda > Insecta > Phasmatodea > Timematidae > Timema > Timema cristinae. Next base: position 50,418,733 of record JBCFYV010000012.1, read on the forward strand.
ATTTTTCCCTCTAGGCTAAACTTCGAGTTTTAGGATTTTTATAATATTCAAAAAAAAAAAATCTTTGAGGTGTAATAAAAAATACTAGCGAGTCTTTCTCATGTTGATTAAATAAATACCAGGCTAAGACTTCAAGTTCTAAGTCATTGTAGTTTTATTAGAGACTGTTATAACAGTTTAAGAGTAGTGAATCTAAAATAGACCCACCCACCTATCATCATTTACCTGGCTGAAGATTATGAGGACGACGACAAATATGATGATGTAGAAGAAGTGCCTGTGGCCCCTTTGGAAAACACTTAAACGGTACAAGCTAGTTCATAATGAATATGACTTATTTGTTGTAATAGTGTAAAAAGGTTTATAACAGTGTTTTTTCTCGCTGTGTAATATTGTACATTCAGATGTTTCACATTTATAATGTTATTAATAATACTATTAACAAATAATTATTTATAAAATAAAAAAATATTATTAAAAATTATTTATTAATAATAATAAAAACTAATATGGAATTCAATGCAAAAAAAATTGAAATGTTTGATATTGTAGAAAAGATTAATAACCAATACTAGGCCTAACATCAACATATCAAGGTCAGCAATTAATTTAAAAATAAATAAAACAGTCATATATGTTTCTTGTATAGAGCTAAGTTTTGACTGTCAGAAGTGACAGCTTCTAAAAACATGTTTTTGCAGATCACGTGGTTCAGCGTAGGGATACATAATTTAGTTTGGTAATTTTTCAAAGCTGTGAGCTGTCAGTCAGCACCAAAATAGCCATGGGGCTACTGTATGTTGTATATCATTTACATGCCTAAACATGGGCATAAATAATAAAGAAAGGAAACTAAAGATTATTTGCCAAAGGATGAAATGACAGAACTAAGGATGTGTTCTTCGGGTTTTAAAATCCTTAAGAATATTTTATATTCGAGGATTCAAACAAATTTCAGATTAATATATATATTTTTTTACATTTTCAAACATTACAACCAGAAAACTCCGAGTTATTAATTCATTACTTGATTAGAGAAAAATTAGAATTCAAGGAAAGCATATCATACCAAAGTGGGAAAATTAATCCCTTACTCTTAACTTGTTTTCTAAGATTTGGATTGAGATTTGAGATTCAAAATTCATAGACAAAATAATTATTTGGAATTGAACAAACTTGTACTTGACCCATCTCTAAACGAAACATAAAAACATGACAATCTTCACATAAATTCACCAAGTATTTTTCAATTTACTCAAATAAAAATTGCATTATTAAAGATTTTAATACCTGAATTAAAAATATGAAGCTTAAACTGTGAATCCTCAGTATTTGTTTTACTGGTAAAAAAAAAAAGTGCTTTAGGTCTTTTTGACTAGGTGTAAAGTGCACAAATCAATAACTCACCTGTATTGCTTACTCATTTTCAATAAATCAGATCTAGCTTCACTCATTGTTGCCTTCGCCATTAACTTTTGACCTTCCAGGAAAGTTCCATTGGATTCATTGATAAGCTTCCTTATCATTGGGTCAAACAATAAAATATCCGGCCTCACCTCATGGATTTTAGCTTCATTTGGAGCCGATTTATTTGGAAGTTCTGCGAGGAATGATAAGAAGGCAATGCTATGGGTAAACCATACCTATGGCTCATCTACATTGGGAGTGTAGGTGACAGTTAGCAATTGCAAAAAATGGCTGAAAGTCACTAATGTCAAATAATTCAGAAATAATGATTTTGTCTTGGTAATAATATACAATAAAAAGTGTTATCAAACGAATCTCATATAATACTTTGTTTGCATAATGTTTGCAATAAATAATCTCTTGCTTGCTGTCTGTTACCTACTCTACCACCATAGATGGGCTATAGCTCTTATAACATAATAGTAAGTAGTCATACCCAGGTGAAATTCTACCTAAGGCAACTGTCTTGCTTGTACAAATCACAGGGTTTGTAGTAAATTTTGTGCTATGCCAATCTACAGCTCAGTACTTATTTTAGATTCCTCTAACTAACTTTTTGTATCATCAAGACTATTATCATAATAATTTCAATACATTAACTGATTAAAACTTATCATTTATGGATAGATGAAAGGTTTAAAAAGTAAGTTAAGTAAAATAATAGGAAGCAGGAGCTACTTTTCATATTTGTTAAATAGTTTTTAGAGACTTTTTATTGTTTACCATAGATAAAGATAGATTTTAAATATTAATTTGGTTTAACATTTAGTTATAGCCAAACTTAATTAATAAATTATACTTTTTAACACAGCCGAAAAATTAGAAAATCTGACCATATATCTAAGAATGTGTTCATTAATTATGTAATATTGATGGAGAGAACGTCTGGTAAATAATGTTGCTTAGCACAATGCAGGAATAGGGTAAGATTTAGTAGGTGCCATTTGGGCTCACATTATTGTGGGTATGATAATGCACAGCTGTCTTTGCGCTTTATAAGTTAAACTAAGTTGTTCTTTGATGTTTCAATGTGCTGGCTATTAGTGAATTTTAAGAGTTTATTAGCTAATTAAGAGGTAAGGAAATTATTATTTTAAAATTTTGTTGTATCTTAAATATGGTAGATTGGTTTCCCTGTTCTAGCTCCATTGTTTTAATGAAAACTTTGGGTTATCACCAGGGCTGTGGAGTCAGTTCACCAATCCTTCGACTCAGACTCCTTTATTTTTCTACTGTTCGACTCAAACTTCTTCATAAATCATTTTAGAAAACATTCTAAGTAATAATGAAGTAAGGAGTAGTAATGATTATAGTTAAGACCTAGATAAAAACTTAAGATTAGCAATATAAAGTAAAAGGTTATTATAAACTGATAAATTAATGAAATGTTAAATAATATTAAAAAGTTGCAATTTATATACTTTACTGTTAAAACCGCTATGCTGTGCTTACAACAAGCATAAATATGTCAAGATAAGTTTAAAAACATTATAATAACATCATCGACAACAATTATTAGATCATAAGTTGATGACTAGTCAAAACATAACATATACAACATATTAAAATAATTAAAAATATCTAGAAATAAAATTGAGGATAACACAAGTTTTTATATTCCAACACTGATGTTAAATAGTTACATACAATTGATCTTGTAGGAATAGCGTCTTTCAAAGTGGTACAAAAGAATGTAATTGTAAAGTCTAGAACTGTGAATAAACTTTGGTAGTTGTAAGACTAGGATAAGATTAGAATAGGATAGGATAGGGAAGGGAGGGTAATAGGAATGGGTAGGTTAGGAGAAACAATTTCAGGGAATGTAGAAAGAGGGAAGATAAGTAAGGAAGTGGTTTGCACTTAGGTGTAGGTGGAGCACCAACTCCGGTAAGGGCACTTCTCCAGGTGTCAGATAGGGGTATGCTTGCCTCTGCTGGGCGCACCATCGGACTGGGATGAGAATCCAGGTCTGATGGGGTAACCAGCAGAGGAGAGTACTGGGGAAGTAATATATCCGGGGTGGACCAACTGGTGAATGAAATTGTATCTCGGAGATAGGTACTATAAGAGCCAAAACCTGTTTAGATTACATAAGGCCTGGATTTAAAATTGTAAAATGCCAGGTCAAATTAGATTGGTAATGAAAAAAAAAACTTTATTATAGCTGTACTACCCACCAGAGGAATGCTTTATTCCTGGGGTGAGACAGGCTCTTAAGAAATCATAAAGGACTTCAACCCAATCACATGTAGTGAATAGGTTCACATTAGATATATATTGTAGCCTAGACATAAGCTACCTAGCCTCTGTCCTTATAAATGTGCTTTCCTAAAGTGAGTTTTAAAAATATTGTGTCCATTTAAATAATGTGATGATTATTTCCTCCTGAGCAAATAATCAGATTTAAAACACAAAAACTGAGATTTAGAGGTTTCATCCATTCATCTCACAATTGTTAAGGCAAGAGTCATTGATAATCCTACAACTAAAAAAATAATAAACATCCGTTTCAATCAAACAAAATAGGTTTGTGGAAAACTATTGATCAACTCCTTAGACAATTAACTTTCACAACTGCAAAGTCAGGTGGACAAAATCAGCAACAAAGTTTAACCTTGCAAGTGGCCCGTCACATGCTTGTACCGAAACACAACCAGATTTTCAATTGGAGTCCACATGGCCGCACCACCTGCCACCTGCCGCACTGCACCCGGCATTATCTGATTAAAGAGAAAAAAACTTTAATCAAAATTGAAAGTCACAATGGGAAGTTATGTAAAAGTTAAATAAATAAAATGGGTAGTTCACATTTAAGACTTAGGATTATTTTATAGACTTATGGTCATCCTAGACAACTTACAAATGCCAGCACACATCTTATAAATTAGATTAATATTTAATACTATAGTAGGAACTAGGAAGGAAGGACAGTTAAAAAAAAGTAACTAAAACTAGTTTCATAAATCCTTAAATTATGTTCCTAATATATAATCCTTGTCTAATTTTCTATTTATAAAACAAAAAGGCCTGCCGTGTTGATCAAAATATTTTTTATCATTATTATTATTATTATTATTATTATTATTATTATATCTGGTCTTAATACCGGTTCGGGTTGTACACACTTACGCTAATGTGTAATGGTAGGGTGATTGTGAGATGAAATGGAGGAACTACAGGCTAACGTGGAATCCAAACCACGGTGGAGGCCTGGCATTCCCCACATTCACAAGATGTCTTGTCAGAGGTGAAGGAAGGGTTTGGCAATCAGGTAAATCTGTGCCGGGACCGAGGATTGAACCCCGGACCCCTAGCACAGAAATATGACATCTTACCCCTAGAACGCCAGGTCACCATATCAAAATAAATAAATATGAAAAATGACACCTTGACATGGTAATTACTAAACTAGACTAGTGGGGATAGTGGGGCCTATGTTTTGTGTGAGTGTCAGAAACATTTTTTTCTTTGTTACATAGCACTAAAAAAATACCCTACACTATGATTAATCATACACCAAGAATATGTTAAAGACATACCAAGATTAATTAAATACCCAAGTTATTACAGTTATATATGCATCTCATTATAATATTCTTTAAATTGAAGAATGACAGTTGGGCCCAGGAATCAAATCCAAGATCTTTGGCTTTAGACACCAAAGATCATACCATTGATTTATTCAGGGTTGGCCCGTGCTCAGGGTCATTCTTCACTCATACTTTAAGGCAGAGTCATTGATAGACATGCGGAAAATCGTCAGCTACGATTTGCAACACCTGGCCTTACATATTCCCCAAAAGAGAATAAAAAGGCAGAGGATAACATATTAAACATTTATTGAAATAAACAATAAGATAATTTAAATTTATAAACAAACCAATAACAGTGTGTGTAGAGTCAGGGAATGGGCCACGGGCCTGGATTAGGCTGGACCTTGTATTAAGAGTCCAATTCACATATTCCCTACAGTATGTGACCCAATATTTACTCAAACGTTAGATGTGAAAAGACAAAGATGACATTTAAATAATAAATAAGTGTCTCACAATTAAATATTTGACTAGCCATCTAGTGACCTTGAGACAAAGTGTCTCACAAGTGAATATTTGACAATGCCATCTAGGGGCCTGGGATAGGTTTTTGTATAGCTATTAAACAACACCATCTAGTGACATTGAGACAAACAAATCTATTTTGACTTATTAAAGTGACCACAAAAACTAACATAATGACATGAGTTAGCCATTTTAATTACAATTTAATATTAAATAAATATTCAAGTATGTAAACTGAAAAGATAGTTTGGTAAACAATAGACAAAAGTTAAAGGCCGAAAGAAAATGTTGAGTGTTTGTAAAGGTAAATTTGCCATTGATAGCGCTATTTACCTAAGCTGACACCGGTGGTATAATGAGTAACAAAATAGAGGAAACATGTCAATTTATAGCCTTAGAAAGACATCAGGTGATCCCAGAGATGGATACAGGGTAATTCAAAGGAGGGCAGATATGGGCCCAGGGGAACATGGCGCATACATAGAACCGATGAACACTTGGCACTGGCCAAGATGGTTCATTCCTAATGTTCTATTGGCTTCTCGGGGCATCTGTCGCATGGAACTCATTACGTCATCTTGCATTACGCGCCACGTTGGCCATGGCCACTCTCTTCAGTCAAACAGTTAAAATTGGGCAGGATGGGTGAAGTCTCTTTGAGAGTAATTGTGTGAATACCATTATTTATTGATCTTGTTCGTAACATGTCCATACTCAGGGTGTCTGCTGAGTTGGAGAAACAAAAATTTGTGACTATTTGGTGACCTTTTTAGACCACAAAATTCCTTCAGTAAACGGTTAAACATTACATAATGCATATAGGCATAATGCACTCACATGCAACATTAAACTTTAACTAGATGGTGAACATTTAACCTTGGACTTGGTATATCAGTAAAAACAATCAGGCAGTTTGCAGCTAGCGCTTGGCATCATGGGTAGTTGGTGGCCTGACATTTGACATGTTTGTGTTGTTACGATGCACAGGAAATTCAAACAAAAATATTTTCGTGAGTTTATGACCAAAATATTGAAAATTCAGGGATTTTTGTGATCTTTTTTGCAATTAGTAACTTTTTCGTGACTTTCGTGACCCGCCCTGATAATGTTACAAATTGAGTGATCACAAGCTATCAGATAATGCAGTCACCTTCAAATTGGGAGGGCTCTATCATACCAATAATACAGTAACTGTACAAATGCATATCACAAGATGAATTAATAGCCAAGCAATTATAGTCATTGAATACAACTATAGCAAAATCTAAATATCATATTCTTTAAAATGAAAATGACACATGCACACCTGAATCGGCTCAGAATCTTTGGCTTTAAATACGCCAACAATTTTAGCACTGAGCCATCCAGGAATCACTTCATGCTCAAGGACATTCTTCAGTCATATTTTAAGGAAGAGCCATTGATGGACGTGCAGAAAAAAAATTTGATTGAAAAAAACCCTGAGCATGGTACGACTACTGGATATCTCAGTGGTGAGAGCATTGGTGCACTAAGCCAAAGGTTTCGGGTTAAATTACCTTACCCAGGTGTCATTTTTTAATTTGGGTTAGTTTCATTTGTGACAGACATGACTTCAGATAGTTTATTTGCATACAATTCCATACAAATCTATGTATTTAATCAAAAATATGAACATATTCAATTTAACACTAACAAATAGAGTGAGAGTTCAAAATTTCAAATTTTAAAATCACATATATATTTTCATATAATATAAAAGGTGCCTGTGACAGTCATGACATTAAATGGACAAACTTTTCAGCAATGCCCAAACAATTAATATTATCTCTGAATTTAGTTAAAGCAAAGCTTTAGTGATTTGTTCCCTAAACAACAATAGAGTTATCTGCTTCTGTACCAAAGTTTAACAAAACCAAACTTTTTTTTTTATAAAGAATGTATAAAAATGTGACAGACAAGACACCTCTGAACGATATAATATATGAATTTTCACTTAGTCAAATATATCTACAACTCATTATAGGGTTGTTGAGAAGACAAATTACATACAAATTTACATAATAAAGTATTGGAATAAACTTTGTTTATAGCAAGAGAAAAAAAATGCACACTTTAGAAATGACCATCTTTCAACCATAAATTCTCAAACTTATATATATTTTTCTATTGAATTGAGAACTTCTTTAAATGCTTCATTAGTACACAGACAAAATGCCTTAAAATAATATATATATATTAGAGACAAACATTCATTTAACTGGCATGAACTGGAAAGATGAGTCTTAGAAACAAGTCAGAGCCCAGATGGCATCATTTTCTGAGAGACAAGTTATCAAAGGTAATTTCAGACATAATTCAATGTTCTTGCCCATAAATGACAACTCAAAAATACATTCAACAATCTATACTGAATTGACCTTCAAATTAACCTCATTGTCCTGTCAAAGCAACAAATTAATTATCAAAAAGAGTTCCAGATAAAATGATCAGCCAGGAAAGTGATCCAGCAAATACAAATAAGAGTTAAGTTAGCCTGACAGTTCTCATAGGTTAAACAATAACAATATAGTCTCATATGACAAAGTTCCTGCCGATAGAATATTAGAACATTAAACATATTAGAATCTATTCACAATGGTCATAATATAGAATACTACGCCCTATATTCTAGAGACCCTACATGATAACAACATAAAACACAAATTGTTAGTATCGTGTGTGGACAATACTAATTAAAACTTTGGTGGCGCTTTAAGGTCAGAAAAAACCATGTTTTTTTAAAATACAAGTTCCAACAGTTAGGAAGAAGTTTAATAGGTGTAAACGTTTCACTACCTACATAATTCTTTGATTTCTAAAATTTTCACTTTAATTCCACAACTTGGATTAAAATATCTTACTAGAATAGGACATAATTTATTTAAAGGATGTAAATAAATAAATATATATTTCTATATATAAATAAATAATATATATTCTCAATTCAAACAGGCCTACAGTTAGTATTGAGTTACTAAAGTAATTTTGTGACTTTGAGGACACACACTCAGAAATTACTAGGGCAGGCCTACAGTAAAACCAGGTGGCTGGCGCTATTACCAACAGTAGAGTGCATATTAAAAATGTTCAAACTTTTAAAATCTTATTTCTTGTCACTAGAAAAGTGCCCTAATGTAGATAGAACTTTTTTGAAAATGTATTTATTCTGAAGTATGGCTCTTGTTCATCCATTCAAAAGCCTCGACTTTTCATGAAAGTGCACTTAAGATAGGCCTAGTCACAAAATATTACAACGAGTGAAGTTTACATTATTTAGAGAAATTGAATTGATTAAAATTTATAGATAGGAATAAAGAAGGGTTTCTACCAATTAGTGTAAGAAGTATGTTGAAAAAACTACAATAAGAGGAAAATAATATAGTGACATTTATTGTTACAAAGAGTCTGCTGTATCCTTCTACACTGCATGCATTGTGTATTTAGATCGATGAATGAAGCCATTTAAAGATATAAAAATTCTTGATTGGACACTTCTTAAAAACACATTAACCTGGTCAGAAATTGAATCAGCCTTGGATTTCATTATGTGTAAGAAATGTGACAAACCTAAATAACGGGGATCTGTTTGATGAAGTAATAGGCGTGTTAAGAATGATTTCACTCAAACAATGGGAAGAAGTTAACACACCAGTCAAAAGAAAATTATAAGAAATCTTAACTAAAAAACAAAAACATTGCACACAGAATATTGCTCAAAATTATTTATTGAATTCTGCCTTTGTATGCATGGATCAAATGCTCCAACAGAAAGGGTGTTCTCTTTCGAGAATAATTTGTGGGACATGAACAAAACAAAAATTAAAGAAGCTTTGAAAGCCCTGGTAATAAGTGAAAATGTGCCACCGCAGGTTTGTGGAATGTTTATTCTACGAACATCAAACATTACAGGATTGAAAGCACTTTATTAACTGAAATATTAATATGAACTAAAAAACTAAATACATATAAGGCAAGAACAAATAGTATCAACAGAACTTCCAACATATGCATGAAAAATGTACCAAGATCATAATGAATAAATGTTAAATTGCTATACCAACACTTCGCCTCAATTTAACATGCTTTAAATGTGCTCGGATAGGAGGCAAATGTGTTAAACATGCATGAATCCTAATCGTGGGTGCAAGAAAGAAGGGTGTGAAGGGAGGTAAATGTTGGGAACATGGAGGAATAATTACCTATTTTATGGTGCATTGATCCTAGCCACTAGTTGTTTAAATCTACTAACATTTAGGCTTTTGGTTAAAATGTCAGCAATTTTAAATTCACTTTGGATATATTCAATCTTTACAACTTTCATCACACACTAACTCCCTTACAAAATTATATTTCACATCCATGTGTTTCATTCTTTTGTGTTCCCACTACTCATGATACTCGATGGCAGGCTGGTTGTCCTTGTATATGGTGGGCACTTTGGGGTTGATTCCCAGCTCCAGTAGTAGATTGCGTAGCCACAGGACATTGGTACAGGCATTGATTGGCAAGTGAAATGAATTCTGCCTCACAGGTAATCAAGGCAATAGTGGGCTGCTTTCTAGTTGTCCAAGATACAGTTGAACCAAAATCTTTCAGAAGAAATCCAGATGTTGACTTACAACTGGAATTGTTGGCCCAATCTGCATCAGCATATTATGCGATTAGGGGCATCCCTTCTTCTTTAGAAAAGTGCAGAGCTAGGTGTAAAGTTCCTTGAAAATAGCGAAGAATGCGCTTCAATGCCTTTCAGTGAGTGTTAGTTGCACAGCTTTGAAACCTACTGAAATAATTGACAGAAAAACTCAGGTCAGGTCTGGGGCATAACATTAAGTGCTGTCAAACTGCCTATGAGCTCTTTGTATGGCTTGATACCAATTATAGAGGTTGATCCTCCATCATCATCAATAGAGGAGTTCGTCTCCATTGGTGTTTTAGCTATTTTGCAGTTTTCCATGTTAAATTTGCATAAAAGTCTTTTGATATAAGATGGTTGACTAAGATGTACACCAATGTTTCTTTTCTAAATTTTTATTATAAAAACAAAATGTAAATTACCCAGATCTTTCATGTCAAATTTAGCTTGAAGTGCAGCTTTGATCTTCTCAAGAGGTTGGTTGTATGTGAATACTACTGATGATCAAATCATCAACAAAAATCAGTCTGTAGACCTTGGTATCACCGACAACATGTAGGTACAGACATGGATAATTCTGCACTGGTTGAAAACCAAGTGAACTAAGAAAAGTGTCAAGGCACTTGTTACATTTTCTGGGTGCCTGCTTGAGCCCATACAGTGATTTATTGAGTTTGCAAACAAGCTCTAAATTATTTGAAAAACCAGGGGGTTGTTGCATGTAAGCTTCCTCGGACAAGTTTCTGTGAAAAATGCATTCTCCACATCCATCTGGCATGCATGTAAATCTTCTTGATTAATGATGGCTAGCAATGTTCTCACAGTTGTTATACGTGCTACTGGGGCATACGTCTCACTAAAATCGAAACCTTTCTTCTGTTGACAACCTTTAACCACTAACTTTGCCTTATAGCAATCCTACATTACCATCTTGATCTCTCTTGATGCTGAAGACCCAGCAACAGGAGATATCTTTCCTACCAGGCGGTACTGAAGTCGATTCCCAGGTATCATTTTTCTTGAGGGAATTAATTTCCTCTTCTGCAGCAAACATCCAGTTAATCTCATCAGGTCTACCCTTGACAACATCAAAATCTTCAGGAAAATTGACACAAATTTTTTTTTGCAATGCTACATAATCTTGAAAATAGCTTGGTTTCACATGTGGGCATGAGCTACGGGGAAGTTCGCCTTCATCTGATAGTGGAGGCGTTTCTTTGTCCAACTCTTCATGACTGGCTTTGCCTGAAGATAGCCTTCCTTCTGACAGAATGGTAATTGTTTCACAAAGTAGTGGTGCTCTCACTGCTGGAGGTGTGGTCATATTTTATCCACTCCAAGTGGCATTTTCATCAAAAACACATCACATGCCAAAACAATCTTCCTTGAGGTAGGATTCCACATCCTATAGCCACTGGGGCAATAGCCAACCATGATGCACTTCTGTGTAAGATTGTTCAGTTTTCCTTTAAGTAGCTCATTAGGGATGCGGACATATATAGCCAATTCAGCCAAACACATGCAATTTTGACAAGTTTGGAGAGTGACAATACCAGACCTCGGCAGGAGTTTTACAATCTAAGGCTACTGTTGGGCTTCTATTAACAATATATATATATATATATATGCTGTCATCACAGCTTCTGACCAGAGCTTTTGAAATATTTGCGCTTTGTGTTTCATTCATGCATTCACTTACTCTGTTTTGAGAGGGTGTATATCTGATAGTATATTCAAACTGTATACCTTTGAATTCAAAGTATTTTCTCATCTTTGAAGATAAGTATTCACTACCTCGATCACACCTGAAGCGGCTTAATTTTTTATTAAAATGAACAGTTGCTAGAGCTTCATACTTCTTAAAATACTCGAATACCTCTGACTTTTATTTGCTCGTGTTAACATAGCTAAAGTGACTATAATTGTCAATTGGGGTAAGTATGTATCTCTTACCGTCATTTGATGTAGACTGATTCAACCTATGACATCACTATGAACACGCTGCAAGGGGCCCTTAGCCCTTGAGAGAGAGTTTTTATATAAGGCAATTTAGTCATTTTACCTTGGATACAATGCTCACATGGAGATTCCTGAGTTGTAAGTTTTTGTTTACACACACTGTTCATGCCATCAACCATTTCACAAAGAGACTTTAAACTGGTATTGCAAATATGCGTCGGTCGTTTATAAAATAGATTTGTACAATCTACCTCAGCAACATTGGCACAGGTATTTTTAACAGAAAATGTCACTAAATATATTTTGGCAGACTCGGATGCAACTGCTACAAGGTTATCATTCTTGAAAATTTTTGCTACAACTTTTTCAAAAATTACCTTGCATCCATTTGAATCTAGTCGTCTGACTAATAATAGATTGTGTTGTAGATCAAGAACGATAAGAATATTTCCCAGCTTGATCACATTGATTTTTCCATCCATCTCAAAAGACACACAGAGATCACCAACTTCTGTCACTTTTAAATTTTCACCCAATTTTGCGAGCTTGATATGCACAGGACTTGGGAGATTATGAATATTAGTCAGAAGATGACAATAAGTAGCACAGATCAAGTGTTCTGAAGCTCCTGAGTCTAGATATTAGGATGTAGACAAAACAGAATCCACTTCCAAGGACGTGTTGGCGCCATATTGAATTCTGCTTCTTCAACTTCGGCAACTTAGACTTTATTTTCATTTTCACTCTGTTTTTCTTAAGTTTAGGGCATTCTGAGATCACATGTCTAATTTTTTTTACAAAATTTGCAATGAAGTTGACTTCGCTAAATGTTTTGACTAGGCCTAGTTTGTTGATAAAAAGAGTGAGACAATTTCTTATGGCTATGAGTAACGTTTTGATTTGCTTGGTTCATAAAGGAATGTGAGATTATGTTTTCTACTGTGATACCTTACGAAAATCGTTTCTGTTCCTCATTTAATAACCTATTTTTCACAAAGCTCAATGTCAATTGTTCAGCTAGAATCTCAAGAGAAGTTACAACTACATTGAATTTGTTTGGCATGGTAATTAAAAGATGGCAGACAATATCTAATTCCTCTAATGTAGCACCTGTTGAGAGTAATTCACGAATCAATTTATCAAATGAATTAAAATGTACAACCAGAGTTTCGCTTGAGAGATCAAACTTCATCAATAAAAGAATTTTATGTAGAAGTAACTGGTTAGCTATGCCTTTTCTTGCGTAGGTAAAGTCTGTTCACGATAGGTTTTTACCTGAATGACAGTTCGAAAATCATATGTTTAGGTTTTGGGTTGCCAACACTTGTAAAAGATCACGGTTTTGTTATAAATGTAAAGATCTTTAATTACCTGTTATATATTACATTTAAAATAATGTCAACCTAAGTTTTCTCATACTATTTCATTTTTTTTAATAATTTCTTTTTATCCAACTCGAAACAATATTTTGAACATGATTAAAATTACTTATTCTTTGTTTTGTAACGTTATTGATTTTAATACAGGTATCGTATTTACTTGTAAAAGAAAAAAATTGTTATTTTTTTACATATAATAAATGATATGATTATTTTATCGTATTTTGAAATATTTAACTGAATAAAATATTTTCATCAACTGCGTGTCTGCATCATTGTAAAAAACTTGTTTACCGTCATGTTCAACCATATGGTTTAAATTCGTCAGCCGCCATTTTAAAGCTATGTTCGTTAGAAGTTTTTGCGAAAGTGGTGTGAATATTTTTTTTTAAGTGGAATAAAAAGATAAATAAACTTTGTGTCCGTCCTCAAATAAATGTATAAATAATATTGTCCTAAATTACTGTGGTTAACTATCACATTAATATATTACCATCTATTTTCATTACAATCATTCAAAGTGATAGATGTCAGCTGTTGGTATAGTGATATATTAGGGATTACTTTAGTATCATTTCGAGCTGTCATCCAGGTAAACTTAGGTCGTGAATAAATTATATTCATAAGGGAAAGCCATATCTCAAATGAAGATTCTTTATCCTTGGAACATTCAAGAATGTTGTCTGAAAGTTTCTGGACTAATTGAGACTTGCATTTTCGATATTTTTTCTTCCATTCTGTCAGTTCTTTTGTCTTCTTATTCGTGATTTCAGGACTGTCAGCTTCATTGAAAATTACTTTTGTTCAGTAATCACTTTGAACTACTTCCAGAAAAGTTAATTCATCAAGTAGCGTTTCCATTCTAAATTTCCAGTTATTGAAGCTTGAACCATCAACTAATGGAACACAATACTTTCCTTCATTTCTCATGGCAGCTAACAAGGCTACTTCTAAGATAAATCTTCTCGAGGTTAATATTAATGGTGATTCTCGATGCACAAAGACAATAATAAATGTTCATTCATTTTAAAGGCCTCTGAGCCCAAAAACTGAAAATGTGCCACTGCAGGTTTATGGAATGTCTTATTCTACAAATATCAAACATTACACAATAGAAAATACTTTAGTAACTGAAATATTAATATGAACTAAAAAACGTGAATACATATTAGGCAAGAACAAATACTATCAACAGAACTACCAACATATGCATAAAAAAGTACTAAGATCATAATGAATAATGTTAAATTGCTATACCAAAAATAACAAAGTGTCTTTATGAAATGACTTGTGTGGAATTTTATGAGTATGTAAAGAATAAGGACGGCATTCTCATGAAAATTCATTCTGTGAACAAATATGTGCGGCTAGGGTGGCACAGGAGCAATGTTGATGTAGAATACTAACATTAGTATTGATGTGTTTAATATGTACAAACCCGCCTCGGTGGCGTTGTTGGCTAATGCGTTAGAAGTGTTGAGCTCGACTGCTGAGGACGGGGAGATCGAGGTTCGAATCTCGGTCGGGTGAACTGGGGGTGGTTATTCCTAAATGGTTTTCCACTATCCCTTCACGCAAATGTGGGTTCACTTCCTCTAATTTGACCTTCCCAATTCGTAATCCATTAGCGTAATTAGTACCTAAAGCGTATAACCCGAACGGTAGTAAGACGCGGTGCTAATAATAATAATAACAATATGTATAAATAATAACATCGTTTGAAAGTGTTTTCATCAACGTTTCTAAAATAAGTTGTTTGTACTTTGGAGCTGAAGAAAAGATGTTTAAGAAGAAATATTATATAATATATTATATATATATATTATATATAATCCCTCAGCCACGGTTTAAAGTTGTATTTAAGGCTAATGGTGACCTGGTGGTCTAGGGGTAAGGTGTCAGACTTCTGTGCTGGCGGCCGGGGTCAATCCTCGGTCCCGGCACAGATTTCCAAACCCTTCCTTCACCTCTGACAAGACATCTTGTGAATGTGGGGAATGCCAGGCCTCCACCATGGTTCGGATTCCTGGTTAAGCTGTAGGTCCTTCATTTCATCTCATAATTACCCTACCATTACACATTAGCGTAAGTGCGTATAACCCGAACGGGTAGTAAGACGCGGTGCTAATAATAATAATAATAATAATAAAAATAATAAGGCTAATAATATTATTTAATCGGTATTGCTAATGTCAAAAGTGGTTTTGGATGTTATAGAATACACTCCTTGAAGTATTAAAAACTTAGAGGTTTTATAAACTTTTTTTTTAACTGTCAAGCATCTTTCTGATCTTTTTAAAATATTATAAAAATGCCAGTATAATTTCATTAAAACTCATAAAGTGTTAAGATTACTCGCTTTAAAGAGGTGTTATATTATTTCTAGTAGAATAAATGTTTAGTAATCATAAACATAATAAAATTACCCCAATAAACAACAAAGATCAATTTACTTACGAATAAATTCTTCTCTTATTTCTATTTTCTAATTTTCTATAAATATTTTGATTTTGCTTCACCAGCGTGGATCAAATAACAAGGATGTAAACTTATCAGTAAGACATTAACCAATTATACCAACATTAAGAATAACATCTTAAAATATAGATAGATATAAAATGACTATGGACTAAGCCCTGTTAAATAAATCAGAAATCAAAATGACCAATAGTCATTAAAACTGTAAGACAATAGTCTTAGATAAGGAATGTCAAACTTAGGGACCTGTTAATAACTGTGCGTCCCACAGGGTTTATAAATGTTAACGATACAACATTGAATTTGACCTGACTTTGTTTTTCATAAATGTACGGTAATTAAGAAAGGAAAAGGGATAAATAGCGGGTGAGAGAGAGTAGGCAAGCAGTGACCTATTATTATTCATTTCTGCCCCCACACCCCCCTTTCTATAAACTTAGCTGATAACATTAATGCAGAAATCTCATTGAATAGAACGTCCAAGACATTAAAACCCATGTATAGTTGGCTAGTATGCTGGCATTATGGAACTTTTAAACAAAAAGGATGGAGTGAAATGGTAAAATGGTATGTTAACAGTTGAAGCTGCTATATTAAAAGAGCAGGAGATTCTAGAAAGTTGTAAAAAAATGTGGAATAATGAAATTTGCTATTATTTTGGGGAAGTAAGCAAAATGTAGCTTTGCTACTGTCACAATATTAATCGCGGGGCTTGGCAACATTAGTTGAATATTTTTGATACTTACTGTGGATCATATATAAGGTACTGTGGATTCACACGTTCGCTGTTAAACAAGAGCAATGCTGAGATTTGGCCATGTGACAGCTCTAATCCAATCACAAGACGTCTGCTTGGCCAGCGTAGCACAAACTGCTTAACATAAAACCGGCCAAGAAAACACGATCAGAGCATGCCCAAACTTTCAAATGTGCGTAATTTATAAAAACAGCATATTCTTAAGATGGCGTATCTCAAAAGTAATGATGAAAAAGACAGTTTATTTGAAGCAACGATTTTTATCGATGGCAAAAACAAACCCAGGCAGTAAGTATAATATCTAATATTATTTTAAATACAGTAACTTGTACAAATTGTAATATTTTCGTTTATCTGTTTGACGTTTCAATGCATCATAGGTAAACAGGAATTTCTAGATTTCCACGAGCATATAAACAGCTGCACTAGCAGCGTTTATTCAATGGAAGCAAGGGAAGCAGTGCTTCCCTAAAATTAAAAAGGGAATAAAGATAAGAAGAGGAAAATAAAGTTAAAACAAATTACTATAATTAAAAACTTCAACAAGTATATTGAGTTGAGGTAGCAGTTCTTCTCTTTTAAAGCAAGCAGCTTTTTTTCAGAGTGACCGGTCAGCAAACTGGTCTTGCTTGCTCTTTATTCAATTGCTCGTTTGTTTCCGGATCTGTCTGGCCCTCATCGGGGAAAGGAAAGCAGCGTTTCCCTAGGCAAGTATTAGTGCATGAGTTTACTATTGTGATTGGTGTGTGAAAGTACGTTTAATAATGTTAAAATGTTATTTTTAGGTGTTTTTTTTTAGCAATATTTATGGTTTCTTGATATAATTATGGTAATTCTATTACAAAATAACGTATGTATAACCAATTTACAGTAAGTTTAGTTTTATTTTACAGAATATTGACGCTTGTTTGATTTTGCAGGAGAAGCCGTTTGTTTCTTTGCGTATAATAGTAGAATGACGAGTGCGTCAACTAGTGCAGCAGTGGAAGAGGAGGGCTGCTGAGTCAAAATTCATAGCTAATATTTCTAAGCATAGCTTTTCGTCCTGGTTTTTTGACGAGAAAATGAAAAGAATTGAAACAGGCAGACTCACTCCATCTTCAGGAAACCTATATAAAAAAACTTTGATGTTCTAATACTCAATATTATGAAAGTGCATAGTAATTATAGGTGTGTTGAGTTGACGAAAAATTATATAGTTGGCTTTACTATTTACTAATGATAATGGCATGTAGAATAAATCCGGATTCAAAAAGATAGGCCAGAGGTATTACTTATTTTCAGGCCACAACCCAAGAGAAAATTTCGGCAATCGTAAATTGGCCATTATTTTTTTTTTATTTGAGTTAGAACTACAATTATTATTTAAATATATACATAATTTAACGATTAATATTTCTAAGATAATCAATTATTTTGTTTTATTCCATGCATAGTTTGTGTCAACCCACTTCTAACTTTCCCAAATTACTTTTAACTAAAAAAAGAAAGACTAGTGTGAGTTTCCAATTAAACTAGGGTCCATCAGACCCCATTTACTGTAGCCTCATTGCTTCTCTTCATCCAGAATTGAACATATGGCAGTGAGCTGTTACAATAAGTAGTGCTGGCTTACTGTACAGCTTTCAAATTTCAGCGTATGTGTGAATTCATCTTTACAGTTTGTCAGACCCTCCAGTAAACAGGGAAGCGAAAACGTTCGTTGGTAGTTTCTTACTACAGAGTTAAGAGTCGTAATACAATTTTTTTTTAATAAAAATGAGATACTACTAAAATTAGCTATCTCAACTTATGATAGTGACAGTTTAAAAGAAAATTAATGTGACCATTAAGTATTTTTTGTTTTAAATGTGGCCCTTTTGAGGAAATGAGTTTGACACCCCTGTCTTAAGTGACATGTTAATACATATAACAATACCAGGGTGATGCTGCTTATGACTACGCAGTATAAAATAGGGATGGGAAAAACTGCTTCTTTAGTGGAGCAGGAGCAATCTGTTACTGCTCCACCACTGGACCTGTTCCATTTACCTGCACCTTTTTGTTACAGTATGCGTACCTACTCCCAGCCTAGTTTTTTTTTACCACCATGTCTACTGCCCGTTCGGGTTTTACGAATCTATGCCAATTACGCCAATCTGTTAGGGATGAAGATGAATCATTTTAGAGGAAGTGCACCTACATTTGTTTGGAACAAGAGTTGAAAACGTTTAGTTAAAA
Source organism: Timema cristinae (assembly GCA_039000515.1). NCBI lineage: Eukaryota > Metazoa > Arthropoda > Insecta > Phasmatodea > Timematidae > Timema > Timema cristinae. The sequence continues at coordinate 50,437,705 of JBCFYV010000012.1, forward strand.
TCACCTTCAGTGGACCGAACTGGAATCGAACCTCAATCTCCCTGTCATCGGCAGTCCATTCTAGTGCGAGAGGCTGGCAACCATTTTGATATCGTGGGCTTAATGGGTTTTTAAAAAATGTTTGGCTAATTTGAAAAAAAGTAAACAAAAAATAGTTAAATTTTACATTTCCCAATTAGTAATTAGCTATTAAGTCAATTTTTTGAACAAATTGTTTGTTTGCTAAATATTGTGTGGGCTAGATAAAATCACCTTCAGTGGACCGAACTGGAATCGAACCTCAATCTCCCTGTCATCGGCAGTCCATTCTAGTGCGAGAGGCTGGCAACCATTTTGATATCGTGGGCTTAATGGGTTTTTAAAAAATGTTTGGCTAATTTGAAAAAAAGTAAACAAAAAATAGTTAAATTTTACATTTCCCAATTAGTAATTAGCTATTAAGTCAATTTTTTGAACAAATTGTTTGTTTGCTAAATATTGTGTGGGCTAGATAAAATCAGTCAGTCAGTAGATTGCTGACCATTGCCTTAAATCATTTGATCACCAAGTGGGTTCCATTCAATGTCACTCATCAACGTAACAATTTATTGTGAGAATATATTACACACTGTTCTTGTATTGTGGAAATAATGTTTTGTACTACAAAAGCTTTCCCCTTCAAAATTCATTTGTGACTCCCCAAACCAACTCTAATCTATGCCTATATAATAGATAAGTAAGGTTGCGTTGGACCTGATCTCAGCGCTATGACAAAAACACAAAGCATCCACGTCCTTTCTATTGTACGACTGTTCCAAAAATCTCCAGAGCATAAAGGAACAAGGTTGCCCCAGACCTGTTACAGCCCTGTCTGTGCCAGATGTAAAGTGGTCAGGGTTTTAGGCCCTTAGTTCTCAACCATTTCTTGTTTAAATTTACATTAGTTTGCCTTTGTTTATATATTAATATGCTCAAGCTACTCAAGTACTAAACTGATACATACATTGTTCACTTCCCATTCGTCTAGGCCAATTTAATTCTCTTTATTACTATTAAATGGTTAATTATAAGAAAGTGTGGGGTTTTATGGTAATTATAAGTTATGTAAATCATAACCAAAGTTGTAAGCAATGCATGTTTTAAATTTCAATTCTTTAACTTCATTTTCAGGCCTTTAAACTTTTAATCTTATACTTTTTCATTATTTAAAGTCTTTGTTGGAATATTAGAATCATCCAAATTTATTACTTTTACTTTTCATTTTAAGCATCGTGCAACGTAGTGATATCTGAACCCGGAAGCTGGGAGATGCACCTGTGGCTTGCACGTGTGGTCTTTCGGGGGGGGGGAGGTTTTGGCGCGGACTCCTGGCCAATCAGTGCATTCGCTTGAGCGTCTCTGTTTTGCATTATATGGAGGGGAAGCGTCAGACGCGATCGGGAGACTGGACTGTTAACACTAAAATAGAGTAGACCTGTAACAACTACCTACCATTTCAACCTGTAGAGATGGGGAGAGGATATTTTGCTCAGGTGGCTAAAAAGTTGTCTTTATCAATGTAACTAATTCGTTCATCTAAATTAATTAGCCGTATTACCATTATGTAAATTTTTTGTTAAATTAAAACTTCAAATACTACACTACCTCATATGTTTTTAATCGGCTGAGTACCTCTACCCCCACCATTATATTTATAACCCCGAGATTGCTTGCTCTACCTAAACAACGGACAGCCGTTCACGACACTGAGTATTGGACGAGTTACACAGAGACGAGGAGCAAGGTTACTTTGGACCTATTCCAGCGCTGCCTTTGACAGAGGCGAGGAACAAGTTTACTCTGGACCTGTTACAGCGTGTATTTGATCCGTGGACCAGTGACAAAAAGGAACAGCTTCTTTCATCTGTCAGGAATAGGTTGTGAATGTGATGTCATAAGAGCAGGCTGTGATTTCACAACCCATCCCTAATATAAAACAACGTATTATTATAATGTTTAAGTAAGTAGAGCTGAGTTTATATTAATGAATAACCAAACTTTAAAAGCGTATTTTAATATTTAAAGAAACATATTTTGAGTAGAATTATAGGATGTGATGATTCTTCAATATTTTTACAACAATTCAAAAAACAGAGATTATTTGTAAAACAAGACCAATTCGATTTACAATAGTTAATTAGATTACCACCAAAGTGCAACAATGTACAGTCTGGGTATGTAGGAGCGAATTACTATATTCTAACACACTCCCTTAATGAGCATCCACAAACATGTTTCTAATGTCATAGTGTCATTGAAAACAATACATATTTATATTTGTATATATGAGCCAACACACTGAGCACACAAATAAACAAAATGAATTCACCATTTCAAGAACACTCGGGTTACCAAATCGGCACATAGTCGTTGAAGAACTTCACGGGGTAATGGCTTCGTAAGGAGGTCAGCAAGCTGATTTACTGACCTGCCCCACTGCGAACGCTATATCAGGGCGACTGACTGTACAAATAAATATTAATGCACAAGTAGTCTAGTACGGCGTGTGGGTACAGCGATCCGATTGGCTGGATTTGATCACGTGATCACACCTCCTCGCTCACTGATTGGCTTTTGGTTTCCCCCTCCCCTCCTCCTGAATCCCACAGATCTTCAAACATTTTAACTTCCCAATAATGACAAGTATTACAAACATCCAACATGATTCCCCTAAAGTAACCAACGGGTATATTATGACTAAAATCCCTCATATCATAATGGCGGTGTAATAGGTTTCAAATCCATCCGTGAAGCGGATAATATGCATTAGCCTATACAATAACTACTCGTCCGACTGCGCAACCATGATCTCTAATAAAAATTCCGCAGTCATAATTTATGTATAACCAAAGTTAAATCTTAAGCAGATATCGCCGAAACAGTAATTTAGAATCCATCCTAAGCCAAACAGAATTTTGATATAAGCTAAATCCCTTTTTTAACACCAAGTGTCTCACCTAGGTAGTGCGGAGAAATGCGTGTCTTGACTATAGAGCCCTGCCATATATACACATAATTTGAATCGCGTGTTCTCACAGCGCGGGAATCAAGGCTGAGAGACGGGGGGAGGGGAGTGCCTTTTTCTGGAACACACTCACAGTCTGGGTATAATTTAAATTGCGCGCCGTCCAATTGACTATTGATACCAAAACACTCTTGTCGGCGCGCATGGATCTGCGCATGTCGATCGTCTCTTGTTTCTCTTTGGGCGAGACACATCTAGAGGCGGACGTCGAGCCACGGTTCCTCTGCTCAGTTGGAAACAAGTCGAGCCGTGATATGTATGTAGTGTGGAGTCTCGTTGTAGACCAGCCAAATGGGGACAGAATCGGTGAGCCAAAACAATCCTTTTCCTTTCATGTTGTAACAAGGTTACACAACAGTTCTTAACTTAGACAGTGGGAACTGGCCCACCAATGGATTACCAAATCAAGATTACCACCAGGCCTCAACAAAAGATAGTTTATTTCTATAATATTATTTTTCAAATTAACATTACTATTTTTGAAAATATCATTTTTATTAATATCATCATTTTCTTATCTATTATTATTATTATCATCACGTTTTCTATAAATATTAACCATAGCCAAGGAATTTATCTTTACCCCCAAAAACAGTTGGCACAATGTGTTTCTAGCAGTTTCTTTTAAAATTCAAAATTGAGTAATTCATTGTTTGTGTTATTTGTACTCTCTTCTTCTTTGGGTTTGATAAAGGCAACAATGCCGAAATATTATTTTATTTGTGTTAAAATGTGTGACTACTTATAGTATAGAAGACAGAAGAAAGAAAGAAAATGTCACCTTTGTGCATAGGATTCTTCCCACATTTTTCCTCTTTCCCTAGGGGGGCTTTCTTCATCAAATTTATTCTTAGTAGTTTATTTTTCCTTTTTATTTAGTTTTATCAATTTCCTTTATTATAAAACATCATTAACTTAAACAGTGTTTCCAGCCAAAGTATATTTTAAAATTTCCCGACTTTTCCAGGTTTGACAGAGCCAATTTCAAACTTTTCCAATGACAATATATTATTTTTTATTAAGATTGCAATTTAATGTAGTACTACTTTTTGAAAATTATCTGAAATGGTGTCACACTGTGTTATTTAAAGCTACCAGCCTAAAGCGATGGTCTGCCAGATAGTGCTATTTATATTAGCTTTCAGTGAGATAATGATATATTGATAAGAAAAGATCGCATTACAACAGTAGAGCTTAAAATTGTTGTGACATACATTAATTTTCATTTTATCCTTCCCATAACGTAATCAATTATTGCGAATGTTCATCACCATGACTCAACTTTGGCTAAACGCATGCAGTATAGGGGTGGTGTGCAAAGACTACAGGATAATTACTTGTTGACTCTGAGAATTCAAATCAGCATGATTAATTGGAACAATTGTGTTCAAATAGATTTGAGGTGTGTATTAACTGGAAGAAGTATGTTATTGTTACTTTAGTAAGTTAAATTTGAGTATTTTTTTAGTGAGTATGTGAAAATTCCAAAAAATTATCAAATTCCCTGACTTTTCTCTGAGCAAGTAAATTCCTCGACCTTTCTGTTTTTCAGGTCATTGGAAATCCTGTTAAAGCTTTTAACATACAGTATGTTTTGTTAAAAGCCTAACTTTGGTTTAGCTTAGTTTTATTTTGGGTAAAGACTAGCTGAATATTAGAACACTAAGTGCATTTGATGTTATAACACATTTTTTTAAGAATATAGAGTTTTTATTTCAATTACTAAATAAAAATAAACATAAATAATACAAATTAAAAAAATATATAAGACCATTAAAATTGATGCAAAAAATGTACAGAGATAGATCATTCCTATTTCTAGAATCACAATTAAAAATGTAACTAAAATAAAGGTTCATTAAAAATTAACTTTAATATCAGTTTAGAAAACAATTTTCTGACTCATATTTGGATAAAATTGAGAAAAAGTCTGAAATAAAAAATGGACTTACCATATAGGAAAATTAGACAATTGTTTCAATACAAGTGTTTTAATACTCAATCTTTCATCTATATATGTATATGATTATTTTAAAAGTGGGTTAAAAACTTGTTCTATAGCAATTAAAACTCGACATACCCTATTAGAACCAATGAAACAAGACATGTCCTACAGAAGTATTCCTGGAAAATAAGAACTGAAAAATAATGTCAATTTCGAGAAGAGGACTGTGCATAAGGGCATCCGGCAAATTGATTTGCTATTCGAGCACCCTCCCTTAATCCACTCAAGAAAGCCCCGTGGACAGTTGCGGGGTAGTTCTTGATTGTATGCTCTCCTGCGAAAAATACTCTGGGTGTCGCAGAAGATTCAGCTGACTGATCGCCAGAAGTTGGTGCAACAGGGGCTGCTAGCGAATCATAGTCACTTCCAGATGAACCCACAGCCATGTAGGAATAGGCACCCCGGGACCAAGAATCTGCAGACCAGCGGGTAACCACTGTTTCCCTGGGATTGGGTACCATATTAGCACCAAATATTCCCTTGAGAACTGCAATGCAACGACCCACAATAACATCGTCACTGACATTCTCCATGATAGCCGCTGCGTCTCCAGCTACAAGTGCCAGTAGCACTGGAGCCCTGGAAAAAAATAAAAAATAAATATACATATATATTAAAGTGGTGCGCTAAGGCCATGGTCCTAGGGTTAAATCCCCACTGGGACACATTTTTTTCAAATACATTATTTCGGCTTATCATTTATTTAATCGGTGTATCCCACAGTAAGGTTATTCAATGCTTAATCTAAGAGGTAGGGAATGAGAGGGTAACTTAAGAGGAAATACACCTATATTAACATGGAAAGAAAATGGGAAAACCACAGTGATGAATCCTGTGAGTAAACCCATCCTCAGTGCACAAGACCCAAGCCTCAGCATCCTAGTCACCGGCAATCCTATAAATCCCAAGCTTGATACTGATATAGATGTTTGCTGATTGAACTGGAATTTATAGCTACAATAAATCCAAACATTTCAACCCCTCATAACCTTTGAATGGCTTAGTGAAGTATTAAATCGTGCACTTTGTATATTAGGTTTGGCAGTTTCTAACTTGAGTTAAACGTGCTTTAATATGTTTCTATCCACCTTTCCTGTAACTTCTTCCAAATATAATGCAATTGCCTCGGAAAGCAAAAAGAGGTTTTCCTTAGAGGGATAACTTGAGTTTAAATAATTAAGGCTGACACAATTTTTAAGTATTAAACTCGCCCGACTTCTTCAGGTAAATACAGATAGACTAAAAGCATTTTTCTTGTCTAGGGTTGTGTAGAAAAAACACAAAAAACCCCAGAAATCAAAAATATAAAACTATAAAAAACATCAGAACATAGAATTGCATAATGTTAATTTTTAAGAGTAAGATAAATTTATTATTTTTGTTAGGTATGGAAGCTTTGCTTTAACACATTTGGTGTGTATACATAGCCTAGTCATAGTTCATACGTAAGTCACACACACTTGATATATTAATTACCTACCGTGTTTTGCATATTGATAATCAGGTTACATAATTCTACCAAAACACTGTGAGTTACAATGATAATTCTCTAAGAAGAGACAATTTTAAAAAATTGAGGATATTTTAAAGAATTTGTTTATTTCTTCTTCACTAGGTCTCGCTATCCAGTTTGTTGATGAGCTCTAGGATAGAGTATTAGGGTATGATTAATTTTGTGAATTAAGATTAGGAAGTGAAATTATGTTATTTTATTTGGTGGCCTTACTTTGTGAATATTCTTCATTCTATGATTTAGTTTACGTAACAAATAATTGAATGCTAAGGAAATCACCCAAAAATTAAGGTGTTATTACAATGTCATTTATTTTATCAAATAAATCAAGTTTGTACAATATCTGAGATTGTATAATTGGATGCCAATCATAGCAAAAATATTTACGGATGGACCATGAAACTTTTGTCACTAAAGCTGCTCTTACAATTAAAAGAATAAATACAAAACTATGCTACAGCCTAAGTATGGGGTTTTTGTCTTCGTATTGGACAATTACTTTTATAACTACTTTACATGTATAGGGTAGGCTATTAGATTTCACCTTTTCCTTTGATAAAACCCTAAAGAATGTTTTATAAGGTATAGCTTTGATAAAAGATGTGTAAAATATTATTTATAAAAGATCTTTAATGGGTTGTCATTGTTGCACCATATTTATTTGATCAAATAACTTAAATAATCATGGTAAGAAACATTCGCACAAACTTTTTTATATTGAGCAGAAAACTAAAAAAAACAGGTTTTCAGTAAACTACCATTAGTTAAGTTTTCCTCATAAAAACAAACACATTATCTTGTTAATTCTAATAAACATTCTTTATAAAAGTATTCATTGTAAACCACATTGTTCAAATATTTTAAACAAATTTCAAATTTTCAAAAATAAGTTATTGTAGATTAGGTTAGCCTAGAATTATTTTTAATTTGTAAAAATAAAGCAGTATTCTTATTTATTATGAAAAACTATTCCCAAATATTCTTTACGCCAGGTGCCCATTTTGAACTCAATATTTAAGGTCATTCTTTAAAAATTTCTATAATATGTCATGAATTAAATTTTCAAAGGATAAGATTATTAGTAGGCATATAAAATAGTCCCCTGATACAAATATTATGAACCAAATTGTTAGAAAAACTTCAAATTTTACAAAAATCAGTCATCAATAAACTAACCTTCAAAAAATAATATTTTCCCAAAAACCAATGAGATAGTACTAATAGTCATGTCAAACCAATCCTAAATATGCATTTTAAATAAAATTATTAGAACCATTTTGGGCAAATTTGGAAGAAAAAAAACAACCTCATAAGTTATAAGTTAATTTTAGGGCTAGGTTCAAATCAAAACAAATAAAGTCTCGAGGCATAGCCCTATGGAATATAAATATCAAGTATGAAAAAAATCCATTTGTTTTGGATCTGTGGTCAAGGAGAGAGACATGGAAATAATCAGATTTGTAAAATCGACTTTTTTGGGTTCAGGTTCACACAAAACGTAAAGATTTATCATAGTTAACAGAACATGTTTTTAACGATCACAATACTTTCTCTTGTTAAGAGAAAGTAAAATGGAATGGTACATTACCGCCCTAATAACCAGAGATTACCAACACTTAAAAAAAAAAAAACTAGTGAAGGCAATCAAAATAAATGCATATTCTAGTACGAAAGCAAGCATCATCAATGAGTTAGAATTTTTTTAAATTAGTACCTATGTTCTAGTTGGGTTAGTTTTTATCTTTAATTTTTTGCAAATGAAACATTATATAAAGTTTAAGTTCTCCAAACTATCAAGATAATCTGGTTAAAAGATATTATTTAAATAAACAAAATTATTTTTTAACACATCTTTCTATTGTTTAGGTTATACACTTATGTACTAATTACACTAATAGGTTAGGAATGAAGACGGTCCAATTTAGAGGATGTGTACCCACAATTGCACAGAGTGAGAAATCATTTCCAAGGAAAAAACACTCTCAGTAAACCAAACCGAGATTTAACTACAATCTCCCTATCATCGGTAGTCTAGTACATTGCAAGAATGACACCTTAGACTAGTGTGGTCCAACAGGTGGGCCATGGGCCAAATGCGGCCCACACTCACTGAAAATGTGGCCCTTAAAGTATTTAGGAGGAAAATAAAGGGAACCCCTCTGTCAAGATGTGAAAAGAATTCAAAGAAAACTATTTATTTAAAAAGGTAATGATTGCATTTTACTATGCATTTATTTGAGTAATAAAATATGTATAAATACATATCCATAGTGCAAAGTTGTTGAAAGTGTATGTGTGTGAATATTTCATAATGAACTTTTGGAAAATTAATCCTAACTTTTTTATTTATTTTTTTAGTAAAATTTGAAAAATTCTATCAAGAAAAAATACTATGTGTATAAGTAATGAAAGTAATTGTTTATATGTGTATTTTAAGTTGTGTCTCACTAAATATATATTCGACTCGCGGTGCAAACTGATATTACGATTTGGCCCTTGGGAAGGAAAACGTTGGACAATGCTGCCTTAGAGCATGCCGTCACCAAAACGAGTAAATAATAATGATTAAAACACTATTAATAAATATGCATGCTTATAACCTGAACAGGAAGTAAGATGGTGCTAAAAAATAATAAAAAATGCACTGTATTTAATCCAACTCATTAATAAATGTTTGTGTATCTTTAAGGCCTTACCTATAAAGATTCCAGAACAAGAACAATTCTCCACGGCTTGCTGTAGTACTGCCAACATGACCAAACAGATGGTTTTGAGATTCCCAAAACACTCGGTCAAAGCACAATACGACTTTGTTGAGATTTCCAAAACCTAGTCTCTGAATAGCAGACACTTTCCACTCGGGCAAGGCTGGGACAAATTGTATCGTGTTGATTACATTTTGATTACTTGAATCAATGGCTTGCTTCAACACGCCAAGGGGCAGAGTCACTAGAATAGCATCCCCCTTGTAAGTAATAGGATTATTGTTTGTACGAGCATTGGTAGTACAAACCTCGACACCATTCTTACTGTAGCGTAACTGTCTTACTGCTGTGTTCAACTTGATATCCAATCCTTCAGACATAGCCACCGGTACACAGGAGTACCCATTTCTCACGACTAAGTGACTTCCTGTAAACTCAAAATCATCATCTTGATCCCAATTTTGAAGAGAGAGGTTAGTAAGAGGTGTTGCATTGGCATATTCTAAATTAGCAAAGTGCCAATCCAAGATTTGCCTATCTCTTGATGACAGGTAGACGTCACTAGGAGGTAAAGATTCTAGAGATTGTAACTTAGACTCAATTTCACTTTGTTGTTCCATGAGCTGATCCCATTCCTGACATGACTTATTCAAATCTCTGAGAATCGAACGGACAGCAAACTCTTGGGTAATGTCTTTATTTCCTTTGGTGTCATTTTGATCTTTATGGTGCTTTTGTAAGTCAATAATCTTTTCTTTCAACGATACCATTTGAATCTGATTTGCTTTCAGTTTTTCTTGTAAGCCTATAACAGATTTCAAATGCTGAATCTGTTTCCTCTTCACATTATTTTCCTGTAACTGTATAATCCATTCAAGAGCTTGTCCAAGGGATACAGGTTTGCCCCCAACCGAGTTAAAGTCTAGCTCATGAGAAATATAATTTGTGGCTTCTAGGAGTCGATTAAACTCTTTCTCAACCATTTCATCCTTTTCTTTTGGCACAGCGGATCCATTGGAGTCGTACAATGGGCATTTTTGATTGATTTTGTGCAGTTCCATGTTTATTTGCTTGGAAAGAACTGCAACAGGATTTCCTCCCAAGCCAGTAACTACCATTCCACCAAGATCAGCGATAAAGGTAGATTTGCGGAATGTAGCAATGCGACCACCTACCCGATCTCTTGCTTCCAGCACCACCACATCCATCCCAAATTGCTGTAGTTGACGTGCTGCTGCCAAACCAGCTATCCCTGCTCCTACTACTATTACCTTACCATGTTTCTTAGTGGGAAGACTTTTCACCCTCTTAAATACACCAAAATTAATAAAGCCATGCCTGTCTAGAAAGGCATGAATTCTTGTGATAAGCTGCTTGTCATTATTATAAGGAGATTCTATGTGTCTCAAACCTTTTTCTACGACCAATTGTTGTTTGGGATTTTCCAACCATACTTGCAATAGTCTATTTCTGATGTATAAAAAATTACGAAGTAATCTTTGAGAAGATTTATCTACATCAGGAAAGCACTCTATTTCATGATCAGTCATTGAATTATATGGAAGACGGCTCTGAAAAGCAGCTCCTTCCAAACCGGTTAAGTCTTCAACTTCAAACTCGACTTTCACTTGAGACTCGTTAGACATTTCTGTTGCAGTGACAGATTGTTCTGAAGGCACAGATGGTTCCCCCTTGGCTACACTAGGGATAAGAATACAACCAGCATCTGTGTTGCAGTCTCCGATCACAGATTTGTCAACTTCTACTTGAGTCTCATTATTCTTGGCCTCCAGCTCACTATGTTCCACTTTCAATTTTTTTCTGAGACTCATTTTTCTTCCTTCATCTGTTAAGACATCAACTTCAGAAATACCATTGGTGAGGTGTTTGGTGTCTATGTCAGCATTTAGGTCTCTCTTCACACTCTTGTTGGAGTTGGCACTCATAATTGCTCAACATTAACTGTTGGAAGGTTCCTGGAAAAATAAAGTGAGGTCGATATTTAGTCTCTTCAATTCCTGAATTAATAGTGTGCCACACTTTGAAAATTGTTAAGTTAACAATCTAAGTATCAGTCATCATTGTGAATTATAATTAAGCTCTACATCAATAATTAACTAGAGATAAAAACAGCATCGGTGGGCATGCAGACTAGAGTATTAACCTCATTTGGTTTGGCTAGCCAATGACAAGGTCACAGTTGGAATCCCAGCCAGGTGTACTGCATGTGTTTTCTTAAATGGGTTTTCACTTTCTGTCCATGCAATTGTAAAGTAAAAAACTAGAGGTAAAATTTAAATATAAAAGTGGGGTGATAACTACAGTCAAATTTACATACAGTAATTCAAACTATCAAAAGTTAAAGTGATTTTAAGAAATAGTTTATTCATAGGAATAAATATTTATGTAAATTTCAGTGTTTTTTATTAATAAGCCCTACTGTTGTTTTTAAAATGCCCATGCAAATAAATCTTCAAGTTGAATTCAATTTAATAGAAAATGTTTTTGCATTTGCTTGAAGATTTGGGTTGGGAAAGTTTGAGACAAATGTGTATTTAATTAACAGCACGCCAGTCATCAATGTTATAGCAGTCATACATTAATTTGAATAGTTAATCAAGTCACCAATACTAGTATGAAATATTTATTTGTAAAGTGAGATAACACATCGAACAATAAAGTTTTTATTGATAAGAAAACAAAATGAAAAAAATTAACTGCCGTCCCTTTATCATAACCCTGCAATAGGCTCCAGCTGTGCCCCGCAATGAGCTGGTACGTGCCCTATGATGTGCACCATTGATTGAAACCTCATCCTATCTTACCCGGCGGTATACTCCAATTGTTGAATCTTTTAAAAATTATTAACCATGGGAATATTCCATGACACCATGATCTTCTGTGATATTGATTATCGTGTTCATGTTGTAATTTTTTACTCAATTGAATTTAATTCAGCTATCAGGACTGATCCTGTGGATAACAATCATGTATCAGTTTGTGAGTGGCCGATACTTTCACAAACTATCAAATATAGACTCAATACACTAACAACTAGAGAAGGATGGCTCAGTGGTAGATCATCGGCGCATTAAACCAAAGATCCTGGGATAGAGTCCCCTGTCCAGGTTGTCATTTTTCACTTAAATGAACTTGATTCAGCTATCAGATTTTATCCTGTGGATAGCAATCAATTTGTGATAAACATGAATTAATAATGGCTTTAATAGGTTTCCTAAAATGTTTCAACTTAGTGATATCTACCTCCATAAAAAGAAAAGTACAATAACACAGAGCAAAATGTGGTTATAAAAAATAATATGATGAAAGATTCCATTGTCCATTTTTGCTCATAACGTTTATGGGCTCACAAAACCATTTCTCAAAAAAATTAGTGACATGGTGAGCACACGGTTTCAAAAAAGTTAGCCAGTAGAGCTCCCAAGTAATGCATGGTTCAAGAAGATTAAAAATAAGTGGTTACCAGGCTCTTGTGTTTTTGGACTACTATTTTAAGTTCTACACTTTCAAAGTGAGAGATTTTGTAGTAGTGGTCTAGTCTGTTTTTTTATGTTTAAAATGTGTATGTAGCTATAAGGTCAAAAATGCGATATTCAAATTTGTAATATGTAAGAACTTGCTTGAAAAAACGATGTTGAGAAAAAGTGAGCTAGCTATTTACAGACCAGACTCGTGCTTTTATGTATTTAAAATTTAAAACTAGTACAAAGTTTAAATACATTTTTTCACAGATTGCCTTGAGCAATTACTATAATACAAGGCCTATAAAGGATTTGATTTGAATTGTAAGGTTTATTTTTCCTTATCATAAATCTGGCTTTAACTTTTTTCTCAGGCTTTTGTTTTACTTCACAAACAGACTTATTAGGTCTGTCATGGCCTAAACCTGGATGATGTAAACACCTACGCACGCCTGTTGTAACAGCGGTAACCTCTGATAACTGAGTTTACGGGCACTGCCGTATTCGTATATCCAACTCATACTCCACCAATCCTAGAATCCCAGCCCACTGTACTGGGAACCAACTGATCAGACCCTTTTCCAAGCTTGTTGGTTTAGGCTCTGACCAGCCTCCTGTCTCTTATTTGCAACTGATCTGGCTTCTCCTGGAATTTACATCAAACCATGACCAGGTTACTCAGGCCACAGCACATACTATGTGGCGGAGAGCAGGATTGAGGAGAGGTTAAGCGGGGCCCACTAGATAGGCTCCTTTTATTGCATTGGATGTAAGAGAGACAAAGTGGAGACCACAAAAATTAAATTTGTGAAGAACATGTTAGCTGTCACAAAGAGAAATAATATTTGGAATAAAGTTGTCTGGGCAAGATTTGAGGTACAGGGAATACATGAGATAGTAGAGGAAGCAAGATTGAGATTATATGGGCATGTAAAGAATGAGGAAGGAGAAGGAAATAATACCAAAAAGAATGAGAGATGTAGTATGTTTTGAAAAAGACCCCCCAAGGAGACCAAGAAAGTGATGGGAGGAGCAGATAACAGCAAGTGTGTGAGTGAGAGGAGATAAATAGGAGCAATCAATAACAGATAACAAATGTGGGAGTGTGACATTTTCTTGCATCCCCTTCCATTCCACCTTAAGAATTTAAAATAATCTCTCTTTGGTTTCTCATCCAATAATTTAATAAATTGCCACAAAAGAGCAATCTACTTCTTCACTTGCTATATACTTTGATAACTTTACACACAACAACCATCAAAACACTGTTCCCAAATCTTTGAAATCTCACTTAAAATTGGTAGGAAATAGAAAAATTACATTGAAGCTGGAAGTCAAAATATCTCACCAAAGGTTATATATCTCCCTATACCAAATGCAACGCTTTGACACACAAATAATCATTTCGATACAAAATGTTGAATTTGGTGTGCAGCCGGCCTAAGTGCATAATACTTTTCTGAAAGCATATTACAGCTAAAGCTTTCTTGTGGCAACTTTTTAAACGTGCATTACAATGGTTATATTAACCTATTATAAATTTTGTTTTAAAGCAGGTTAACAATAATTTGAATAATTTTTTAGCGCCGCTTCTTACTACCTGTTCAGGTTACATACACTTTTCAAATAAATAAATAAATAGGCCTATAGGATTTAAAAATAAATCTCGTGATGGTTTCAAGACATTCTGCTGAAATTCACTAGGGCCTACTCCCTATACAACATACAAATTACAACTCTGCGCCAAAAAGTCTGCCAAAAACACAGGGATTATCAAATAGCCTAATAGGTTAAAAACATGTCTGCATATTTATAGTACTTTTCAATACATATTATATATATTAATAAATAGTTATTTTCCTGTTATTAAGCTTCTTATCTCCATCCATCCATTACTCTTTCCAGCCTGTGGCCTGGATCAGTTTTTTTTTATTAAAACCATATCTTTTCCACTTCTGGCTTGAGAGGCCTGTTGTAGCTTCAAATGCCTTATAATCTAACTTAAAGACTAGGACAGGCCCAAAATCCAATTCCTTGCCATTAATTCATCACTGTGAAAGGGTAAACTCATATTTCACCAATGATAAATTGTTCGGCCATGCCGGGAATCAAACTCTGCACCCTTAGCTCAGTAAAAAAACACACTACCTGCTGAGCTAAGGTGTCGGTTTCTTCTTATCTATAAAGTATTAATATTTCTGGTTTTACAATGCATATTTTTAAACTAATTTTTTTTACCTTTAAAAAATATTTGTATCATACAGAAATGTAGCCAACTAACCTAATACATAGGTAAATGAACAAATTGCATGGCAAATCAGTTTGGCAACAGTTTATCTCTCTACCTAGAAGTGTGTGATAAGGGGCACATCATATCTGCCTTTTAGTATGAGGTACAGCAGCACACTTTAGAATTCAGACATCAAAAGTGATTTCCACCCTTTAAGTCAATGCCAGTGCAACTTTCAAGCAAGTAAATTATACAAGTGTGTAGTTCAGACTATTTGACACAGTCAATGTTATTCATGTGTTCAAGTTTTTTTTCTTATGTCTAGGCTTAGTCACTTATATTCGTATTTGGTTTCGTTGCAGAGGTGTAAAGTTAAAATCACCTGTGAAAGTCGCATAACCAAGGAGGAAGGAAAGGGCTGCTCTACATACTCTCAAACTCAAAATGTTAAATAATATTATAGACCTACCTTAACCCACTTAGTAGATTTAAAAAAAATCAAAATGGACCTTTTAATATATTGAAAGAAAAATAATTAGCTAAGCTATACTACTATATAACTGAAATGCAAATTTACATCATGGAATAATTTAATACTGGACGGTATGTTTCACATGAAACCTAAATGGTAGTTTAAAAACTCGTCTACAGAGTCCAAAAGCTCTGCGTCCGTTAGTCCTCAATGGTCCTTAGAAATGGAAATTGCATCCACACAGTTTGTATCCATAATCATGTGATCATGCCACCTAATGAGTAGGCCTAAGTCGGGTACGTCCAGTTAAACTCTTCAAAAGAAAATTGTCTGGAGCAATTTGCAAGCAGACATGAGCTATGAAGCAGAAGTTATTTATGATTCATACTAATGGAAAGATTTAACCTATCAAAGTGACACCACTCCTGAGAATTTAGATTTCTCATAAAACAGTTTCCGAGATTCCACGCTTTCCAGAGTTTTTAAATTTTCAGAAAAATACTTCTAAAATAGCTCTGTGCATAAAACTATAATTTCATTTTGTAGCCTGTTTCTTTCCATAGCAACTGATCTTTACACTGCCATTGGTGCTATAATTTTGATGTGCATGCATGTATTTACTTTGGTGTGATTGGTAGTCCTTAGCAGTATCAACTTATCCTTAGTAAGTTAAAGTTGATCCAACTTTGAGAGAAAGTTAGAGTATTAAGGATTTAAGGATCAGGACTAGGCCTATGTAGACAAAACAATCTGTTAGTACATAGAGTCAATCTCTTACCGACCACTACATACCTTATGGACACGAATTCTGTACACAGGGCCAAAGGCAGCTAATTTATTGGTCTATTACATCAACAATCATGATATACACTTTTTCAATAACCACAAGCTGAGGTTTTTATCACAATTTTTGTAAGGTGTAGCTGCATGTACTAATGCCGAGATCACGATAAACTTAACTAACTCAGCGTAGTGTTCACTAAAGACTCAATTAACTTAAGAAAACAGATGTGTGATCACGATTCACGTAACTTAACGTGACAACTCAAGCCAAACATCTGCATTCTAGAGTATGTATTTTTGATATTTGTATTTGTAAAGTGTTTATGATCTGTGAATGTTTACTGTTTTCTATTGATATAACTATTTATCACTAAACTTTTTCTATTTTAGTTTATTCTTAATCTACTATAGCTTAATAATACCATGAGTTGTGAAATATATTACATATTATAGTTGGTCATAGAACTAACAAATGAATTACTAAATAGTCCTGTAGACGTCACTAGCATAATGATTGGCTGGCTAGATCATGTGATGTGATACCCTTCATGTAACATTCACTTAACAGTCAAGACCTCTCAGGACATCTAGGCCCTATTGAGTTAAGTGAACTGTAAGTGAACGTTAAGGTAATTGCTTCGTGATCGCTTCCATTTAAAAACACTAGGAGAACCTTTATGTTAAGTAAATTGAGATCCGGCCTAATCCCCAGCTTCTTTTCAGTCTCTAAGCCCCCTCCACCAACAAAAATTACATTTTAAATCCATACTTAAATTTGTTAGAGGACTATAGAGTGCTTTTAGCCCACCTCCATGAGTGACTCTTTATAATGAAAACCTTGATCAATGTAAAGCTATCCCAAAATGTTGGAAGAATTATCAAATTTTTTACTAACATAATTTAAGTAAGAAGCTTGTTCATTTTTTTACCAACTCATTTCGTACATTATATTTTTTTAATCTTAAACTATGAATTATTGCTTTGTGTCAACATAACCCTCAGCACTGACAATCACTAGGTATACTTACTTAAACGTACCTGAAATAATTGAAGCCTTTATTTTCAAACCAATGTTTATTCCGTTTCATGCATGATGATAAATTTACTAACACATAATTTTCAAATAAAATACATTAATAGTATTGCAGTTTTCATCAAATTTACAAATGAAAACTTGTTTAACCTCTACTCTATTCTTCGAGTATAGGTTCCATTTTAAAAATACTAACCATTGGAGTCAAATCAATCAACAAAATAAATAAGAAAAATAACATTTATTAATGTAGTCTTTAATTGAATAATGTTTTAGTGAAAAGTTAAAACAAATATAATTACTTTAAAAAAATCTCTTTAAATTAAACTATATTGACATATTTTAGAAGGTCCAGTCCATCCATTGCCGGTTGCTGAATGGCGAGTGCTAGCAGGGATCAGCATATCAACATATCAACATTGCGTGACAAACGAAAAAATTATCTTGGCTTAAATAAAAGTGTTTTTTTTTTACTTTCACATATCAAAAGGAAGTATTGCTATCGTAAATATTTTTGAACTCGCAATTATTTTAAATCTTTATGTTTTATATGTGTCCTAACTTAGAAGGGTAATTTTATCATTTTTACTGTACCCATCTCTAACAGCTCTTCTGTTGGTGGTCTGGGAGCTGGTTTATTTATTAAACTGTCTTTTCTATGGAGCTGGTTACAGCAGTGTTGCCAAATGACAACGCCATCGTCTCTAGCGATGGTACATGGACCTGAAATGGATTGTATTTTTACCAGCAGGATACTTCTTTCTGACATTATATTGATAAACCCACCGATTTTCATAAAAAATAAGAATTGATGTGAAATTTGTTACTTTATAGTTGGGTCACAAGATATTACTTTTAGAAAATATCCTAAAATTGGATTGTAGAGGAGGGTGGTGAAATTATATTAAAAGTAGTATCCAGATCGTACAGTTAGCAACACTGGGTTACAGCGTACTAGCGCCAAAGACAAGTGAGATGGCAATCCTGATTTGGACTCCCTCCTTCATCCCCCTAAATCTAGATCAATTTAACATTATTATATTTCAACAGTTTGGACTTTGGCGCCTTTTAAAACTTCTACAACAATCTATAAACACGTCTAATACAAAAGGTTTCCGACTTTTAAAAGTCTTATAGTGACAATAATTTAAGAATTCGAACTTAATGGTTATCTACAATATATTTGTTTAGAAGTTTTTAAGTTCGCTCTAAAATTAGTTTACTGCTGAATAATGGAAGAAGAACAAGATAAAAGTCTTGCCACAAAAATGCGCGATTTTCTAAACTCGGGACTTGGAAGTGATGTAGAAGTCAAAGTTGGAAAAGATTCTAATCTTAAGGTATGGTTAAAAAATATAATAACTCTTATTTCCAGAGTATAAGTTAAAATTAAAATAATTCAAAATTATATGGTCCTATGTTTTAATCATTTGATTAAAGTGTCCAAAGTATTAACCATTGAAACCAAGGGCGAAAAATCGCGTAGTAACGCTAATCTTTACATTGGTTGTAGTGCCAGGTTAGACTTTTAGATTAAAGCCCTGTCAACAGACCACATATCTGCAAGGTGTGTAGGCCTAGTGATCTGTAGGAGATTTGACTCCACACAAATAGATTGCTCTATTTACAATCTTAATGATCATTAAGGCCTTATGGCCCGTCTACAACCAAAGCACCTGCTTGTCGGATTCACAACACTAACGTAATTTTGTCTGTCTACAATAGCTTGCAAACACAACTGTATGTTGGAACTGTCTCACACACCTGTAGGGATGAGATGAACATTGTCCATCTCTTGCATTTATGTAGTTGCGTTGGCTTGCGTTCAGCCAATAAAAAACCAATATGGATGGACTACTAAAATCAAATAATATGAAGTTATTTGGGCTATGATAACAACGCTTGGAAAGGTATAGTAATGAATACAGGATTTTCAATTAAAATTATGTGTATTTAACCATTTAAACATTTTTTAAATATTTATTTCTTATTTGAAGAAAACATTAATATGAATTTGATTTTTATAGCCATCATTGATGTTTGTTCCTATTGGTTGAAATTATATCTTACAACTTTTCATTGTAGACAGTCTATTTTATATTTAAGAGAAGTTTAATTACGAATGCATTTGCGATTGCGTAGTTGCGAGTCCGACAAGCGGGTATGTTAGTTTTAGATGAGCCATTAGTCCTATCACTCCGTGTAGTTTGGATCAACTTTAACTTTCTAAGGACTAATCAATACCAACAGCTAAGGACTACCAATCATTGCAAAGTAAATATGAGTATATGTGCATTGAAATGAAAGCACCAATGTAAGCGAAAGGATCTGTTACTATAAGAACAAATACAAAATTAAATGATAGCTTTATGTAGGCTTACTATTTCATAAATATTTTCCTGGAAATTTAAAAACCTGGTTTAGTGTGATATCTTGAAAAAAGTTTTCTGAGAAATACCAAGTATCCTATTAAAAAATAATGAGATTAAGGATACAGATTGTGTAGACCTATACACTATTTCCAATTCTAAGGATCATTAAGAACTTAAGGAATATATAGATGAGGCTTAAGGCGATTGATTGGCCCTTTTCATTTGGCTGGAAATTCAGAATCACAGGAACAAACGGTTATCTTCAAGAATTTTTATTGTATTGCACTTTTCTTTTCGGAAACAGTTTGTTCAAGAATAGAAGCATGTTGATTAAGTTATACTTTTTATATACACACACCTCTATAATTTTAACAGGGATCAAATATTGACAAAATTGACATTTTTCAATAAAAAACTGCTAGCTTTATAACAAAAAATAATAAAATTTAACAATTAACAAACATCAATACATTATATTGGAAGGGGTGTTGAAAATATTAACATAAAAATTTCAATTGTTCTAAGGCCAAGGGCCTTAAATCTCCCCAAACCTTCTTCTGGAAGGTAAAGCGAAATGAATAACAAAGGTTTGCTGTATGATATTACGTTTAAAAACTACTCCAAAGGAATAAAACTGACTTAAGTGCTTATTGCACATAGAACTTATTTTTCTTTTCCACTTTCCCTCTTGAAACTAGGCCCAACACATCGCAAAGTGGAAACTCTTTACCAACAAATAAAAAAGGTCGGAAATTCAGTCAGCGATCTAGCTATCACGACCAAGATCTTGAGTAGTCTACCTCTGAAATATAAGAGTTTCAGACAGGCCCACCTTTCCACGAGTGAGGACAAACAAACCATCGCCAATTTGACGTCATATCTGATTGATGAAGAGGTGAGCCTGACTAAGGGGAAAGAGCAAGAAACTGCTTTAGCTTCTATAGCTAACCGAGAAACTAGATCTCGTGGACATAAACCACAATTTTATGAAGCAGGAAAACAAAGTAACCAAACCATAAGAAAACCTACCTGCTACAACTGCCAACGTAAAGGTTACCTTGCCCATGACTGACAAGAGTGGGAAGAAAAATCTTCCATTGTCTGATAAAGGCAAAGCTAACCAGTCAAATTTTTCGGCCTTTAATGTTGAAGAAGCAAATGCATATATTTCTTTTTCTGATGAGAATACTTGGACCATGGATTGTGGGGCTTCCAGTCATATGACATGGCACAGAGACTACTTTGACAAGGTTGAAGAGGTTAGTTATGGTTCTTTTGTGCGTCTTGGTGACAATCACAATCTTCTTTGTCAAAGGGAAAGGTAATGTGATGATTCTGAAGTTGTTGAATGGTCAGTGGTATGACTTGGTCATTAGAGATGTCCTATTTGTTCCGAAGCTGAAAAAGAACCTTATGTCTGAAGGAAAAATCCCAAGCTAAGAATGAAAATTGCTAAATTAAACAATTTTGTTGAAGATTTTGAAAAAGAAAAGTTGGTCATGTGTGGTGAATGCCAGCCAAATAACCTGTATAAAATTCTTTTTCAGACTCTAACCTCAAATGAAGCAATTTTGCCACGCGGACTAGTTTGAAGCTATGACACGAACGCCTTGGCCACATAAGTGTTTAAGCTTTGAAGTAGTTAGTTTCAAAGGGATTAGCTGAGGGTGTAGATCTGAGTGATGCAGACAATTTCTTTTGCCCTGGCTTTGCATATGTAAAGAACCACAAGCTAGCATTCAACAATCCAACCAGCCAGAAGATGAAGGTCGTTGAGTTAATATACAGTGATCTTGGTGTCATGCCAGTCGAGTCTGTAGAAGGAGCTAAGTACTTTGTTACTTTCAAAGATGACTACTCTGGCTATAGAGTAGTATCTTTCATTAAACATAAAAGTGATACACTACAATGGTCATTTACACTGGCTGACTGTCAACTGTCATATTTTTTTCAGAGCTTTAACAAATTTTACACTCCTTGAGTTTCCTTTAGTTTAAAAAAAAAGTTTGATGCTACGCTAAGACATTGATTTATAAAGTTTTTTTTATTATAATCTCAAAGTTTTGACTTTCCTTTTCATGTGAAAATTTAATCTCTGATTCTCCATGTTCAGATGCTATGTTTGAATATAAATTCCATGAATGTTTTTTTTAACAGACTTTTCGAGCACACAAGTCCATTTTGGCTTTTTCCAGTCCAGTGTTTCTCGCCAAGTTTTATGAAACAAAGGAAGTTGATTTTAAACCTATAAATGTCGTTGAGGAACACGATATTGATCCTGAAACTTTTACATCTATTCTTGAGTGAGTAAACAACACATAGGATGAAATAATTTGAGTCATTGGTATTCAGATATCTTAGATTAAAATTAACCTTTCTTTTAAAAAAACCTAAATGACTACTTAACCATTTATTTGGTCAGCTTAGCCAACAATCTTACAGATTAAAATTACTCGGATAGAAATCTTGAGTGTTTGTTTTAAAACAGTATTTTTCTTGCATAACTTATCAATTTTTTGATAAATTAAATTCATATTAATAATATTAGCTGATTTGTTAAAGCAAAAACACCTAATTTAAATCTTGGTAAGACTGAGATGTTTATTAATTCTTAGATGACCATATCACTATGCATCAGGCTTGTCAGGTCAGGTTTCCAATCCTGGCATAATGTATGGTTTATCAATCTCCCACAAATGTGGGTACATTACAAGTTATGTATTCCTCATACCCGCTCCATTAGTGTATCTAAATATAGATATCCTAGAGGGGAGCAAGATGCAATGCAAAAAAAACCACCATAACATAGCAGTTCAAAAATATATTTGTTATATCTTCCATTACAAAGGAAAACAATGAGTTTGTAAAATAAGCACCTGTTCTTTATTATATTTTGTAAACTCATCATATTTTTGCTATACACTTTTAAATGTAATTAGAATAATATTTTCAATTTATCACAATAATATAGCATTCTGAACATCACAAACATCATTATTAGAAGGGGGCAGAGGCAATAAAAAGGCCAAAAAAAACCATGCATATAGGTGCTAAAAATAACAAAAATAAGCACATAGATAGGTATTTTAAAGGAAAAATAAGGACAAAAATACTCATTAAAACCCATTTTTTTATTACTATATTCTAGTATAAATTTTCTATAAGCTACATAACTTAATTATCATTACAGTTTATTACCAAATACTTTTCAAGATTTTCAATTGTAAATTTGTGTATGTTGTCTTCTGATAAAATGTTTTTATAAACTGTGAGAAGCTTTTTTCAACTTCCATGGAGTCATCAAGTAAAACTTAAGACAAACAATCTCAGCTGATTTAAGCTCGACCACAGGGAGGGATGTAGTTGGTCCTTCTAGGATGTCTACAATACTTGTCATCACTTTCAGCTAGAGTTTTGCTGCAATATTTTTTAAAATAAGTTTGTCAATGATGGTTGTGCCAACTGAGTTAAGGCCACACCCGAGAAGTTACCCCGTCCCCCCTGCCCCCTCTTTTAAAAATTCAGGTTTTTATGATTGTAATCGTTTGTTTTGGATTGTTTTGCAAAAATTTTCGTCTGTTCCGTTTTGATTAACCCACAAATGGTTTGTTTACATTGGGGGGCAACTTCATGGTAGCCCCCCCACTCCCCCCACCCCCCACACACACTTTGGAAAATTTACATTTTTATAGTTGCGATCTTTGTTCCGCATTTGTTCTTGCACAAATGGGAGGTGAAACTTGTGATACTTTGTTTACTCGTGAGGGGTTACTTCATGGTAGCCCCACAATTTTTAAAAATCCATATTTTATGATTGCAATTGTTGTACATCGTTTGTTCACATTGTTCCACAAACATTTTTGTTTGTTCTTTTTTGAAAAACCCACAATTAGTACCTACATTCATATTGGGGGGAGGGATGGGCAACTTCCCGGTAGCCCGTTCTATTTTGAATAATATTTAGGCACTTATGTTAAATTAGTATATTTTAAATGCTATTGATATTTTATGAATGTATAGATACTCGAACATATATATATATATATTTTAATCAAACAATTGTCGGAATGAGAAGATAATGTTAAAAATCAACTTTGTATCCTCTTTATCCACATTACCTATGAGACACTGACATTAAGTGGTGAAAAGTTGCGTTAGGATGGGATTTTTTTTAAAAAAGCATATTTTTGTAAATCAATGTTATATTTACCAGAGTGCAAGAAAGAGTTTAGTTGTTAAAGGAATTTATATCATAGCTTCTTTTTTTTTCCATTAGAAAAGTGTGTGTTTAATTTAATCGTATGCATTTATCATGATTTTTTGTTTAAATTCTTAGGTTTTTTTTCCAATTTGTAGGAGGCCTAAATTTTTTACAATTTCATTCCATTCAATAGTTATCTTAAATCACCTTCTCGGTAAATTTATTCAGGGTTGGTGACCTGGCGGTCTAGGGGTAAGGTGTCGGACTTCTGTGCTGGTGTCCGGGGTTCAATCCTCGGTCCCGGCACAGATTTGTCTGATTACCAAACCCTTCCTTCACCTCTGACAAGACATCTTGTGAATGTGGGGAATGCCAGGCCTCCACCGTGGTTCGGATTCCACGTTAAACTGTAGGTCCTCCATCTCATCTCACAATCACCCTATCATTACACATTAGCGTAAGTGCGTATAACCCGAACGGGTAGCAAGACGCGGTGCTAATAATAATAATAACATTCTGGGTCCTGTTAAACTTTGATCTGAAGAAATAATTTTCATCAGCAAAGAATTTCTTAGTCCTCTTCCTAAGTGCCAGAATTGGAATAAATGGCATTTTTCTCCAACTATGTTTCTTTGTGTTTAAAGCTAATGCTTACTACATCATAACAGTAATAGCAGCAAACAAAAGGAGGGTGTGGTGTCACTGCTTCAGGAGAACATAATTCCAAGCTCTCTGTTGTGGGGCCGGGGGGTAAGATTTCAGTTAACTCTGTGATTTCACAACTACCCAAGTAGTGGCCACAAACATCTACGCCACCTAACCTCCACCACCTACAAAAGTACACACACTTAACCCTGTTCTACTGGGACACTGGCACCTTGTTAACACCCTCCACTCACATCAACAAACATGACTGTCCACCGCTCAATTTAAACAAGAAGGAAGTCCTGGCGTGCGTCTCGATCCGGCCCAGTTTCACAGAGTGGCGAGTGATGCGCAGGCGCTAAGACTCAGAGAAAAATGCACTCTGTGCAATCACATGTTACCCTACTACTCGAACTGTCGCTCTTTCGACGTTGTGTGCAGGCGTCGAGAAGAGCCCAACGCTATCACTCGTGTAAAATGACATAATTGGACTTAAAATATCTCCCTCCCATATTTTCCTCGCTGGACAACTTTGAATATAAGCTTGTGCTCAGCATAGAGATGACACTCTTTGATGCCGATAGGAATTAGGAGCTATTTGCATTATGTAAGTCGTCGTAATTTTGGAAAAATTATATATATATTGTTTTATGGGAAACTAGGTAGATTAAACCCGCCGATATAATGTAGGGCTTAAATCTTGATATTCTTTGGACATATTTTCTTATTTATTTTAAATTCCATTGGTCTTGTTTTGGAAACCACTGAAATGTGGTATCCAACTGTTTGGGATTCGAGTTCATCTGACCAATTCTGATTTATACATTTAATCTTATCTTTGATAGTTTTCTCACTTTGTTAATTTTTGCCTCAAAATTATACAGTTATTGTAGTGGATAGACTAGAATGTATGAACTAGTGTTATGATACATCTACCCCCGCTTCACGGATTAATATTTGTAAATAATTTTGTATATGATCAATTACAAATCTTGGAGTATTGTTATGGGCAAAACTTAACTAGTTTATTTATTAAAGTATGTTTTATAATCATGATTTTGTCAGAAGTATACACTTTCAAGACGGAAATCATTATTGATGTATAGTTGTCTTTTGAAAGGCTTAGTCCTTTAAAATAAGTGATAGGCTGTATTCATTGTTGCTTATAATATTCCATAATTTTCACTAGAACTTGCTATAAGAACATTGAGATTGAAAACATTGTTGAACGATGTAAATATGTCCTAATCTGGTAAATGTGATTTATTTGCTTTCTGTGAACATTGTTTAGAATCATTAAGAACTCTTATTGATATTGTGCATGGCACTCAACTACTTAAAGTTGTATAGTAATTTCATATGAGACTTATCTATTCTTTGATAATAAATAGGGCTGAAGTCCATTATAGATATCATGTTTCTCTTTTGCATTCAAGTCTAGCAATCCTCTATTTCCCTCCTTGTGTATTCTCAAATTATCTGTGTTCATATTTATCCAGATAGATAGGTCTGTATACTTGGGCTGGGCATTTGAGAGTGGCCAATTAAAGGTCCCTGGTGATCGACCATTATTTTATTTGTCTTATAACGCCACCTCTATAGAGGATAGTTGAGAAACCAATAGTTTGTAGCTTAGGAGGAAGTGAGGGCTATAAAAATACTTTTGTTTACTATTAGTTTTATGGCATGCAATAAATTGTAGATGAGGGCCTCCCCAGTTTTTGTATTTCTTAGTTGCTTTGCCTCTTTATTGCTTTTTTGTGCATAGTGAGCAAATCAAAGACAAGTTTTTCCATACTCTAGACACAGAGGGTGGGACATTGTTTACTTGCCCTGCATGAACCTACAGATCCCAACCATAAAAGGCCATCATCAGTAGTGACACTAGTTAATTTAGAGAATTTAGAAAAAAAAGCTATAAAATTAAATATACAAATTTTGTTGTATTTTATCTAAATGAGGTGGGGAAAGGAAGGTTGCCATAGTGGTAAAAATATCAACATGAAACAAGCACATTTTTTAAAAGCAATTCAAAATAAAAATAAACACTTTAAGGAACATTCAAACAAACTAACAACAAACGTTAAACAAAAAGTGTTCAAGTTTTGAAAGAATGTGAATGAGCTACTACTAAAAATTTTTTTTGAGGCTTAACAAAAGGAATAAATGAAAATCTTTGTGAAAAAAAATAATTTAAAAGGAACCAAGAACAAATTACTGATTGCAAAGATAAAATATTGATTTTTAAAAGTTGTATGTGTGTATGTGGAGAATTAGGTTGCCAAAAAGCCGCCAATCCGTGCTAGTGTAAAAATATCTTTTTTTTTCCTACCAAAACGAAATGGGCGTATTTTTTGCAGGAACCATCTGGAACAAACGAACAAATGACTAAAATCATAAAAATATAGTTATTAAAAAGTTTAGGGATGGGAGCCAACTTTGTGGACATGCAATGTAATTCTATAATTTATGGGCGTATAGAAACAGCAAACTATTCTTTTTTTCAGAACAATTTGGAACAAACGAAGAACAAATTATGGCAATTACTAAAAAAAAAAGTTTTTAGGGAGAAAGGACAGTGAGCCAACTTTATGGAGGTCCAAAGTCAGCATATCATTTGTGAGCACATTAAAATGAAATTTTTTTAGAACAATCTGGAACAAACGATAAAAAGTATTATAATAATAAAAAAAACAAAATTTAATAGGGTAGAAAGGTGAATTCATGGATGGTAAATGTAAACACATAATTAATTTTGAGGTTGTATTAAAATGTAACAAACAAAAAGATTTATTTAACGATCCGGAACAAACAATCGCAACAATAAAAAAGGTCACTTTTCCAAAGTGGGTGGGGGGGAGGAGGGGTGTGACCGTGAAGTTGACTGTTGGTTGCCATTTCTAACCAGTCGAACTTCTCCAATCTCCTCTCCACTTCTTCTTTAGATATTGTCTGCGGCAGCCAGTGGGTTTAGTAGAGCTTCTCGGGGTTAATTAAATATTGGTGGGGGTGAAGAACATAGTTGTGTGAGGAATGCCAGGCTTCCACCGTGGTTCGAATCCCACTTTAAACTGTAGGTCCTCCATTTCATCTCACAATCAACCTACCATTACACATTAGAGTAAGTGCATACAACCCGAACGGGTAGTAAGACGTGGTGCTAATAATAACTTAAGACAAAGAAAGGCATTTAAGGCATAATACCTCTCTAGAATAGATACATTTTATTGTGATTGTGTCTTATTTAATTATTACCATTTTGTTATGTATTTTTACAGGTATATATATTGCAACACTGCAACTTTTAAGTCTGTTGATGAGGCTTGCGCCATCATGAAAGCTGCAAAACATTTTGATCTTGAACAACTATTAAATAAATGCAAGTTTTATATGTTGAAAAATGTCACTACGTCCAATGTGTTGAAGGTCATGCAGTTTGCAGAACTTATTGAAGATAAAAAGTTATTTTCTATTTGCTTACAGGTAGGAAAATTATATGCCTTCAATAATATATTTTCTATCATTTGCATCCTACACATTAAATTGTCTTTGAATGAAGTAAAGAAACAAACAATTATTATTGATAAAATTATATGTTGAGATTAGAAATGTAACAATTCCGGTTTTTCTTGTTTATGATTGAATTTTTAATTCAATTTTTCCATTCCTGATTTTATCTCTTAACTATGATGATTTCATTATTTTTCCTTGCATTGAAAAATAAACAAGACCAGAAGGGTGGAGGTCATGAGAATGAAGTTGTTGAGGATTGTGTTAGCTGTCAGCAGGAGAAATGGGATTAAGAATGAGGATGTTTGAGATAGAGTTGGGGTACAGAAGGTATTAGAGAAGGTAGAGGAATCAATGATGAGATGGTATGGTCATGTAATGAAAATGGAAAAAATCCAAAGAAGAATGATGGGGATGAATTATATTGGGAAAAGACTGCTAAGGAGACCAAAAATGAGCCAGTAGAAGTATAACAGCAAATGTGTGAGTGAGAGGAGAAGAAAGGACACAAGAAAAGGAGGAAGAATGGTAGAAATACAGATAAAGATAGAGGCGTTTCACTTATTGTTTCCAAATTTAGTTTAGATTAACTATCGGTTTTGGAATTCTCTAGTGGATAATTAATTAATCATACCGCTCGTCAAATTCAAACAGTAAGTCAATTTCTTCATTTGACCTAAAGTTATTAACCAATTTAAATAAAATCTGGTATTACTGTTGTAAACCAATTTGGCCAAAATTTAATACTACTACAAATATCACTAATTGAAAGGTTTTAAACAAGAAAAAGAAACTTCCACCTCTCACATAAAGGCCAGTCAACACCTTCAGATATTAACAAATTTGAATGAAGATTTGTACACATTTAAGGGTGCGAGGAGGAATATTTTCCACCACCAAAATGTGTTTTATATATATATATATATATGGATTGTCAGTCACTTTCCCTACCACACCTGCAACTTTTTTTTTACATCCATTACCGTTTCCAGCCTATGGCCTGGGTCAGTTTTTTATTCAAGTCATATATTTTCCACTGCAAGCTTGTTAAGCCAGTTGTAGCTTTATATGCCATATAATCTAACTTAAGTCTAGGACAGGCACAACATCGAGCTCCCAGCTGTTAATTTATCATTGTGAACGGGTAAACCCAAATTTTTGGACATGCCAGGAATCGAACCTGGGACCCTTAGGTCAGTAGGCAGACACGCTATTGACTGAGCTAAGATGTCAAACACACCTACAACTATGAACCCATTTTAATAAAATTTTGTACAAATTTCAAGAATGTCCCACCTGCTTTGGTGGCCATATGGTCTAAGGCGTCATTGTCGCAGTAGACTAGACTGCCGATGATAGTGAGAC
The DNA here is from genome assembly GCA_039000515.1 of Timema cristinae. Lineage (NCBI taxonomy): Eukaryota > Metazoa > Arthropoda > Insecta > Phasmatodea > Timematidae > Timema > Timema cristinae. The sequence goes on from JBCFYV010000012.1 coordinate 50,467,064, forward strand.
CATGGTTCGAATCCTTGTCAGATGTACTGAATGTGTTTTGCTAAAATAGTTTTTCTCTCTCCACACAAATGTGAGTACACTATATTTTAATATAACCTATTCTCTTCTAAAATCATTAGTGTAGTTAATAAATAAGCATTTAGCCCAAAGACATGGCTCTCGTAATAGACTGAACCACACATGGTGGAGAGATTGGGGTTTTAATCCAGCTAAGGTCTACTTAGGGTATTCTTACACTCTCCTTTAGTGAAAATGCAGGTATACTTCCTCTAAAATTGTATCTTACTCATATATAACACAATAGCATAAGTAGAACATAACATATAAACCAATGGGTAGTAAGGTGTGGTGCTAAAATAATATTTCTATAGAAACTGAAAAACAGTAAAAACACAACCCCGATGTAATCTGATTATATACAAACTTAGGAGTCAAACATTTTTTGATTAGGTATTTCTCCAATTGTATGCTTCTTGAACCAACTGATTATATTTTAGCTCTTTACTCATTGACTAACTTGATTCTAGAACTGATGCTACACCCATTTCACCAACCTTTCATTACTGTGAATGGGGAGGTTCCAATTTCACTATCCTTTTTTCGGCTTTGTTAGGAATTAAGTTTGGGGCCTTAAGATCAATATGTAGATGCATTGCCAACTGACCTAAGGTGTCTAATTAATTACACTGCAACAAATACACTGTGGTACCAAGGAAAGTGAATGCTTGAGGAAAAAACAACATAACATTAATTCTATTTTACATGTAAGTAGAGTTTAACTATCTCAAAAGGTTGATAAATCATGTAAAAAAATATTTTTTATTGACAAAAGTTATGTGATTATTTAAAATTAACAACCTTAATACGTTAGTTGGTGATAAAGTGTGATAACTAAGACTGGATTGCTGGTGACAGGGCAGTCTTTGTTTGAATCCTGGTCAGTTATACTGAGGATATCTTTTCCTAATTGGTTTCCAACTCTCCACACACATGCTGGTACATTTCCTCTAAAATTCTACTTTCAACCCTATGTCATTAGTGTGATTAATGTATGTCTATGACCCAAACATTTACTAAGATGCATTGAAAAAAAATTATGATATTTTATCATTAACTCAAACTTGCACTAAAACACTTTGATATAATAAACTTATACTTCATACATTATAACTTAATCAGGAACTTTGTAGTCAACTTTAATATGCATATTGCTAAGTGCCCTGTATTATCTTCCATTTTATTTCCTAATAATGGACGGTGGAATGATTCTCATTTATGAATTTTGCCATTTCATTTCAATGGCGGAACTTTAGTTACTGGGATTTTAGAACCAATTACCTGTAAAATAGGTAAATATCGAGGAATTGGCTTGGTCAGGGAAAAGTCATGGAATGTTATCAAATTTCTGGAATTTTTATATATTTACTAAAAAAAATGTGCAATTTACACTTACTCTAGTCAAAATAACATTTTTCCCAGTTTTAGCACAGTTGCCACTGTTCAGAGGATTAATCTAAATTCTCAAAGTCAACATGTGAGTTTCATGTGGTCTTTCAACCCCCTCTACCACACCTCTTTGCAAAGTAGAGTCATGGTTATGCACATGTTCAAGAATTTGATTATGTGAGAGGAAGAATATACTAAAATAGAATGTGCCTCACAACAATTTTAAACTGTATTGATGTAAGACAATATTTTAATGGCTCATTATCCAATAGCCCAACGGCTTAGGCTGAAATACTTTAACACATTCATAGAGTGACACAAACTAAGAATATAAAGTGTCTAACAATATTATTACATTAAATTGCAATCTAAGTAAGATATTGTTATATATATAAAAGGTATTGAATTGATTTTTACATCCCTAGCTGTGATTCAAATTTATGTTTTCACCATGTCTCACTACCCATCTAGGCTAAGCTAGGGGGAAACGTCAGTCCACTCATTGAGTCTTGAAACATTGTCTACTCCCTCATGACATTACGCATCAGCTCAAATGCTTTCTTGTTGGGAGAGCTTAGGAAAGAGAGTTTTGCCTGCCTCGGATCTATTCGCCCAAAGTCTCTACCTCCATATTGGCCGGTCAATATCCTAGGCTCAACGGGACAATGTGGCCATCCAGTTGGTTGGGTAAATTTCTATAGTCACCTGTGTGGGAGGGGCAAGGTGAGGTTCCCCCATTTGCCAAACACTAAAGGGCCATCTTTAAATTTAAATTAAGTAAGGCTTTTGTTTCATGATTTTTGAACCCCTCCCCACAAGTAAGGAATAATAAGATTCCCAACCCCACTCCCTTTATTTCTTACGGTCTCATCTGGGAATCAAAAGTCAGGACACCTCCACAATGTCCCTGGCTAGGTTTAAAGTTTCGGACAGTCGAGGTTCTACCTAAAGCTGAGTTTATGACACCGGGAAGAGGAAAAGGGGGGGGGGGGGTGCTTTCCTCTTCCCGGTGGTCCCGCAATGAAGGGCCAACTCTTCCCCCTCCCAAGGATCAGTAAACAGTGGGGGAGGGGGGATATTCTGATGCTACACCATGATGGGTTTCCTCAGGGTTGAAAAAATAAACGGGTTATTAAAAAAAATATGTATGTTATCTAATTAAACCAATAATTCAAATATATTAATTATTCGGGATCCAGAGAAACATATTTTCATTTTAATACAGTGAGGAAAGTATTAATAAGATACATAATAAAGGAAAACAATAATGCAACAATACTGTATACACTACCAGATTGATAAAAAGACTGTGTAGAAGGAATAGAAAGAGGCGTGAGGGGGAGTAGAGACCATGCATCAAATTACAGGCAAGCTAGCTGCAGAATTGATTTGTTGCTTTTTTTAGTTAAAGATAAAAGGTAAGAACTTTAGTTATCTCATTTGCTTTTTTGACAAAGTATTATTTCTAGAGCCTAGCATTAATACAGTGTAGGTACCTTAAAATTATATTATCCCAAGTTAGTTTCTAGTAGAACATATTTTGTTCAACCAATTAAAACATATTTTATAGCTTAGTCTATTGTATAAAATATGTAATTTCAAAAATTGTGCATAACACCAAATACAAATCGATGTATTATTATTGGGTTTGAACCAAAAGATTTTCAACAGAATAACTAGGCCTAAACATTTTTAAAAATTAGACAGTTGATTTGTATACAAAATGTTTTTTTTTTTTATAAAAACCCAGGTGGGTTTTTTGAGCTGGCTAAAACTATAACAATCCTGAACTCTTTCTGACTAGCAGAAGTTGGTGGACTCTTTTAGAGGGTACACCTCTGGTGGGTCATAAGTACCCTGTTCCCCATCACGAGCGCCAAAAGTTCTGGTGACAATGGCACATGGTGTTTGGCCGACTCCCCGACTCAAGTAAGCTAGTTGATGAAATAGTGGGTCAGCATCCCAGCCTAGAGAGGGTATACATAATACCCATCTGGGCTATACACATTTCATTAATCACTCTGTTTGGGGAATGAGGAAGGTAAAATTTAGAAGGAATGTATCCACATTTGGGTTGAACAGGTTCCCCATCTATGGCTATCCAGACATTTGTGAGAGAAATTCCTTAGACTATGCGGTCACCCTTGCGTGTCAAGTTAATAACAATGGATGTACTATCTCTAGTTGGTCTTGTGAATGTTATGTCATGTTTGTTTAGTTATTTTATTGCTAACTTATAAATAATACCTTATGCCTGATTCCTGCAAACTAAAAAGTCAAAGAAACAAAATTAATTTTGAAATTTCATATTAAGTTCAAGATAATAAAAAAATCTTATTTTCTGTGTTGTTATTTACATGTCTGACTAAAATGTGTGTGATTGGCATACATTTTTGAACAAGGATTTAAATTTAAATCAGGTGAGTTTCAATAGAAGACCAGTTATTCAAGATGTTTTTTTGTAATAATTCACCAATATTACTGTACAGGTAGTGTCCTTGGGCTGGCAGGAGCTGAAAAATAACCCTGATCTACTTGACATCACATCATCTGTTCTAGATTTAATTCTAGACGAAAATGATTTGCACATCACCTCAGAGTTAGAACTCCTTCAGTTTATTGTGAATTGGTCAAATGAAGAGTGCAAACGTAAGGAATTGGCCGCAACTGCCACAAACAAGCGTAACATTGTTGGAGTCCTCACTATGCAAAATAAGATTCCGTGCTTTCAGTCCAGAAACTTTTGTTTCTTTTGTTGAATTAAAAGAGTTGCTATCATGTGAGGAGTACAGGAATATTCTCATGAATATTGTGAAACCCACTATGGGAACTTTTCCCTCTCCATTCTGCAATATGGAAAGACGTCGAGGTCAGATCACCGTTTGCTGTTGTCGATGCCGTCAATTCTATACTCCTGATGCTGCCAAAACAACAAATGAAAGTTTGAATCCCTTAACTTCCGCTTCCAATAAAAATGTGTTCACAAGTTCAGGTAACAAAGTGGATTTCTCGCTATCCACTGCTTTTAAGTTTGGTAGCGTTGCCAGTACCCCGTTTGGTTATTCAGATCATACAAAGAGAAATAACACAAAAAATAGTGGTAGCTTCTTTGCGGGGAGTTCAGGATACACACCACAAGAGAGTGGCTTTTTCTCACAGTCGGTGCAAACACAAGCATTGGTTGAACTTTCAACAAACTCTCCAGTCAATGAAACATCAGATTCAAAAGCTACACACATTCCTTCTGCTTCCAAATGCACTTATTGTGGCTTTTGGAACCAAATTGAATGATTAAACCCAAATTTTGCACTTATGATCTCGCATAGTAATTTTTCTTTTGGATGAGTGAAAACATTTTCATAAATATTTTTAAAAAATCAACTTTTCATGCAAAACAATACTGTAGGCAAGAGCTGACATTTTTTATATTGACTATACATGCTAGAAACAATGTTTGAAATGTACAAACAGTTTGTAAAAAAATGTATCTTCATGAGAGTAAATTTTCTTTCTTGTATATTTGAGATATTTCTTTATTTTCTATATTAAGCTATTAAATAAATAGGATAAACTTGTAGAAAAATTAAGCGCACACAAAAGTAAAAATACTGATGCCTGTTTAAACACACTTCAATATTTCGATACCTTCACGGCATTTTACTTACTTCCATGAAAGCATAGAAATATTGAAGTGTTTGTAAATATGTCACTGTTTTTACTTTTGTTTATGCTTCATTTGACCAAATCCACTTTATTTCATACATTTTATTTGCTGTGGTAAATAGGAATTTTAATAAATTATAACTTTTTTTTATATAATATGAAGTCATGTTAATACAAGTGGTAAATTAATGTTCTGGAGTCTTGTTTTAAGTTTGTATTATTTTATTTTTTTGGGCTAAGCCACTGACATAAGTATTAGACTAACTTTTATTTTTAATATTTCCAATAAGTTTTTTTTTAAATCCTCTAATAATTAATATCCTTAAGGATTCTAAGACTCCATTGAGCCTCTGTGGTTCGGATCTCACCTTAAATTGTAGGTCCTCCATTTCATCTCACAATCATCCTACCATTACACATTAGTGAAAGTGCGTACAACCTGAACGGTTAGTAAGACGCGGTGCTAATAATAATAATATACTCCATTGAGTTAACATTCAGTGTGGCTTTTGTGTATGTACTTTTTTAAGATATTATATTTTTCATAAGTTTGTGATGTGAAACGTATAATATTTGAAAAGATGTGAAAAAACAAACTTTGGTGAAAACAAGCAAATATTACCTTGCCCTTTATTCTTGATTGTAGATTTGTATATGATATTACTTTTATAAAAAGCAAAATCATTTTCTCTGTGTGATCTACAGATGGTATCATTTCTCCAAATGGCTGAAATTAATTTTATTCAGGGGAATAATATAGTGGCTTTCAGCTAAATTCTTGTTGTGCCATCCTTGTTTTTATGAATACCTTCTTTTCAAATTGATTTAATTTGTTTTCGCAAATAAAGATCTGTAAATTTCAAGGTTGAAATGGGATTTTAATCCAAGCACAGTTGCACACAATTTTTTTAATTTGCTAAAATATGCATTCACATGTTTATAGGTGACCTGATGGTCTAGGGGTAATGTGTCAGATTTCTGTGCTGGAGGTCCGGGTTCAATCCTCTGTCCCGGCACAGATTTATCTGATTGGCAAACCCTTCCTTAACCTCTGACAAGACATGTATTAATCACAACTTGTGAATGTGGGTAATGCCAGGCCTCCAACGTGGTTCTGATTCCACATTAAACTGTAGGTCCTCCATGTAATCTCACAACCACCCTAACATTACACATTAGTGTATGTGTGTATAACCCGAACGGGTAGGAAGACATAATAATAATAATACATCTTTAAAAAGTCATAAATCAGAGCCCAAAATACCATAGAGAAGTGATAGATGTTTAACAAAAAATAACTTGAATCATTTATTTTTATCCAAAACTAAATTTAGGGGAAAATAGAGACGGTTTTTATGGGTTCCAAATTTACCATTTGTCATTTAGTACAAAAGACATTGCTAGAATATGTATTTTTAATAGTAAGATTTTTTTTTCATAGTCGAAAAACTAAAGCTTGATGAATTGAGCTAGCCAACAAAATAATATTTTATTTTAACCTTTGATGTGTTTGTGTGTATTTTTTATGCTCATTTGAAATACCAGTTTTTGAAATTAAGTTTTGGATATTCAACTTTTATGCAACAATACACCCTTGGAGCATTTAACACAGCTTTCAGATACTCTATGACCAGTTTGATAAAGTCAACAATGCCAAAATATTATTAAATTTGTGTTTAAATGTGTGTGTGTGAGAGAGTGAGAGTGAAAGACTTTCTACTATGGAAGAAGAAAGGAAGATGTCACCTTTTGTGTATTGGACTCTCAAATTTTTCCTTTTTCTTTCTTTGTATTGTTTTTTTTATTTCCACGATTATAAAATGGCTAAAGTATATATATTCAGGGCTGCCCCGCACCAAGAGAAAACAAAGAATATCACCCAAAAAAAAACTAAAGAAATATTTATGATTTTGAGACATGAAACTGCAGGTTATAGATAATAGTCTTTGCATATAAGAAATAAACATAATTCAAACATTTCTTGTATCCCCTCCTCACTATTATTTTTCTTCAAAATATTTGGTTGGATAACAACTAACATCATGACTTTATAGTATTATATGTTCCCGCTTCAGTGGCTGAACAGTCTAAGGCATCACTTGCGTTAGACTGACCTGATGACGGGGGGATCAGGGTTTGAATCCCGGTTGGGTCTACTAAGGGTGGTTTTTCCTAAATTATTTCTCACTCTACTGTGCAAATGCGGGTAGATGACCTCTAAAATTCTTCTGTCTTTCTAATCCTGTCTGAGTAATTATATGTGCTTATAGCCTGAACAGATAGTAAGAAACAATGAAAATAAAAAATAGATTTCATGTAAAATTAAATGTATCCCTCTTTACTACATTAAAAGTACCATTTCTAGATTCGGTTTAAAAAAATTGGGGAAAATAGTGTTTTATTTGTTGTATTTTGTTTAATATTGGGTAAATAATGTTTATTGTGATTATGTTACAAAAAAATTACTTTAGTTCATAAAGCAAAAAGACTACCATAAAATAAAGTAATTCATTTCTATAAAACAATCTACTATTTACACTTTTGTCTAGCAATGTTATTTTTGTTCGTTTTGAGAGTAACAATAATTACACGGGTAAAGATGGCTAAAGTGAAAGGTGCCATGTTTGATCCAGACTCAAACTCTCATAGTTTGGTCCTCGTGATGGTGTGTTGCCTTAATATCCTCCCCTTCATGTTACCACAACTTTCTTAGTATCCAGTGTATTAACACTAACACAACATACTAGTTAAAAGCCAGAATGAGTCAAAATACATTCAGTGTATTAAAAGACACATACATATACAAACATAAACTTTGGATGCACGCTGTATATATTTAGCACCGCGTCTTACTACCTGTTCGGGTTATACACTTTACTAATTACGCTAATGGATTAGGAATTGGGAAGGTAGAATTAGAGGAAGTGAACCCGCATTTGCGTGGAGGAAGAGTGGAAAACCATTTAGGAAAAACCACCCCCAGTTCACCCGACCGAGATTCGAACCTCGATCTCCCCGTCCTCAGCAGTCGAGCTTCAGCCAACTACGCCACCGAGGCGGGTCGTGCACGCTGTAACCCTACTCACATATGCAGTAGAAACGTGGACAATGGTTGTAAGAGATACAGGAAAAGGCTAAGCGAATCAAGTTTTTAAAGAGCATGTTAGCTGTCGCAAGGAAAAACATGATGGGTTGGGAAAGAATGGGGTACAATGAGTACATGAAGCAAGGCCTGAGATGGTATGGTTATGTAATGAGAATGGAAAAGGAAAGAATATCAAAGCTAATGTTAAAAGATAAGGTATGTAGAATAAAAATCGCAAGGGAGACCACAACAGAGATGGGTGCAGCAGATAGCAAATGTGAAAGTGAGAGAAGAGAAGCGACTGAAGCAGAAAGAGGGGTAGAAGGAAAGATGAGGCATTTTACTCTACTGACCCAGCCACATGTTAGAAACATTTGATGATGCTTTTATATTAATACTCAGAAAGACCTATTTAAAAATACTCTTTCTACAACTTAAAGGGCTTAAAAATTAAGTATTTTATGAAATATAGCAGGTAAAACAAAGAATATTAACAAAACTATAATATGATTTTGGTAAGAAAAGTATATTTTAGTTACTAAAACAATTTTAATATAGTCTAGAGATGGGTCAAATCCACTATTTCTCAAATCAAAATCTATATTTTAATCTCTAATATCAAATCCAAATCCTAGCAAACTGTTAGAAATTTTAATGATTTACAAATAGACCTAAATTACACAATTTGGCCTGGACTGTGAATTAAGATTTATTTCAATCATGATTTCAATTCTAATCAACCTCAACAACCCCTTGCAAATACTGGTTAAAATCCAGCCAAATTAAACAAACTCATTTTGATTGATTTGATTTTCAAACAATAATATGAGTGTTTTTTAGTTATTTTTAAAGGTATTGATAGAAGAGTTAAGTTTAAAAAAAACAACGGAAATAAACAGATTAGGCCTAGTTACCTTTTAATCATTGGATTATAATTTATTTGAATAAGAAAATAATAGATTTTTTTTAAAGACTATAACAACATGCTTAACAATTAAACATACATTGGAAATAGTGAACTCAATAATGCCCAAGTATGTTTTATTATTTTCTTTTATATCTATTATCTATCTTTGTGTAGAAAACACGAATCTATTTTGTCTGACATAATGATTATGCATTAAGTTGTGCTTTTCAGTTAAGCCTAAGTAATTTTTCAATTCAAAATATTATGCTTTGTTTATGAGGTGAAAGATTTGACCATTGAATCCAGTAAAACACTTAATCCTCGAATACTAGTCAGGATTTGGTGGATTTGAAGATTCAAGTGGCCCATCTCTAATATATTCATATATCAAGTCATGATATTTGGAGCTGTCACTGTTGATAAATATTATCAATGTTGACAGCAAAGTAAAAGGTTTGAGTTTTCTTAACTATTCTTCCAACAAAAATCAGGGTATATTTGTTTCGTAGTTGTGGCAACAAGAAATGATATAATCCATGACATAATTGCTTGGAAAGTATTATATTCACAATTTTGTCTTATAACTGGTCACCAGATTATAAATAAATGGTTTTTTATAACTTGAGAAAGAGCCATACAAAATTAGATGTTTTTATTTTGTGAACAGAGCTGGTTTGTACCCTCATATTGTTTGGTTCGCCATCTTAATTTAAGAAGAGGACGCAAACGCAGCCTTTTAGAAGCTTTCATTTATAAAGCATTTTTAACTGAAAACACAAGAGGCCGTTTTCTCAAACAAGAATCATCCAAACGGTTATTTAAATAAGTTTGTGTTTCAATAATGTAAAAATGATTAAAAGAAAATAACTATGAAGAGGGGACTGATGTACTCCGAAAATTTCATATACATTAGGCCTACAATTTTCTGGTATGTGTGTAACCTTGCTCCCATTTCAATGTTTAATTTTATTTCGAGTTATAGCAATTTATGCTCACAGTCAACGGCTTTTATCACAATATTTCCACTGCTAATGCACAGTATTTTAAAGTCTGTATCAAAATGAGCGCCACCAGCCGTTAGGTGGAGTTTCAATAAATAAATATTAGCTAGTTAGCGAGTAGAACTAAACATAGCCACTGGTAGCACATATTTCAAACAAAGACTGAAATAGTGTGTGTTTAGGGACAGTTTTATTTGATAAACTCTGAATAATCATTCTTCAAATGGGTGTGTTCAATATCACAAATATTTACTGTCCATATACTTGAACCAATTGTCACTAATCTTTTTTCATGCGTGTGCTATTTGAGATACCAACTTATTGACATACCTAGAGGAAATGAATGAGGAGGGTGAATTGAAAAAAAAAAAACTCCATTTTTATTTGCTTAAATAAGAAACTACATATTGGAGAGAAAAACACACCTCCAGGACAACTGACAAGGATTTGAATTCTGTTTATTATGGGACAATTTCAAGCAATAAAATATTTAATTGAGCAAAATAATGACAAAGACACTTATTTATTAATAAAATACAATGGGTACAAAATAGTGTTTTAGAACCATATAATTCATATAACATTTTTTAATGCTGTAAAGTCTTGATTTTGAGTCCATAATTTCCTCTTCCACTGAAAACAAAGTTATGAAACAAATTTAATCAATGTAGATTTTTCAAAATTTACATACATATCTAATCACATCGTTCTCTTATAAGGCAGACAAAATACAACTTTGTACTTATCCATCCCTACTAAATTTCTCCACACTTCCCTATTCTTGCATACTCCCTTCACTTCAACATCCATACAGTCATACATGCTAGTTTATTCTTAAAACTCTTCATGTTTCTTTTTTCACACATTTGTCTACAAAATTTAGCCACATTTTAAATGGCCTACCCTTTCCTTTCGATCCACACAATCTACCTTCATATATTTGCTTTGTAACTCGATCCATTCATCCTCTCAACATGCCCAAACCAAACACCCCGCTTCCTCTCTTGTATTGCTCCTGACAAACCCATACTTCAAGCTTGTGTGTTGGACTCTTCATCTAACCCCCCCCCCCCCTTTCCCACACTAACTCTTCGTCGACCCAATTACACATTTCACAAACAACCACCACACAAGTACAAAGATTAAACCATGAGTTGTCAATCTCCAGACATATAATAATGCAAAGATAAATATCCTTATACAACAAGCTTGAGACTATCGACCCCATAGAGCTGTCAAACTTGAACCCAAGTAACTACTAAAAGTTTGGTTAGAACTCAAAATTTCAAGTACTTGCGGATTCCTATTTTATTCTAATAGAATATACATATTGATGGATAGATTGCTTCAAGCTATACCTTGCTTATAAAACAGTCCATGATTAGTTATTTGTGAATTTTGGTGGTCGTTTCTCGATAAAAGCGCTCATTCCTTCCTTTCGGTCCTCCTGTGAAAGAAATCAGAAGTGCTCATTTTTAGGTAATTTTTAATTAAAATCCCTTAACCTTTTATAAAACCTATTTGTTATTAAATGATTTGGTTGTTTTTTATTCATTTTACTTATATTAAGTGCATTAAACATTTATATATACAGAGTGATTCAAAAATGAGGTATTTAAACCCAACAGATTTAATTTGATTCTTAATTTAATGTTTCTTAAGAGATTTTCATAATCAATAATAATAATAATAATAATAATGCTAAATAATTATTAATATAAAGATGTGAAACTCAAATCCTTTTACCCTTTAAGGATATCTGAAATTTGATGATTTAATTATAATAATTATATATATAATGTATATAGAACTCTAAAGGTGAACTCCACTTCAGAGCGGCATTGTTCTGTGCACCTTAACGCACATTTTATTCTTTACATGTATCTAAGAAGTGAGACACCATGTCAAAACAAAAGAGAGACTAATTTCTTAAGTGATAACTTTTAAATAATTATATCACAAGAAAAAAGCTCATTATGATATACTAGAACATGACACCTTAAAATACATAACTAGCATGGTGAAGGAACAAAGTTAGTTTCTTAATTATATCTACACTTACAAAGTTGCAAATCAACTTTCATTTATCTAGTCTTTTATGCATTATATATCCAGAAACTGAAGTTTTATTCACATAATAAAGATACATAACATCTAAAATAAGTGTTTTAACTACTCTTGAATGGGAGAATCGGGTTGCATGCCACCGCATGGTAGAGGTACATGATGCAGTGGCACGCAAAGGTGTGGATCCGGTGTGTGTGGACCTTAATAATGGTGTTGGTTTAGCCCCAACTTAACAAACATAACCAATATCATTATTTGTTTAAAAATGAGGTGGCCCAATGGCTAAATAATTTTATTTAACAATATATTATTTTGCACTTAGGTATGAATGCATTATTGCAACAAGTTAGCATTAAGGTATTATTTATATTTTCTACGTTATATTTTTTTTTCTAAGATTTGAATTAAAGATTAATAAAATTAGGATTCATATTTGTAAAACTGTGGATACAACCCAACTTCAACTAATGCAAATACACAATATAAACAATTGATTCAAATACACTATTATATTTTTTAATTATTTCAAAGAAATTTTGTGAATGTGAGGAATGCCAGGCCTCCACCGTGGTTCGGATTCCACGTTAAACTGTAGGTCCTTCATTTCATCTCACAATCACCCTACCATTACACATTAGCGTAAGTGCGTATAACCCGAACGGGTAGTAAAACGCGGTGCTAATAATAATAATAATAATAATTCAAAGAAATTGTAAAAAGCATTTGCCATAAGCAGTTCCTAATACTATGGTATAAGCTTGTCTTAGTTTTACAAACTAGTAATAAAGACTATTTACTGTAGTTTTTTTTTTATATAATAATTTTCATACATCATATGATTTATCTAATATTTCATCTTCATTCAAAACAAAACTGTACCAAGTGTAGGCATATGTGTTAAAATTTATCATAAGTTGTCATGCTGGTTTAAAATTGGCACACAATTCTCAGCTCATTGGTTAAGCTATCTACTGACTGGAAAGGACAATTTTTTGAACAATTAGTTTAGAATAACCTGAACAGGTAGTGAGATGCAGTGCAAAAAAAAAGTTGTAATAAAGTTGTAGTTTAACTAAGGTAAACATAGCAGAAGTCCCATTGATGAACATATTTGGCAGTTTTGTGCTTAAAACAAGGCTTAAACTGCACACTTGTGCTATCTATTAATTTTATGTGTCACTTAGATATTCTGATATAAGTGAATAATCGACCACCGTGGTGGTAAAAATCTGTGACTGTCAACTGACATTTCAGTTTCCTATGTTTAACATAGTTTCTTGTGTTTGAGATTTTACTGGTGCAGCAGTGTTTCAAGTGGTGAATGTTAAGTTATACACTGGACTGTGTTAATCACAGGGGATAGCATTGAGTTGGGGTTGGAAACTCATTGTGTTTTAGATATGCTCACCCTCATGCCAAATGCCTTGACTCTTAACGAGACAAGAAACTTCCTCTCTGCCTGGGGATGTTCCTCATCCGGCAATCCTAGCAGAATACCTCCTAGTGGCAACTCACAGCCAATGTCTGGGGGTTTAGGGTCTCTAATTAGAAGTGAATGGGAGGGGAGCCTCCTCCAAGGGGCCAACACCCCTACATGAGTGTCCAGCACTCACAGGAGGAACCAACTCCCCTCGTTAATAAAAGCTGGCCAAGGAGTTGCGGGCACGGGGCCATTGGTTCCTAAATTGCTTGATGCGAATGTAAAAGTGTGTGGCTATGCTCAAAAGACACAACCATGATGTGTCAGAGGAGCCTCGTAAGAGGTAGTTTGTTCCCCAGACAAGTGGACACTGAACCCTGACACGCCAGGTGAGTTCCAACCAAAATCTTAATTTTACCTACAAATCCCGAATATAAATCGTAAGCAAGTTATCTAATCCACAGTGAATTTTTTTCCCCCCCTCAATTAATATTTTGTCCACATTATGTTGTAAATGAATGTTCTGGGTTAAGGCTTGTTCTATAATAATAAAAATGGGCTTCATCAATACTAAATATAATTGCATTAAAAAGAAATTAAAATTAAGTTTCAAATCTTAAATTTTTTTCAAATTCTTGAATATTGAACATTATTATGAATTAACAGATTTTAAAGGCCCATCCCTAATCAAAACTACTACATTATAAAATCTTTAAGCCAAAGGTGGATTACTTAAATACATACCGTTGCAAAGGTTCCGTAGAATATGCTTTTCTCAAAATGAAGGCCTTCTTTAAGCGTAGTTTCATAAGCTGAAAATAGAAATAGCTTCAATCAAAAGCTAGCCCAACCAATATTTACAGTCGAGCCAAATCCTCTTTTAATGAATGATGTTTGACAATAATTAGAATTGAAAGCACAAAAATGTATAGTAAAATGAATGTACCAGATTAGTAAATATTTATTAAAACCAAGAACAATTAACAGTTGAAATCAAACACAAAGTGCTTGTCAATATTATAAAAGTAAATAGTCAAAACTTGATAAAAATGTTAAAAAAAAGTCATGTAGGATTTAAGAAAATCAAAACCTTTAAAAATTTATGAAAATTTGGCAAATAAATAATGTCAGTTATTTGGTCCATTATGTCTTCATATACATTTAATTGATGAGAGATTTTTCGGCAATTCATGCCATCATCAGCCTTGACAAATGAAATGGTGTTACTTGTCCAAGTTAAAAAATACAATTGAAGATGTGTTTTATATATGGACGAGTTACAACACTCCATTTTTCAACTGTGGTTTGTTCTTGGTTTTAATATTGTCACCCGAGAATGCAAGTGTTCTATGTCCAATTTTTTACTTTTGTGTTAAAGAGCATTGAAGTTTGACCTTGTGTATAAAACCAATGTTACTAGATGACAACTCGAGTTTGTATCTTCTTAAGTAATTATATGGTAGTCTCAATTTCACCGCAGGTGAATCATATGCATTCTAAATAAACGTAAACACCAAATATCTCAAATTTAATAATTTTGGAGATATAAAACTTGAATTCTTGGGTGACGATATTTATTAATCTGGTCCATTCATTTCACTATACATTTGTGCTTTTTTAATTCCAATTATCAAATATTTTATTGAACAGTGCCTCAGGGCAGTAACTAAAATTTTATAAGACTACTAATGAAATTAACAGAATCTGTGAAATCTGCTTGATAAAAAATAAATAGAAAACTTTTTTTTATTTATTTACTGAATTAGGGATGCTCTCATTTTCAATTTAGCAAAAAATAAACTTAAAAAACTTGAAACTTTAGTTTTAGTTAATAAGCATGCATTTGAAAGAGCTATATACACATTGCCCATATTTACTACACATTTAATAATATGGTGTAGAAACACTGCACAGGAGGCCAAGAAAGAGATGAGAGGAGCAGATAAAAGAATGTGTGCATGTGAGAGAAGAAGAATGGTAGAGGGATAGAGGAAGATGCAGTAATTTTACTAAACTGACCCGGCCACAGGCTGGAAACAGTTGATGATGATAAACTGTAGAATAATGTAAAGTGACAGTGAAGGACGCCAACCCTAAAAGGATAGTTAGGTTAGGCCTAGATAGGAACAAACGCATTTATCTCTTCATTTCTTATTCAGTGGTGTATTCTGAGAAAAATTAATAGGTATGCTGTACTCTAAAAGTTGCAACGGAGATTTGGGGGCCAAGGACATAAAGGGATATATTTGAAGATGTGTCCATATAGAACAGTGGTTCTCAAACATTTATTATTTCCCTTGATTTGTATGCTATCTTAGGAAATTTTGAGCCCCCACTCCCATATTCTATCTTCTTTTATTTATCCATAATTATGATTACCACCCACTCAAAATGTAGTAAAAGTAACTCCATGGTGTTAGCCTGCATTCAGGCTATACCTACAGAGTGGCTACCGAACTGTTTGGCAAATTAGTGCCAACTCTTGTGGATAGAGGGTGTCATATGGTCAGCACAACAATGACTCCAGTCAATAAGCTCGGCTTTCTATACCGGAGCCACTACTACTTTATTCAAGTAGCTCCTTATTTATCCACCTTAGGCTGAATCTAAACCGTTCCAGACCCACTGCTTCCCAGATAATGTGGACGCGCAGGGAATCAAACACAGGACCTATGGGTCCGTAGCCAGAACCTATGACTACTAGACCACATAGGAGGTCCTCAAATTGTAATGATATCTACATGATTAGAAATTTATGTAAATATTAATGTCGGGGGCTAAGAGTGGTATGGGCACATTTCTGAATGCATAAGAGAAACAGATCCTATTCAATTAGCCTAGTGCAATTAACAGCACACAGCAATACTCAAAGCAAACAATTATATTTTCAGAAACAGTCAGTACAAGAATAGAAGCATGTTGATTAAGTTATACTTTTTATACACACACCTCTATAATTTTAACAGTGATCAAATATAAATAATTTTGACATTTTTCAATAGAAAATTGCCGGCTGCATAACAAAAATTATGAAAATGTAACACATAATAAACAATGATACATTATCTTAGAAGAGGTGTTTAAAAGATTACTATAGAAATTTCATTTGTTCTCGATAAAACTGGTATTTCCAAACCTATGATTATTCCGCAAGAGCTGTCCAGTAGCTAGCGCCATCTACTTTGTCCATTATCCATCTGTTCTTGTTGGCGTGGAAGAATACTTTGATCGGTTGTGAAGCCACGCCACGCCTTTCACCCTCCCGCCCACCATACCACAAAATAGGTTTTAGACTTGCACTCGACAGGGCCAAGGGCTTTAAGGTTTTTTAATAATAAAACATGCACAATTGCAAAAGTAAGAGTTAGCATGCAAGAGGGAGTGTTAATTAACTATAATACGGGCATACAACCCGACGAGGTAGTAATACACAGTGCTAAAAAAAACTCTAGGGAGTACCTGTGTTGACAGCATCCTTACACAATGATACAATTAGTTGAGAGTGAGAAGCAATTTTCTCGCCAAGCTGGATGGCTTCATTGACAACTTGATCAGCAGGGAACACTTTGCTGACCAACCCTGGAAAATGAAGGAAATTTTTCATAACAAACAAATTTAATAAAATAATTTTAAAAAAAAGATAATATTTGTGTATTTGAAACCTATTTTGAAAAAAAAAAATGTGTAAAGTAAATAAATTACTAAAGGTGTTAGCACATTGATTATTACAATGATTATGTTTGACTGCAATAATTGTGAATTTGAAACACTTCATCACAATCAAAAAGTAGTATCTATAAATGAAAAAGGAAGTGAGCTGAAAAAGATGATTAAAGTGATTATTATAATGAATATGTTTGTCACTATGTTTACATTCAAATGTACAAGACAAGAACAACCAAAGCAATTATTGAGGAACATCAAACCCTAAAATAGTGATGTGTTTTGTTTGAAGTGTGAACCTTTGGGATCAAAGTTTTCTTTAAAGTGTGTAGACAATACATAATTTGATATCTATGATTTTTTTGCTGCCCAGTATATGGTTTTCATCTTCCTTCAATAGTTTTCCGCAAAATTTGGTATTTCTTCATCTTCAAGTAATTCATTGTCAATTTTTTTTTCTTTGTTGCCAAGGTTATTGTTTAATATTTTCTTCTTTATTTATTGCTGTTACTTAATTATTAAACTTACATGGGTTATTTTGAACAAGGCACAGGGCTAAATCATGGTTTAAATTATGAGGGATAGCCAGCACACTTAAGATTCGGATGGACACCTACTGTATAAGAACGATAAAGTTGTGCACTCTATT
Organism: Timema cristinae; assembly: GCA_039000515.1. Taxonomy (NCBI): domain Eukaryota; kingdom Metazoa; phylum Arthropoda; class Insecta; order Phasmatodea; family Timematidae; genus Timema; species Timema cristinae. The sequence goes on from JBCFYV010000012.1 coordinate 50,484,965, forward strand.
GCTTAAAAGATATGCATAGTAACAACATGCGTTTTTTTTTAATTATATTAAACTTGTAAATTTAAAATGAACTATATTAATAAAAAAAGTTACAAGTTAATATTTGCTTTTTTTAAATAAGACGTAATTTCAATTAAATTTCAATTAAATAAAACATGAAATACAAGAATATAGTTTTGAAGTTTCATATTATTATAGAGAATAAGATAATGTTCTATCATACGGCGACGAATATTTATAATACAATAATTGGTACAAAATTTGATATTTTCAAATTAAATCTTGTCTAAACTGTTGAAAAAGTTCAGTAACTGCTTGGTAGAATGCTCTGTCCTCGGAAGCACCTCTCCCTCTCCTCCCCAATCCCTTTTTGGCATTCACTATCTTTTCATCTTTTTTTTTTTCTGTAAGCCATGCTACTCCCCCTTCCCTTCCAACATTTATTTCCCCTTCAGGGAAAACCCTTGGCTGGACACTAACTTGTCTGTCACCTTGTTACTACTATTACCTCCAAACCTCAGTTTATGAAAAGGTTCCTTCTGATGTATTTGCATGATATATGTTAAAAGTTTATTTATAGAGTAGGCTTGATTCTGTTTCCTTATCAATAATTTGTGTAACAGTCTACAGTGTTTCTTTGATTAGATAAAAACTTTTTGTATAGAAATTGTGTTTTTTATTCAAATGGAAAACATTTCCTATATTACAATGTTTTTGTCAAAATATATTTTCATAATTAAAAAAATGAAACCTCTAACAGTATTTGTAAAGTAAATTAGGCATGAAGTGTGTAAATTCTACTTAATTGAAATAAGATTTTTTTTAATTTCACCAACTTTGGCCACTTTTTCTGACTCAATAATTTTTTTAAAGATAGTTCCAATTTTTTTAAATATTCTATCACCCAGAACATAATGTGATTTTCACTTTGTTTTTTAATCTTCTGTCAACCAAATGGTGGTACACTTATTTTAATTCTAACCTCTTTATATCATGTATTTAAATAACTAGCGTAAGTATCGACAGTAAAAACTAATCACTAAAAAAACAGAAAGAAAGGGCAATTTTTTTTAATACTAGGAAAAAAATTATATATATTTCTTAAGTAGGTAGGGTGACCTGGCGGTCTAGGGTAAGGTGTCAGACTTCTGTGCTGGGGTCCAGGGTTCAATCATCGGTCCTGGCACAGATTTATCTGATTGCCAAACCCTTCCTTCACCTCTGACAAGACGTGTATTAATCACAACTTTTGAATGTGGGGAATGCCAGGCCTCCACCGTGGTTCGGATTCCACGTTAAACTGTAGGTCCTCCATTTCATATCACAATCACCCTACCATTACACATTAGCATAAGTGTGTATAACCCGAACGGGTCGTAAGACGTGATGCTAATAATGATAATGATCTACAGTGGGTAGTAGATAAACTAAATAAAAATGTCACAATTTATTGTATAATATTAATTTCCTTAGGTAACTCAGAAAAAGTATACTTAGACAGACAGGGATTGGAGCCCTTGTCCTTTGACTTGGGACGACATTCTAATAAAATATCGAGATTGTGGCTCGAAACTCTGCAACCCCCCTTAGAGCAGAGGTGGGAAAATTTTCTTGCCGAGGGCCACATGGACATCTGTAAGGTCTCTAGCGGGCCGCATGTAACAAAAATCTAAATGAACTAAATAATGAACTTTATTTTCACGCAAAATTGCATACATTAGTCATATAACCATATAAGTTTGATACAAAAAAAAAGTAGCAAATAAAATCTAATGTCATAACAAAGAAAAGTAAATATCTCATGTACTCATGTTGATACTTTGCCTACCAAATGTTGATTAATAACTACTCAAATTGCTATCGTTAATGGAATTTATGCAACTGTCCAAAATACTGCACGAGTTTGTTGAAGTCAGGTTTCAGCTTGTTCGTCCTAATTCGCAAAACACTTTGTAAATTTGAGTCTGTTAAGAGAGACCTGTTCTTTGCTTTGTTAATGTTCATGCATGAGAAAGTCTGTTCACTAATATAGGTTGAAGAAAATAACACTAACAGCTTTCTGGCATACGTTTTCAAATTACCAAACTTTTCTCTACAAATGATTCATACAATTCAGTTAGTTTCATATTCTTAAAAGTCTCCTTCAAAGCATTGTCTGCTTGAAGATGGATTAATTCAAACTAGGTTTATTTGATGCTGCTTCAATTTTGAAATTAAGGGGGTAACTCAAAAAATTGAATTGATATACCAAAGATTTACAATCAGCATACCGCCTTGAAACGTTCTTCTTTTAAAGCAGATATCAGCTGACTGTATTTTCCTAAACACGCTTGTTTGACAGCCTGTGTCTGTAAGATTAGAATATGCACAAAGTGTTGTCCTCACATGAGTACACCCAGTAGAAAATCCACTCTTACCGTAAACACAAGCTTATGTTCTTACACATGTAACATTATAATCGAGCTTGCTCACTTTTTCACATGTTTAAAAACACACACTGATTATCTATTTAATATGACATTCTTGTTAGTAAAATCACGAAAGTTTTACAATTGTGTGTGGGCCACATGTGGCCCGCGGGTCGTGGTTTGTTAACCGGTGCCTTAGATAGCATAATCATGATAGCTTCTCTTTGGTTTTGTAGCAAGCAACAAAATTGAAAGAATTAGTGAGGTGGTATCACATGGTACTACTTGGAGTAGAACTTTGCCAAACCTCGAGACGTCCATCCGAATCTTAACTGGGTAATACTGTAGCATAAATTCTTTAGATAAAACAATAAAAAAAACATGTCATATACACATCTTCAGAGACTTTAAAGTGCTGGCTATCCCTCCTAATTTAAACCTTAATCATTACATAATATGCCCATATAATATTTGCAATAATTTTGTTGAAATATGTAAATTGATTAAAGCAACAAAAAGTCTGTCAAATGCAACGGCACCTGTCACTCCCTCTTCTCCAATAAAACACCCACCCAGGTTGGACTTTTCTTAAAAAAAAAAAACTGTTCCAACCATTATACACCTTGCCCTTTCATCCTCATATTTCAATGTTCATGTAAAGCAGTGATCCTCAAATTGGAGTTTCCCCCCAGTAGGGGGTTAAGAGGTGTGTGATGATGCCTCATTGCTACATGAAAGAAAAATTCTCAACTAAACTCGGATCTTAAAATTTCACATATTTTCTAAATATCACTTTAATTATAAATAGTTTAAAATCAACAGCCATTTTTTTATAGCGAGCAATTATATCAAGTTGTTATAAAGTGCTTAAATAGGTGGCATATATAGTGAATGTCATGCATATTTTCTTCCGTGTGACTATGGTGAGAGAGATATTCATTATTTAAACTTGATACTGACAACAAAAACAAAAGGAACCGATGATCAAAAATGAGCTGTGCTACTTTTATCTTCGATGCCTAGGATTTATCAAATTGTGGAGAAAATGCAACATCACCCCTTAATTCAACAATGTAAACCAACTAAATTTCAAATATTTGCATTTATGTTAGCATGGGCAAATTACAAGCCCATAACATATTTCTAGTGCTAAAAATACCAGAATTTTAAAAAAATATGTATATTATATTATTTTATTATATATTATACAATTTATATTCAACACATCTGCCTATATGAACATTTATAAGCAGTTTTAAGAATCTAAGCTACTTAATTTAAACCCTACATTAAAGAAATTATGAAATGGAAAAATTGCATTCATCTCATTAAGTTTTGTTTTATTGGAAAATCACTTATTTTTATAATTTGGGTCTATAAAAAAATTGTATTTTATCTGGGCGCCCATTCTTATATTTAACTTCTTTATTCAGTCCTTCAGTCAAATAAATTTCCCAGGCCTGGTCTAGTATAAAAATCTTGTATTTAGACTGGATTGTTGGTGATGAGAAGAACAGAGTCTGAAACCTGGGCAGGTGTATTGAGGGCGGTTTTTCCTAAATAATTTCCCATCCTCCCTCCTTACAAGTTTGTGTTAATTTCTTCTAAACTTTTATCTTACTCATTCTTATTCCATTACATTACATTACCCAATGAAAAATAATGTTAATGAAAGAAAGTTTTAAAAAAAATATGTGTTTGTGATAAAATATTTTTACTTATTTGTGTTTCAATGTAATTTTAACTTTGCGTTTGTTGTTTGCATAATATAAAGGCTAGGGTGAGATTTTCTAAAATATCAAAAGGGAGGTAGGTGTTAGAACCAGGCCAAAATGCTTGGAGAAATAAGTTAATTAGTGATAATCTCCCCTCTCAAGCTAAGATAAGACTAAGTCATAGGGCCAGTTTCATAGTCAGACTTAGTATGCCTCAAGTGTGGTACTATACTAAATACAAGACGACACCTAACTAAACTTGAATGCAATGCGCTATTTTCATATTCTTAGTTGACCCATGCCATTCGAGTTTAGGTAGGAGTCTTCTTGTATCTAGTATAGTGCCACACTTGAGAAGTACTAAGTCTGACTATGAAACTGGTCCCCACTGTTCAAGCACTAGTAGATATATAATCTATCCCCCTGATCAACTGACCTCGCTGTTCTGCCTCCTGTGCTGTGATCATGTTACCGGTGAGGCACATCTCCATGGCTTTAGACTTGCCCACAACTCGGGTCAGCCTCTGAGTGCCGCCAGCGCCAGGAATTGTACCGATAGCTATTTCTGGCTGACCAAAGCGGGCCTTATCCCCCGCATATATTATGTCGCACATCATGGCCAGCTCACATCCTCCACCCAACTGTGCAACATAACAAGGAACAGTTTTTATTGAGTGGATACAATATCAGCAATATATAGGCTATAATCGATAAACCAGGACTGTGGAGTCAATATGTGAAACCTTCAACTCCAACTCAAGACTCCTCGATGTTTCTAGAGTACAACTCTTTTATAAATGGCAAATTTACTGCTGTAAAATTATAGCTCAAGGTATTTTATTTCCAAGAATCATCAGACTACTTAGAAAGATATAACATAAGAAAAATGTATTTGGTTGCATTTTCTGAACAAGAAAACTTTCCTAGATTTGTATAAAGGTAAATATTCTTTAGAAGCCAGAGTCGGTAATTTTTTACTTACTCCAGCTTCACCCAAAAGTGCTTCCAACTCTGACTCCAATGCCAACTACCTGCATCGGTGATTGAATTATCTAAGGCAGGAGTGGCCAGACTTTTTGATCTAGGGATCTGCTACAGAAACATAGGCTTATATTGTTTGTTTCATTGATAAAAAATTAATAAGCTGTTTTGTGTTTTAATAGAAAAACTATATTTCATATGAAGACTTATAGTTATTTCACAAACTGAAACAGATTTTTTTTTCAATTTATATCATATTATTTAATTTCCCTGAAAAAAGTATTTTCTCATTAGACACTTGACTTTGAAGCTGATGCATGATACCACATAATCTTATGATAGTTTGGTGAATGAGAGTTCATAATTACTCTGTCATAAACGAAGGCAGGATTGTAAATGATCACCAGTCAGGCAGCTTCAATATTTTGATTTTCTAATGTTGATTTGAGAAAAATCTGCACACACACTCTTTAAGTTTCTTTCTTTCAATCTTCTTTAATCAACCTACTAGATGATCAACCAAACCAATGGCCGCGGTTGACCAGTAGGTTGCATTCAAATGTTTGGCCACCTCTGATATAAGGCATTACACTCGCAACAAACTGGAATTCTTATGACAAGGACAGTGTTGTTCAAATCTTGGTCAGATGTATTGAGGGTGGTTTATCCTCAAGTTACCCACACACAAATAGCCTAAATAGGTAGTAAGAAACTGAAAAAAATACAACTACACAATAAATAACACATAAAGGTACATATTACCAACACTTGTTATTTAATTCTGTTCAGTTCACATTATTTTAGCAAATACTATTCTTTCAATGAAAAGTTGTCATTACTGCTATCTGCATATTTACATTAATGGAATATGGATGAGGACAGTTCAATTTGAAGGACATGTACTGATTCAATTTGTATATAAAATAAAGGCTGTGTACTTCCTTTCACATGAATTGTTTAAACACTTTTAAATTTCCCAGAAATTTGAGTCCAAACCTGAGTCATAAAATGGTAAATTTCAAAATGGAACATTGGGAATTAGGTTTTTTCTATTCATAAATCCCCCATTAGTGAAGGTAGATAAATTAAATTTGGCAAGTAGAGGTACAACTCCATATAATTATTAATCAAACTAATCTTAAAATATAAAATTTTAAAATTGGGGTTGGTAAAATAGGGAAGAAGGCGGGGGGGTCAAAAGTTTTAACATTAATATTTACTTATTTATTAGAGGTATTGAACATGCTCTTTCTGAACCTAAATGACTATACCGGCGCTTGATAATTTCTATGAGTGATAACAATTTTGACAAAAAAGGTATTTTCACATAACTTCTAGAGTTCTTTTACATGACCCAATCGACATAGGACCGACGGCTTCACTCTACCTCCGAAGGAAGTTGTGCTACAGATTTTTATAACTCAAGAAAAATCCACCAACCCCGGCTAAGTTTGAACACTGGGTCCTGAGGCAAGCACTTTACCCCAAGACCACCGAGGTCGACTTCAAAACAAATATAAGCAACTACTTCCCAATGTGCTATAAAACTTAAATTCGAGTGGAAGGTAGGGAAGGCACCACTCAAAAAACCATTAAAGTATTGTAATCTTAAATTTTAAATTGTTACTCCAGGAAATACGGATGGTGGAAAAGGGGAGGAGTTGAGTAGTACCGTGAAAGAAAACACTTTAGGCTATAGAAAATTAAAACTTGCCAAGATGTAGTGGGATTATTCCAAACACCTTAATAGTTCTTTAATATTTGAAATTTCTAAGTGGGAGTTGGTGAAATATTAAATTTCTAAAATATATAAAAACTAGTATTTCTCATTATGATAGGAAGGATCATAAAATGTATCCAAAGAGGTCCCCCAACAAGATTTGAAAAAATGACTTAAGAGAATAAAATACTTCCTGGTGAGGTAGAAAATAATATTTGCAAGTATGTAAAAAGACATACAAGTCAAAGTCTTTAAGTTTTTTTTAAGTTACTTGTCTTGACATATAAGTAAGAGGGTCACTTAAACCATAATAATAATGTAGGTCTAAACAATAGATTATTTGTGTTAATAGTACAAAAAAGCTTTTTTTAATGTAACTTATAATGATAAAGATATATTTTTATTGAATGCTCGTAATTTATGAACCCTCTCTGTTTTTATGACTTTTTATAAGAAAATATTAAAATTGTTTTATTAACTAGCTTTTGCTTTTCTTCCAACCAAAATCATATTATAGCCTAGCTTGATCTTTGACCATAAACAAAAGCAAGTTGTTTCGAGGTTAAGCTTAGTGTGTGCCACGAATGTGAAAGATTTTATTTTACTAGCATTTAATTTTATTAACAAACCAACTCCTTTATTGATATTCATCGGTTTAGTAAAACAGATTCAAATGAAAGGCTTAGGAAAACCACTCACCTTTTGAAAATTACCAGTAGAGTTAAAATTCCTGGTAAGTTCTTCCCACGCTCTCTTCTTCGCCGCTAAACTCCCTACATCTGATTTTTTACTTTCTACAATTTTGTGATTCTTGATTTGCTCCAATAAATATACACGCTTGTCATCGTTAAAAGGTGGATGTTTCCCTTTATCTGCCATTTTCACAAATGTTTGGGTGTTTACGATCATGTTTATTAACTTCACGAGAACTCTTCACTATAGAAGGCAGTGGATGTAGAGAATTTTATTTACTGCTGGGGTGTTGTACCTCTGTGTATGATTTTATCACGTGACTGCTCGCCAGACGTTCTAGCAAGGCATCCATCAGACTTAGCCTGTGCTTTGCTAGTGTTAGCCCAGTATACTTTGGCCGTGCTTAGCAATGTCCTTGTATACGGGCCTAAGTTATAAAAAACGTTTATCTATTTTGGTGATCAGTTATAACAAGATACAAGTATGAATGTAATAATTTTTAGAATACTATTTCATAACCAGTACTTTAATGTTTCTTGTTGCCATAAACGCAAAACAAAAAACATAATAGTTTTATTAATATATTTTGTTCTTTCAAGTCAATCTCGGTGGTCTTGAAGTAAAGTGTTCACCTCAGAACTCTAGGTTCATGGATATACACACAGATGGAATGACAAATTTTTCCTGAGCAAAAAAATCCGTAGCAAAACTTCCTTCAGAGTGGAAGTAAAGCTGTCGAACCAATGGCAACTGTGGCATGTAAAAGAAACCCGCAAAATATGTGAAAATACTTTTCCCAGCGAAATTGGTAGGTTCTTTTGCTTTCACGCATAGAAATTCCCATGTGTTTATATAATCAGTTGGTTCAGTTAGTGCATGTAAACTACCTCAAATAATGTATATAATATATATATATATATTACTCCTTTGGGAAGTATTGTAACTGGAGGGCTCACAAGCACATGAACCATGAGTTCTTTTAAGGATATTGGGGTACACTATTGATTAAACAATATTAAAAACGCACATGGAATATTTAAGAATTTGGTTATTGAAAATAAAACACATATACTGATTAAGATATAATGAAATTAACTACAAATAAACAAGTCACTGAATTAAATATAAATAACAAGAGTAATGATTAAGTATGTAAGTTAATAAAAGAATAAGAAGTTAAAAAGTGGAATTAAATCATACAAACAAATGAATAACTATAAAACACATAATAACTATTCAAATACTTAAGTCAGAAAAATGTCCATATTTATAAAAAAAATTACAACAATAACAATGTGTATGTCAGCCATGTCTTTCACATGAGTCGCCCCTTGTCCCCACACACAATACACTGTGCTGATCCATGCTGCACAAACTCTGGATTCACTGATCCTCTCCCAGGTACGCTGGCCCACACAATGGACAAGCTGGCCCACTCACTGGGCACGCTGACCTATTTGTTAATCATGCTGCCCACTCCCGGGTACACTAGCATGGACACGCCAGTCCACTCACTCGGGTAACCTCAACTTGGACTGAGGATCCCCAAGCTATCGCCAACCGTGTATATATAGGGTAACAGTCAGAGTCTAGAGATCTTTATTTCCAGAATATACTACATGGTTCGAAGAAAGTGAACCCAGACTTTTCTATTTGCACAAATTCTCTACCCACTATAAACCCAGGTTTGTCCTGCTACCTGTTAGACAAGGATGGAGCGAGATAATAGGGAAGACAATAAAAGTTACAGGTGTAGCGGTTCGCACAGTCGAGCACTAATCTTGTCACAGTATTATTAGAATCATTTGATAATGCTTTTTATTGATAGTATAATATTACAAAGCAAATAATAATTCCAAAATAGGTTGACATTAGTCACTTTCAGCCAATTTTTGGCAATAAAGAACCTTCTGATAACTGTCATTTATCCTCTCTCCTACCATAGATAGGATGCAGCTTAAAAACTAATTCAAATTTAAAAAAAATATCTGTTGTATAGATTTTTTATCTGAATCATCAACTCTTGAATATCTTTAAAGATTAAAAGATTTTAAGGAGCTCTCCCTAGTTAAAGAGCCTATAACACAGGTTATCAACTGTGAAATTAGATAGGCCTACACTAATACATTTTAACCAAATATTCTATTCAAGTTAAACTTTCTGAATTTCACTTAACAATTATATTGGATTGTATAAAATAGACTTATCATTTTAATTTTATTTTTTTTGCAATTACTTGTTTCATTGTTTGTATCTTTTTAAATATGGTAAATGATCTCCCTCAAGTCAATTCCAATGTATTTTATTGAAGAGTACAGAAAACTGCACTATGATTCAATGCCTAGTTTAAGCTGTATTATCTAGTTATGTTACACATTATGTTTAGGCTCTTACATTTCTGACTATTAAGAATGATAAGAGGTAATTGACAGTTACTCACAGCGTATCCGTTGACTGCTGCAATGACAGGTTTTCGGCACTGACTCACTTTCCCCCACTGTCCCAAAAAGTTTCCGCCTGCAGTTTTAGCGTATGTGTTGTCAATCATTTCCTTGATGTCTGCACCTGTACACAATTTCCAACATTAATGATTTCCACCAAAAATTTGACCCGCTTCAGTCTAGCTGGTCTAAGGTGTCACTCATTTCATGCTGATGACAGGTAGATCGGGGATTGAACCTACTAAGGTGGTTTTTCCTAAATGGTTCTCCACTCTCCTTCCAAGCAAATGTTGGTAAATTACTTCTAAAATGCTTCCTTCCTCATCCCTAACCCATTAGATTTCATATACTAGGACTCCAGCTAGTGAAAAATCTGTTCAATAGGCAAAGAGCTAAAGGGATTCAAACCCCAAGTTCGTCATAAATAAACCAGCTCTCTTGCAGATTACTTTCTGATAGCCATATTCATGGTTTTGCTTTTAAAGTTAGCATAGATTAATAAAAATTGTTGATCTTTCTTTGGAATTTTGGATAAGTTAGGCCAAAGTATTTTCAAAAAGAAGGTAAACCACTTAAAAAACAATACATTGCTTTTCAAAACTTAGTGAAGAAATGTTTGTGCAACATTCATACTGGCCCTCTCTTAAGGAGAATGAACTAAATTCACAACTGTAAGCCTACTTTATATTGCTAGCAAAATTAGCTATCATTAGCGTACTTTTCCTAATTTAAAGGGTTGGGATTTGAATTCCTGTTAGGTACACTGAAAGTGGTTTTTCCCGCAATATAGTTTCCTATATTTTCTTTGCAGGAATTTTGCTTACTTTCAAATTGTGCTTAAGCTAACTAAATGTAGGCTAAGTTTCTGGTATCCCTAATAGGCATTAAAATGAATAGTACAAAATAATTGGTTTGGAAGGTATTATTTTACCTGCAGCAAAGGCCTTTTCACTGCCTGTTATGACTAGTGCACCAACCGAAGCATCATCATCAAACCTCGCCAAAGCATCTGCCACTTCAGTCATCAGCCCATTACAAAGGGCATTAAGAGCTTTAGGTCGATTCAATGTGATTACTCCAACATTTTGCTTCTCACCCTTTTTCTCAGACAAGATGTACTCGTATTTTTGAGCTGGAGTAACAAAATATTTTATTATTACAGTTATTTAAGTGTGAATTAAGTCACTAGACATGTGGGAAAATGGATTTTGTCTTGACACATGTCGGTGAATGTTTTATATTATTCAGCGTTGCTTACCTTGCTGAGTTGGTTGAAGTGTGTAAGTGTAGATAAGTGGAAATGATGTTAAATAATTTACTATTCACTATTTCATACACTTCATTCACATACCTCTTAACATTCAATTCCTCATTTTAAGTCTGATGGTAATACTTTTTCTGAAAGTACTCTCATAATTTAGTCAAAGCATAAAAAATGAGGCAGTTAAAGTGATATAAAATTTACAATTTATCACATTTTAAAGCAACTAACTTAAATGTAGGACTAACCGTCAAACAACACATATAAGGCTATAAGTGCAACTAAGTACAGAAGACAAATATCATCAAAGAAGGAAGAATAAAACCCTTTAAATTATTAACACACTTAAGGAACAATAAACGGAAACCATTTGAACAAAATGTAATAATGCACCAAGTAACACCTAAATGCAAGTGCTAGTTGAACATATAGCTTAGGGATGGATTAAATAGCAAAGCTAATAGCTATTTGTTTGTTAATTACGGTTATAGCCGCATCTAGATATAATATTCTTTAGATTTAAAATGACACCTGGGTTTGATTCTCACGTCCAGATGTATTTTTTTTATTTAAAGAATATATAGCTTAGTACTAAAGAAATACCTTAATAACATCATCTTGTTTTTGTGTTGTTGATGCTCCTTTTTAAATAATTTTATCACTGTTGATAATTGACAATAAAACCACATAAAATGTTTAGTCTTTTAATGACATTGAACACAAGCCCTAAATAGATAAAAAAAAATCCTATCTTGTTAATCATATCAAACTCAGTGTTAAATGTATAGAGCTGGGATGTCAAACTTGTGGGTGAGGTTCGCAGACCTTTTAATGAACCAAGATAAAATGAAACTTGATTATTCTTTTTATAAATGTTGTATGGATACAACATTTGGGATAATGAATTTAAAAATTTGGCAATACCCAAATATAGGCCTAATGTTTGGCACCACATAAATGTTTTAAGCAGATTGTGTTTTCTAATGAAAAAAACACCCGAGAGATTACTTTTTATAGACATGCATTTGTGATCAATTTTGAAGATGACTTCAACATAATACTCAAATCATTGCTGTCAATAAAAGGTTTCATATTTTTTCTAAAAAACTAGACATTAAGTCTTGATATGTTAGGTATTTATTCTTTAATTTTCTTTTCGCAATAATAAGAATTTTAAAATCAAGTGGTTTTTTTTTACCTTATATGTAAAAATATTGAATTTTTTGAAATGTAGCCCACTCAGAATTTTTTATTTTTAACGTGGTCTTTATGATAAAAACAAGTTTGACACATGTGGTTTGGAAAATTAAAAGAAGATTTATTTCAAGAGAACATGTTTTGCTGGTCAGCATGTATTATTTTGTGGGATATGTGAGCCATAAGATGTTTTCATAAAAATACATACCTTAACCTATATTTTTAAGCCTATTTGTAAATTTTTAATGTGCATATCTGAGATGAAACTAAGTATGAAAATAGCAGTGTTTCAAGTTGCCTGTGATGAGATAAAATATAAAAATCTTTGACACAGAACAATTTACTGAGAAAAATTGACTATGGCCAGCATTTTGGCACACAAGCTGTAATGACTAGATCAAACAAGTAAAATTGAAGATAAGCTGAAAATTTGCCTTAGCTTTTCATGTTGGTATCTTTTTGGAAACCAACAATTTAAAAGTATATATGTATAAGTAGTATGCCTACTAAACCCAAAGATTTGTTGGATCCTCAAAAGTTCTGTCAGCTGTAATACCTAAGCAGCAGTGAAGAAGTGTACTAGGTGAGGTAGTTTCCGATAGCTTTCCTCACTGAGACAGAAAGTACTATTGCACATCAGCCTGCCAAGCCCATTGAAATACATACACCAACTGACCCTGCAAGTGACATCTTCACTCCATTCATCATAAAGGAATGGCTGTCATGAATGTATTTACTAGTCTCGCTCATACCTCTGCCATTTTCTTATTTGTCAGAGCTTTAAGTGATACTGAGACAGATCATTGAAAGTAATAACTTTATCTTGACCCTACCAAAATGCTAGTGCATTGTAAACACTCTATCTGACCAATATTAGAGAGCTCACAAAAATATGACACTGGAAAACTAAAATAATTGCCAATACTAGAAATCTAACCCCAATCGAATGAGTTACCATGTGATATTTTGATAACTGATATGAGCATTATCTTAACAAGGAAAAGTTAGCCTAGTGTGAGTAGTTTTTTTTCAAGCCTAGTATTCACTTTAATAATGACCTAGCCATTAAATAACCTTAATGATAATAGGCCTAATTAGGGTTGTCACCATTTCCAAAATAAAATAAAAGTGTGTCTGCCCTGGATTTTTAATTTTTTAGACATTTGATTCCTTCATACTATGTTCGAGCTAGCCAATCAAGCAACATCAACAGGGATATTTAATAGGTATTTCATATTTGTTTGCTTATGGTATTCAGACAACTTTTTTCGCTTAGTTTGTCTGTGTCTAGCAAACTCTAAAACATAGTAGCCTCTTGGCACACTTTTTTTTATATTCAGTAGCCTTAGCTTTTCTTACAAGTACTTGCAGCCTAATCAACCCTAGATGCTTAGGTTTAATTTTAATAGATTTTTTTTAAATATTCAAAACAGTCCAAATCTATTATCTGTGTTTTGTTGTAGTTAAATGAACGTTATGTTAATCATGATCACATCATCAGAACCTATTTGAAGGTTATTTTTTATGACCAATTAAATTGTGGTCATAAATAACGTAGGCTTAAATGTTATAAAATTGTCGAGAATGTCCTACGATTTAAGTTAAAACTAAGTAAAAATAAACCCACTTTATCGAAGAAAATTTACACTTAACATTTTAAACTCTTATAGTGAATTGTAAAATACAAGATTTCATCCATACCCATCCCCATGGTCTAACGAGCTACTATCGCAGTAGACCAGACTGCTGATGATGAGGAGAGTGAGGTTTGATTCTTAGTCAGGAGTATTGAGTGCAGTTTTTCCTAAATGGTTTTTCACTCTCCCTTCACGCACATGCGGGTACAGTTCCTTTAAATATAATCTTCTTAATCCATAATACCACTAAATTAATGAATACGAAAGTATAACCGGAATGGATAGGAAGTGTTTTAAAAAAATTGTACACTAGTAAAAAGCTCCATTTTAAAACCTCCGTTAAAAATTTATTTCATGTAGTATTCAATCACTACCTATTTTCGCGTTATAACTTGTTTTATTTCTAACCAATGAAAATTCTGTTAGGTTTGAACCTTTGAAAACATGGCGGGGGAAACAGGGTTGATAAACATAGTTTTAGCCTACCGATATTCTAATGACAAATTCCAGTGTGTAACAGTAATGAAATGGCTACTTACCAGAAGTGCTAGAAAATTTTATACAAATTGATACCGGTGAAAGTCGACACACTCCATGGGAACGAGAAATAATTAACCGTGATACAGAAGACGCCAAAGCCATGTTTTTAAAAATGTGAGTGTAGAATTTATTCGGTATCGCTTTGGCTTGGTTACTATTTTCTAGCCAAAATGTATCTTCAGTTCTTATCTATGGGTAAGGTTAGTCAAAAGAACAAAGTACAAAACTAATGTGAAGGTCAACAGCATTTTAGAAACTTGACTCTACCGTGCTATACTCGGACAGAATTGTTTTGAAACTTTTATAAAATATAAAAAGACAATGTAAGAACACAATATTGACCCAATTTCACTATATTTGTCTTGAAGGTGTAAAAATTGGCATTATCTATAAACACTGAGAGCTTAAGAAGTTAGAACATATTCTTTAGTTTACAGATACATGAAACTAAAATATATTTTTTTTTACTTTGAATCTCAGGTGTCAATAAACCGTAGTACCGCTATAGAAAATCAACAAGTGTTAATAGTTTCTACAACTTATGGCCCGTCTACAGTCAGTCGCACCCGCAATCGTAATTTCGGCTACAATAACAATCGCAAGCGCAGTCATATATCGGAACAATCTGACCTGCTTGTCAGGAGGAACTGAACATTGAACATTACCAATGTCTTCCGTTTATGTGGTTGCGTTGGCTTGCGTTGAGCCAATAAGAAAAACATGTGGATTGATTACTAAAATCAAATAATATGAATAGTTAGTTGGTGTATTACAACAGTTCTTGGAAATGTATAATAATAAAAAATAATAATACAGAATTTTCAATTAAAACTATACATATCTAACCATTTAAATATGTTTAAAATATGTATTTCTTATTTGAAAACATTAATATGAATTTGGCTTTTGTAGTGTCATCTTGTCAGTCCGACAAGCGGGTATTTTGATTGTAAACAGGCCATTAGAAAAGATACATATTATAGTGAAAAAATAATTCATAATTTTTCAGGTTGAAGAAGAGATTTTGATATATTCAATGAAATCAACTAGGCCTAAATAGTGAAATGTTTGCTTTTTTAGGCCTACGCACACTTTATATTCTAAAAAAACAAACAAAAAAACGCCCAAGTTTGGCATGCTATCAAGTTTATTTAGATTAAAATTGGGTCTGGAACATAGTTTGTCGTTTTTAGATGACATGTTTTAAATTAAATTTATATATATTAAATATATTGTCATACTGTGCCAATTTGGTATTATATAAACAAGATTGTTTAGAATCATTTTCTGCCAACAACAAAGTCACATCCAATAACCATGTTGGCGTCATTTATACCATTTATCTACAAAACAGTCTCAGCACACATGATTGGTTGAATTACACAGACTAGTGTTGAAACTAGTACGAAAATAGCACGTGTTCTATCCTCACAACTAGTATGGTAGCCAGTACCAAGTGGCGGAACCAGTATACTTATTCTGATTCACATGACGCTAGATGATGACGTGCTATCTACTGCTAGCTACCACACTGGATTTCAAGTACGAACTAGTGTCGTGTGATACGGACTTTACATATAAACATTCTAATAGTTTTACACATGTACCTACCACTCATTGGTGTGGTATTGTTGAAAGCATTAGAATAACCTGAATAATGAGTAACTACTTAAAGATAGAGATTAAAATTTTCCAATAAATTTTTAATATGAGAATTTTTGTATTATGTTTGTTTAATCGTTAATATGTTCAACATCAGTTCTGAAAGTGAACTAGTGAATATGTAATAATAAAAAGAAAGAAAGACGACAAGAACATAACAAAATACAAAAGTGAAGTGATAAAGAAAGCCAAATTAAAAGGCGAATTTCACATCAATCATGTTGGTAAGCATATTGCCTCACAATGAACCGGCCCTGATTGCAGGTAAATAATCATGATTGTGTGAATTTCTTAGCTTTAACTATATATAAATATTCCCTTTTCAAAGCATATCCTATTAAAATTAACGATTTTTATTTGAAATGTAATAAAAACTGGCTGAGGGTATATTTGCTAAAAGTGAGCAAATCTATTCTATTTTGGAACTATTTGTGATACTTTCAACATAAATACTTTATTTTCCATCAAGTATTTATTTTAGGCTTTTATTCTTTTCGCATTTATTTTTTGCCTCTGACAACATTTCGTCTAAATTTGATCTAGAATATCATAGTAAATTAAATTGCTAACATATTTTTGTATAGCTTCATTTACCATTCTCATATAGTGTCTAAACAAAAAGCTACGTACCAGATAAATCCCAATTTATGTTATTTTCAGGTGTAGAAGAAATTGTTTTGGAAACTTAACGGAAGAAAAAATAGTATTTTTGTAAAAGTACATGATTTTAATGATAAAAATGCTCAAGATGCATACTTTAAAAGGCTAATAGAATCAAAACATGCCAAAAGAGATAGTAAATTTGAGAAGAATAACCCTAAAGTTAGAAATAAAAATTTTGTTTATCATGCAAATATTGGAGGCGAAAGAAAACAAGTTTGTAAGTTAGCATTCATCAGTTAACGTGCTGTGGGGGTAACTAAACATGTGCGACGCTTGAATCATTTGTTACTATCGGATTTTTCACCAATATACATGAGAGGAAAATCTGCCAATTCACGTTATAATGTTATTCCTGGAGACGTTTGCTTGAAGATCAAAGAGCATATTGAATCTATTGCCTTAAGAGAATTTAATTATTCAAATAATATTAAAATACAATATTTGGCTGCTGGACTTGGTGTCACACAAATGCATACAATGTTCAAAGATAAAAATCCAGATGTTAATGTTAAATACAAGTTTTATTTACAATATCTCAAAGAAAACTTTAACTTTGCCTTTGCCTTTGGCCGTTCTCAAATAGATGTATGTTCAACTTGTGAAAAACTTGGTCAGAAATTAAGAAGTCCTCACTTTGATGAAAATGAAAAACGTGCAGCCGCTGCAGAGCTAATGGTTCACAAAAATAGGGGCAAAAATTTCTATAAACAAATAAACATGCGTAAAAAGGAAAATGTTCTAGCCATAGCTATTGACTATATGCAAAATCTTCCTTTACCTCACATACCTGTGCCGGGAGTGTTTTGTTATCGGCAAATTTGGGTGTTTGAGCTTTGTATTCGTAACTTGAAAACTGGAAAAGCAACGTTTTACTCTAAACATGAAGGGCAGGCACTTAAAGGACCTAATGTAGTGTGTGCATTTCTGAACGATTTTATTCAAAATGAAATACTTTAGGTTAAAGAGCTTCATATATTTTCTGACGGCTGTAGTGGCAAAATAAAAATGGTTAGATTTCCTTTGGCTACTGCATCTAACACAAGATTTAGCAAAAAGTTAATTATTTTTCTATTAGGGGACATTCCTTTATGCCCTGTGATCGCAATTTTTGTGTTTCAAAAATAATAATTCGCAAAAAGGATCTAATTTATACACCAGACGAGTACTATTAAGTCATTGAAAAAGCATCTACAAAGTCAAAGTTCATTGTTAAAAAAGTGAAAATGAAAGACATTCTTGATTTTAAGCAGTGGGGGCCTACTTATTATAAAAATACAACATTGTCAGTGAAATCTCAGGCAAAAATACCTAGAAATTAAAAAATATCTTTCCAAATTTCCCAATATATGGATTTTAGAAATGAATCAAGAAAACCTGGAACCGTTATTGCTCGAAGGTGGATTGATGGCTTGTTAGTGGAAGAGTTTTCTCTTGGAAAAACTGCCGGAGTTTCTCCAAGTATACGGTCAAATCAAGCTTACAGCAACAAAATTCCTATCAATTTAAAGAAGCTTATTAAGTATATTCCAGAGGAAAAACTACACTTTTACAATAACATTTCGATGTGGCCTTCTACAGAAGTTGAACAAAAGCCAGAAGAGGATATTTAAAGACGAAAAATGTATTTAAAAAAATGCAATTTGATGCTTTTTAAAATATATTTTTTCAAACTCTTTTTATTATAGGTCTTTATGATTGATAAAAAACAAATAAACTGTAAAAAAACATGTTTTGCATCATTGTTAGTAGTTTTCAAACCTTTATTTTGGAAAAAGCTAGAAATTGAGTAATTTTTGAATTACTTTTCACACAATTTCCTTGGAAAAGGCCATAAATCCATTAAACAAAATATTTTTTAAATAATTCTCTATTATTATTACTATTGTTACTAACTTAAAATTATCAAAATATATTTTTGTTAGGGCTAAGCCAATTAACATTTTTGGACTGTATATTACTAATAGCATGTAATTAAAAATAGTGTTTTGTCTCTCCTGTAAAATTTACTTTTGTGGAGGAAATATGGCCTTTTCGAAATGACCTATTCAAATAAGGATTCTTTTTAAAAATGCATAATTAATTCATATTTCGTTATATGTTCAATGAGAACTCCACCCAGGGAAGTTGCACCATTCCGTTTATTTAACATCTTTAACAAATACACTGTGCTCTTTGAGTTTATGTAGGTATTTGACTGTGTCTTCTATTTTCCACCGTATCTCAATACCCGTTCGGGCTATACGCATATATATGTATACAATATAAATACATATTATGTATATATTATATATAATGTTTTACATCACCGCATCTTAGTTCCTGGTCAGTTTATACGCATATGTACTAACTATTATAATGGGTAGGTATCAGTAAGAAAACATTTTAGAAGTAATCTCATAACATTTTTGTGGAAGGAGAGTGGGAAACCATTTAGAAAAACCTCTCTCAGTAAACCTGACCAAGATTCAAACTCGATCTCATCATCAGCAGACCAGTCACCCACGATAATGGTCGCATACATATTAAATACGCTAATGATGTAGGGTTGGATAAGGTATTATTTTGAAGAAATGTACTCACATTCTCGTGGAAAGTGATAAACGTTTTAAGAATAAAAACCACCCTCATTACATTGTATTTAAAAACATAATTTTATTTGAGATTTGGGAGACCAAATCCAATAACTTTATCTCTTAGATCATTTATTTTTAAGAAATTGCTAAATTTATTCTACGGTTATACTAAAAAAGAATGTGGGGAATTCAATAATACTAAATTCAGATTTTTTAAAATATTGAATTGAATAAATGGAAAACAATCTCATATAAGTGACGAAGTACCGTTAGACAATATTGGTAAAATTGCACAACTGAAACTGCATGTAATCTATGAATATCCCAGCATGGAACATTATATCCTTAAAACCATTGAATCTTTTTTTTATCGCATATCATTGTTCCTACACACGTAGGCATCACAGTAATATGTAAATAAAACCATAAGCCTAGAAAATGTTCAAACAAAAACCCATCAAATCCGATGTGTTTACATCACAACAGATCACGACTGGGTCAGAGCAAGATGGGCGCCATCCGCTCCTAGTCGGCTTCACTCGACCAACATCGGATAGGCTATTTATGTAGACTAGAGATCGGTGGGTGGAGTGCGAAAACGATTTTAAGATGGGTTTCTTTTAAAAAAATGTGGTTGGGGTGGAGTAGATCTAACAGCTCAGAAGTACTCTGATAGCCCTTTTTGGCAATCCTTCGGGGTTTGTGGCTGTTGTCTTGCCCCCGGGCGACCCTTCCTTATCTTGAGTGCAGTGGCGCAGGAACGTTTTTATTTTAGGAGGGGGGGAGGGGAAAAAATATTTATGTGCTTTTCTAGGGGATAATATTTCTGGGAATTTTTTTTTTCTTCAAAAAAACAGGAAAATGTAATACAACTGTCTCTCACACTACGCGAGTGATTGGTTCTGATAAATAATCACATAACACGAAAACGCGTAAAGGGAATAATTTATCCTAACATAGATGAGGTAGGGAAAAAGTAAATAAAAACCTAAAACTTGTAAATGAATGCAATTTTTATTTATTTAACTAGTACCATACTATATTTAGCCTACACCTTTTGTAAATCTCCAATCCCCTGAAATTGGTAAACAAATGCAATTTTTAATTAATTTAGCTAATCAATACAATGATACAGGTACACAAGGACCTCGCACACCGGCATAGTATCGTATGTTTTTCTCTTGCCATGCTTTGCTATGGAGCTACGTACACCGACACCCATCGTAGCATCATGGTAGCAGCAGAGTATCCTATACGTACGGTGCGTGGTTTTCCATTCCGCTTTGAAAGCGGAAAGACACGTACGGTACTGTCAAGGCGGCCGTTGCCTAACTCCCACTACACCCTCTCAAACACTCCTTTCGCACATAAGTAAGTTTTTTAAGCCATTGAGGAATCATTTCGAAAGTTGCCCAAATAATTTCAAGTATCTTCTAAAGCGGAAATATTTAACTTGGTCTCTCGCTAAGAGAGAAAAGTATTAGAATGTGAGTACAGCTATTACCCTGGACATTTTTACTTCTACCCTAAACAAGCATTGCAACCTCATACATCCAATGATCAGCTACCCATGATGCCTCTACCTCATCAAAATGATCCTCAGTCACTCCCTCAACAATCAATGTATTCTCTTGCTTTCCATAATCAACTTTATGCGTCTCCTAAACCGGCTCATAATGTTCCTCAACAGCCACCACCTCCCACTGCATTCAACCTTCAACACATATGCTTTTTCTCGTGATCGTCCTCAACAGAAACCACCTCTAACCGCATTCAATATTTATCCTCCTATGCTTTTTTCTCATGATGTCCCTCAACTGCAAATGCGCCAACCTCTAACTAAGGTATACGAAAAACTTTTTATCTTCGTAGAGCAAATCTTCAAACAGTGAGAAAAAAAACTCTCAAAACACTTTTCTTTTCTTTTTGATTTCATGTATCCACTTCTTTTTCTCTGGCTCCAGCAACATAGCCGCTACCACAATGTCCTCATCAGAGAAAGAAGACAAGGCAACACTCATAATTAACAGAACAACAATACACTTGCTTAGTTTCACTGCGCTGCTTTCAGGTGGCGAAAGAGAATTGTAGGGTGTGGTGAGGGAAACAAGCTCTTGGGGCATACATCGTATCTACGATCTCGGTGTGTGGAACCGTTACGACAATACAATAGCATACTGCTACTATACTGCTACCATACTGCTACTGTCATGGCATCGTACGTTTACGATACTATGTCGGTATGCGAGGACATTTACTGTTAATCTTCAATTGCATGATAAATTAACTGGATCTGGCAAATTTGGATTATTGCTCTTCTCCATTCTTGAAGTCTCTGGGACGGTGGGCTTTTGCTCTCTTGAAGGCCCTGGGACTGTAAGCTCTTGCTTTCTTGATGGCTCTGGTATTGTAGGCTCTTGATTTCTTAAAGGCCCTTGGACGGTAGTCTCTTGTTTCCTTGATGACCCGTGGATGGTAGGCGCTTGCTCTCTTGAAGGCCTTTAGATGGTAGGCTCTTGATCTTTTTAAGACCCTTGTATGGTAGGCTCTTGTTGACTTGATGGCCCTTGGAAGGTAGGCTCTTGCTCTTATAAAGGCCCTTGGATGGTAGGCCCATGATCTTTTGAAACCCCTTGGACGGTAGGCTCTTGTTCTCCTTGTGGCCCTTGGATGGTAGGCTCTTACTCGCCTGAAGGTTCTTAGACGTTAGGCTCTTATTCTCTTGCAGACCCTTAGATGGTAGGCTCTTGCTCTCTTGAAGGCCCTTGGACGGCAGGCTCTTACTCTCTTGAAGACTCATGGACGGTAGTTTCTTGTTCCCTTGACGTGCCTTGGATGGTAGGATCTCGATCTTTTGAAGACCCTTGGAGGGTAGGCTCTTGTTCTCTGGACGGCCCTTGAATGGTAGGCTCTTGCTCTCTTGAAGGCCCTTGTACGGTAGGATCTTGCACTCTTGAAAGCTCCTAGATGGTAGGCTCTTGCTCTCTTGAAGGCTCTTAGATGGTAGGATCTTGCTCTCTTGAAGGCTCCTGGATGATAGGCTCTTGCTCTATTGAAGGCCCTGGGTCGTTGGACTGACAATTTTCAACTCTTTTGATGAAATGGTCAAGGCTCAGCTGACGGGAAGAATTCTTCCTCTCTCCCTCTCTCTCTCTCTCTCTCTCTCTCTCTCTCTCTCATATATATATATATATATATATATATATATAGAGAGAGAGAGAGAGAGAGTTATTTGTAGCAAGCAAGGAACTCAGAACCTCTCTAGCAACTTTGGTGCTTCTATCCATGTTAGGGTCATTCTTTTCATTAATTCTAATTGTGCTTTAAAAAAATCAGTAAAATTGTTTTGTTGAATGTTTTTTGATAAGCTCAACAACACAAGACTCTTCTTCTTCATCCTTTATTCCATTTCCCATTTCTAGAAGACCTTCATTGGTGAATTATGTTGAGTGAGATTAGAGCAATTCATTCACATTTGCCTGGTCTACGTCCTCATATACAACATCTTGCTATGTCAACAATGCCATGTCTTGAATTGGAAAACTCGTGTTCAGGATCAAAATCTTGAGAATCAGAAACTTTAGGCCAAATATATTTTTCCAAAATCCCTTCATACAGAACTGTTCCTTACTTCTGCCCCTGCATTGTGACGTTGTCACAGACATAATGCAAACATGGACGATCTAGCTCACCTGATCTGGTCCCCTTTGACTGGGCTGGATCTCGACTTCATGAAACACGCACACTCAACTCCACTCAACATCACGCGGCTTACTGACCGCCCGTGGCTCGAGGCCCGATTAGAGCAAGACTCGGACAATAGAACATCGAGATGCGCTAACCCGTATGCGCTGACGGTTGTGCTCGAGTGAAACAAGACTCATCCACCGGCGCGTGATTTGAAATTATCACGAGAATCGTCGAGACTTCTGCCGAAGCGACGTACACCCCTCTCCCTTCACCACAGTGTGATTCCCGCCGTTTGTGAACACGTGATTGACTTTGTACAGTATATAACGGCTGGACTGTGTAGTGATGTCACTCATTTCTCTGCACTCGATTAGGTGAGACACTTGTCTTAGATTTAGACGTAGGTTGCTGTTCGACGTATTCTAAATTATGTTTGGGTCAAATTGTTCAAAATTTAAGTTTCAACTTTAAATATCATTCATGATTACTAATTGCTATATTTCTCTGAGACTGCAGGATTTGCCTGTCAGCCATTATGGTTTATGCTCTAGCTTTTTCTTGGTACTTAACGTTGTGTCCGCCTCACGGACGGGTTGGAACTTTGGCATGGCGCCATCTTAGGGCGCTAATGGAACTTTAGCATGTCGCCATCTTGGGGCGCTAATTATTTCTGTTTAACGTGTAACTTATTTTAAAATAGTTGTTCTGCTTACTAAAAGCTAAAGATTTGTTACGATTGTGATTCTTTTAAATTGTTACTCAACTCGGGGGGCGCGAGCCCGTGCACCCAGCACATTGGTCATTATAATAATAATAATTAGATTGAACTAATTTGATTAGGAACTATTGTAACAGGTTAGGTTTAGGTTAATCATTTTCTCTGTTGCGCCTTATAATGGCAGTCTATTATAAACTTCATACTTATGTCAATGTAGTGTCGGCATCGCCAGGTCGTGTAGACACATATATATATTACTTGTATTTAACTTTCTTGCTAGGTTAGTCGCCTTCTGCGAGGGTCAATTTAATTATGACTACGTTGGTATTAGTCATTCTGTTTTCTCTTAACGACTTGGGGTCTTGCCCCTTTATTTATTGTTTATTTCGGCCCTTATCGGCCAGTCACTCGAGTTTCCTAGAGTGCCTCGCTCTTGTATGTCTGCGAGTTGTTTGTTGAATAAAATAAACTCTCTTGTAACTAACCTACCTTTTATTTATTGTTATATGAACCTATCATATCATATGAAGGGGGGGTTACAAGAGAGAAGCTGCGCCACTCTGCTCTCGCAGAGTTGAGTGGGGCACTTAATAGGGTATTAGGTATAGTTAGGAGAGAAAATAGGGTCCGCCTGTCTGCAGTATTGTTGGATGATTGATATTGTATTGATTCTTGTTTGTTTATGTTTCATGACTCCGTGACCATGGAGACCACTCCTGCAACTGCCATGTCCACTTTGACCACATCTAAGACTGCTGTCTACCGCCTGAGCCGGGACGAGTTGACAGCTGAGCTGACTTCAAGGGGCGTCTCCTTCCCTCCAATGCTACTGTGGGTGAGCTCAGATCTAAGCTATGTGGGGAGATTAGCGGGACTGGGGAGGCTGAGACTGACTCGGGTATGGACAGGATTGAGGATGGGAATCCACCCCCTTTAGCGCCAACCGCTCCTCCTCCACCCCCTTCGCTAGTTAAATGTCAGAACAAAGCACTTATGGAGATTTTGAATCGGACCCCTGTTTGCGACGGTCAAGATCACGCTACTCTGTTTAAATTTATGGTTGAGATCAACAGAGCATATTGTCTAAAGTTAGCGAGTGATAGTGAATTTTTGATTCTGTGTTTGGCCAAAACTTCTGGTTTTTTAACCCAGCTGTTTCTCCGTGGGATTCAAAATGGTTTATCTTGGAGATCACTTACTGACCTCATTTTAGAAGCGCTGTTACCCAGTAGGGCTAGAGAAAGGTTATGTAAAGAAGTTATTCACAGGTTTCAATATCCCCACGAATCGTTGAGAGATTTTATTTTATCTATCACAGAGGCAGCTCAAGTTCTCAATAGTGGTCTGGGGGAAAGTGAGATCGTTGATATTATTCTTGAGAATGTGTCGCCCCTCACCCGGCGACATTTTGTATTTACATGTAAGCCCTGTACGGTACTTGAACTTTTCTCTCTAGCGTCTTCGATTGAAAACACCCTGCTCGCCGAACAGGAGTATTTAAGTGCGCATGCGCCGGCGGCATTAAACCGCAGACGCACGGGTTCAACTCCCGAACCTATGAATACGGCCTTGTCATTAGCGCCTGTACTACCGGGCGATCGCGATGCTAGCACTCCTAGGGACAACTTCAGGCCTTCGGGTTCTGACGACCGTGCGCCCCGCGACCTCTCGCGCATGAGATGTTTTCGGTGTAGAAGATTGGGTCACGTACAGAGACAGTGTAGATCGGGAAACTTATAGGGCGCGCTCGTAGTCGTGGTCCGGTCGTGCCCACTTGTATTAGACCACATGCTCCTACTCCTGTAGTTCAGATCCAGGTAGCCCAAAATGATTGTGTTGCTCTTTTAGATACAGGAGCCAGTCACTCATTTATATGCCGTGAGTTTTTGCGCCAGTTAGAGGGTAAAACAAAAATCGATTATAGGTCGATAGGTCCTAAGATTTACGCCGTGGCTAATGGGCAGACTATCTTGGTCGATTGTAAAGTAGTGCTCTCTATTAAGATAGAAAGATTTGCCTGGAAACGTCCATTCTTTGTTATGCCAGAACTTCCCTTTGATGTTATTCTGGGGACTGACTTCATGTTCGAGACTGGAGTCAAACTTGACCTGAGACGCTTAGGAATATCTTTTAAGTTTGAACCTAGTTTGTTTATCCCGTTTTGTGTTGGGCACCATCCTCGCAGGTTGTTCCCCATTGTCGAGGAACGTGAAGCGATAGATCGTTTGATAGCTCGATTCCCTGACGTCATCACTGACAGATGGGGCAAGTGCGACATTTTGCCGTACGACATTGTGGCGCAGGACCACATTCCTGTTAGATCTGGTCCCTACTCCTGTGCACCCCCCAAACTCGAGATATTTAGAAATCTTATCATGGACTTGGAACAAAAGGAGGTTATTCGTCCCTCCAAATCCCCATACGCAAGTCCTGCGTTCATTATTCCCAGGAAGGGTCATGGGCATCGCTTGATTGTCGATTATAGAAAGCTTAATAAAAAAATAGTGTTCGACCCATACCCCATGCCTAGCATAGAGTCCGCCTTCCAACATCTTGGCGGAGCCAAATATTACAGCTTGATTGACCTTAATGCGAGCTTTCTGCAATGTGCTCTCTCAGAGTCGTCTAAGAAATTCACCGCGTTTATCACCCCCTGGCAAGTCTACGAATTCAACCGAGTGCCGTTAGGGATAAGTTGCGGGGGGCAAGCGTTGAGTAGAGTCTTAGACCATATTTTGGCGGACCTGAAATACAAATTCGTGTTTAACTACCTTGATGATATCTGCGTTTACAGCAAATCGTTTGATGACCATTTGCGTGATGTTGAGGTAGTGTTGAGGCGCCTGCGCGAGGCTGGGTTGACTGTAAACCCGGAGAAAGTCACATGGGCGAAGAGATCTATCCCATATCTTGGCTATATCATTTCTGAGGGTAACCTGCTCGTTGACCCGGATCGGGTTAAACCTATCTTGGATTTTCCCGCCCCAAAAAACATAAAAGGGGTATTAAGGTTTCTAGGTATGTGCGCCTACTACGCTAGGTTCATCCCGAACTTCTCTGACTTAGCCAACCCCCTTAACTCCTTGAAGAAAAAGGGTGCCACCTTTATTTGGGGTTCTGCCCAACAGCAGGCTTTTGTTGCGCTTAAGCGCCACCTAGTGTCGCCAGCCGTGCTACGCATGCCTGACTTTTCTCTGCCTTTCCAACTACATGTTGATGCCTCCTCTGTAGCGCTAGGAGCGGTTCTCTCTCAAACGACTTCCGAGGGAAGTAGACCTGTAGCTTTCGCCAGCAGAACTTTGAGCCCTGCCGAAAGAAAGTATAGTATTATATGAAAAGGAATGTCTCAGCTGTATCTTCGGCATCGACAAGTTCGCAGACTATCTAGAGCTTCGCCAGTTTGAGTTGTACACTGACAACATGGCCCTCAGCTGGATATGGAATCACCCGAAACAACTAGGGAAAATTGGACGGTGGGTTTGGAAGCTATCCAGGTTCAAGTTTACGACCCATCACGTTGCTGGGAAGCTTAATGTTGTCGCTGACGCTTTGTCTAGGATGTGTGAGGATAAGGAACCTGTAGGAGAATGTAAGGAGGATGGCTCGTTATTTGTTATCCATACGATTCCCGAATCCTTTATCTCAATCAAAGACCATCAGTTGATGGATCCGTGTTGTAGACAGATCGTTGACAGGATCAAGCGTGGAGAGAGGATTGGGAACTACGAGATCTTTAAAGACCTCTTAGTAGTTCGTGTCAAGGGTAGGATAAGATATTTTGTGCCAGAGAAACTTAGGCCTATGTTACTTAAATATTTCCACGACTCCCTTTTTGGCGGCCATTGCGGTGTCCTTAAGACCGAACGCAAGATTTCTAAAGAATTTTTTTGGCCCTTAATGCCTAGAGACGTTAGAGATTGGGTGCGCAAATGTGAGCCGTGTCAATTGGCCAAACCGGCGCGTAATTCTAAAATAGGGTTTCACTCCGCGGATGTTGCTAAGCAACCGTGGGAGAAAGTTTTTGTTGATTTCGTCGGCCCCCTTACCCGCTCTACCCAAGGGAACACCTCTATACTCGTCGCCATGGACGCCTTCTCTAAATTCGTCATACTCATCCCCCTTAGGAACATGAAGGCAAGGACGACTGTTAATGCTCTGTGCAGGCGTGTTTGGGCGATTTTAGGGACCCCAAGGGTCATAGTAAGTGATAATGGACCGGGTTTCCGTTCTAAAGCTTTCGGAGATATGTGTTTTTCGTGGGGGATAAGACACGTTACCACTAGCCCGTACAACCCATCGCCGAACCATGTAGAAAGGTTTAATCGTAACCTAAACGTTGCCTTGACGATCTTTCACCACCTGGATCACACCCACTGGGACCAGGACTTAGACGTTTTGAACATTGCTTTTAACGCCGCTTTCCATGAGTCAGTCAAAGCCACTCCTTCCTCTATCCTCCTCAATAGGGACCTGAACCACCCATTATTGTTTAACTGGGATATTGACCCACTCCTTAATGACGCAGGTGATTGTTCTTATGAAAAGAAATGTGAGGTAGCTTTTTCTAACCTCCTGAAGTCCCAAAGGAAGGTTGCCGCCACCTATAACCGAGGGCGTATCCCTGTCCCATTTAAACTTGGGGACGTTGTTGTGTGCAAGTGTTTTCCTCTTAGCTCAGCTGCTGACAAGTCTTCGGCGAAGATGGCGTATAAGTGGAGTGGTCCCTGGTCAATTGAAAGATTTCTTACACCTGTTTCGGTATTGTTAAAAGAAGTATCCGACCCATCCTTGACACGTAGAGCACATGTCAGCCACCTAAAGGCTGCAGGGAAATGAGTCAATTGACCCCGTGCTGTGTGTCGTCTGTTTGCTTAAGTGTACCTTTGTGATTTAATTTTGCGTTCTAAGTGCATGTTTCTTAGTATTCTATATTGTTGTATATATAATTTATATAAGGGAAGGGGTACCCCCCTGGTATTGTTAGGATAATTTTGTAGTACTGTAGGGCCTAGGTATGACTTTGGGCAGAAACTTGTGTTGGACTGTTTATAATAAAGCGTGTGTCGGGTCCAAAGTACATAGTGCAGAACGTTCGTCCCACCGACCGGACTACCTCTAAGTGCGTGTGAAGCGGCAAACCCACCTTTCCTCATTCATGGAAAGTCGTCGCTAAACAGAGTTGTGGGTATCTCTGTGACTCGTGCTGGTAGACAATGTTAGTGCTACGAAACTGCCACAGTAACTTTCAAGGACGGCTGCGCTAACTGATAAACTTTACAATTGGATGTGGTGTTCACGTGTAAACTTTTGTTCTCAGAGACTTCACCTTCGGCCTTCCGTCCCCCCCTTTTTTGCCCTGCCCTTTCCTTCCCCTCCTTTGTTCCTGTACACTCATCGGAAGTCAATGATCGCCCAGCTGGGCGTGGCGATGAAGCTTCCCTGGTGGTTAAAGCGGGCCACCTTAAGAGCATATGCTGTCTCCCTGTCAACCCGGGATGACGGTGTGTTGGAGTGAGCGTGTGAAGCAGAGGTCTACCCCCGGAGTCCAGTTATTCGTCATCTCCCGAACCTGCATCTGGCCACCTAACATGGCCTCGGAGGGTACCGGAGCCGCCACCCACCCTCTAGTCAGCGGTGAACATCGGGGAAGGCGCCTCCCCGTGTCTTCACCAAAGGCTAAGGACGTCCTTCTTCTCCGTCCAAGGGGGGACATTGTGACGTTGTCACAGACATAATGCAAACATGGACGATCTAGCTCACCTGATCTGGTCCCCTTTGACTGGGCTGGATCTCGACTTCATGAAACACGCACACTCAACTCCACTCAACATCACGCGGCTTACTGACCGCCCGTGGCTCGAGGCCCGATTAGAGCAAGACTCGGACAATAGAACATCGAGATGCGCTAACCCGTATGCGCTGACGGTTGTGCTCGAGTGAAACAAGACTCATCCACCGGCGCGTGATTTGAAATTATCACGAGAATCGTCGAGACTTCTGCCGAAGCGACGTACACCCCTCTCCCTTCACCACAGTGTGATTCCCGCCGTTTGTGAACACGTGATTGACTTTGTACAGTATATAACGGCTGGACTGTGTAGTGATGTCACTCATTTCTCTGCACTCGATTAGGTGAGACACTTGTCTTAGATTTAGACGTAGGTTGCTGTTCGACGTATTCTAAATTATGTTTGGGTCAAATTGTTCAAAATTTAAGTTTCAACTTTAAATATCATTCATGATTACTAATTGCTATATTTCTCTGAGACTGCAGGATTTGCCTGTCAGCCATTATGGTTTATGCTCTAGCTTTTTCTTGGTACTTAACGTTGTGTCCGCCTCACGGACGGGTTGGAACTTTGGCATGGCGCCATCTTAGGGCGCTAATGGAACTTTAGCATGTCGCCATCTTGGGGCGCTAATTATTTCTGTTTAACGTGTAACTTATTTTAAAATAGTTGTTCTGCTTACTAAAAGCTAAAGATTTGTTACGATTGTGATTCTTTTAAATTGTTACTCAACTCGGGGGGCGCGAGCCCGTGCACCCAGCACATTGGTCATTATAATAATAATAATTAGATTGAACTAATTTGATTAGGAACTATTGTAACAGGTTAGGTTTAGGTTAATCATTTTCTCTGTTGCGCCTTATAATGGCAGTCTATTATAAACTTCATACTTATGTCAATGTAGTGTCGGCATCGCCAGGTCGTGTAGACACATATATATATTACTTGTATTTAACTTTCTTGCTAGGTTAGTCGCCTTCTGCGAGGGTCAATTTAATTATGACTACGTTGGTATTAGTCATTCTGTTTTCTCTTAACGACTTGGGGTCTTGCCCCTTTATTTATTGTTTATTTCGGCCCTTATCGGCCAGTCACTCGAGTTTCCTAGAGTGCCTCGCTCTTGTATGTCTGCGAGTTGTTTGTTGAATAAAATAAACTCTCTTGTAACTAACCTACCTTTTATTTATTGTTATATGAACCTATCATATCATATGAAGGGGGGTTACAGCATCTCCAATGTTGTCAATGCTACCCCCCTAAAACCAAACTCTACAGTAAAGATTATTGTGATCACTGGAATGTGCGTGCACTAGGTCACACCACCACCGCACAGGGTGACTGCGAAATTACAGCTGACCAAGCTTTTTTTTTAATCGCGTTATAACGAAAACGCGCAAAGTTAGATTCCGTATAACAAAGGATACCTGTATTTAACGGTCCCACTTTGCATTTTTCTAATTTATTTTAATCAAGCCAAACATTAGAATTAGTACACACAAAACAATTCAAGAAAAATTACATCTGAAACAGCTCAACTAAAAATTATGAAACAATGAAAATTAAAGTAGGTTTCCATACACCTTTTCCCTATATTTGCTACTAGTTATAAAACCACTAACCATTTTTGCAGTTTAAATTTTGTTGAACCTCTCAGGCTGTGCATTAAGCAGACAGAGGTGATTTAGTTTACGTTGCCTCATCGTGGTGAAGCAAAGATAGATTTTTATTCGTATAAGCATTGAAAAACTTATTTCTGCACTAGCAGATGTAGCTGATATCACTATCAGGGTTTTCAAAATCCTTTCAGTATGTGATCCAGGCACATTTTATTTTTATTATGTTAACTTAGTGTGAACTATTGTATCTTGCTTCAACAAGATATTTACATTATATAAATGTTTTACTATAGTATCTTTGGGAGGGTAAAGGGGGTAAAAAGTATCATTTTTACCCCTTCTATTTTTTGGGGGGTAAAAGATACCCTCGTAACTTCCTCCCATTCCTGCGCCACTGCTTGAGTGGGACTCATATAACGGATAGTAAGTTAATTTAGCTACCCGCACTTTAATGATTTGATTATTTATTCTACCCAGCTAAGTTTCTGTCATAGTTTATATATATGGGAATTCCATGATTATGTGTTGTCCATGGTTATGTGGTGTGCATTTTGTCAAAGTTTGTTGCATCGATTTCTAGAAGTCATCAAGGCAATATTTATCGCAGTGAAAATGAGTTGCTGTGTCTTACTGTGGACTCACACGTTCGCTGAGAACTAATGCAGAACAGAAACGTGGTCAATTGACGAGATATAAGTCAATTACAAGAGTTCTGCCTCATCGGCGCGAGCTGTTCCGTCCATCTCTACTACTGAGATGTTTGGCACAGAAGAACTAATCAAATTTCAGAACCAGCCATTTAAAATCAGTACACATGTGCCTTTGACAGCCAGAAGCAAGCAGACATCTTCGTTGACCTTTGTGAGGAGATTTGAAATAACCCATTAGTGTAAAGATTTTTTTTTCAATATTTTGAATTGTGCCACGACACAGCATTATAATTTGAAAACATCCATCGAGAGAATGATTTAAAATATATATTTATCCACTAAAAAATAAAATTTGTTGATAGTCAGCTGTTTTAAGTTGGCGTTACAATGCATCATGGGTCAACATCCAGTATGTGAATTTCTGCACCACTGAGGCAGATTCTTCTTTCTATTTTCGGTGAACGTGTGAATCAAGCTTTAATCTCATTTAGTACTAAATCTTTTGAAAATATTGTTTTACTATGCCAAAAGCTATGTAGGTGTCGATATCTTGTTGTTCTTTATTTTTGTTAGTGAAAATAAGTGCTGTATCGTCAGCATACATCATGATCTCACAAAAATTCTGTAGGAATGTTGGGAAATCGTCTCTAGGAGTATATAGAGGACAGGCCCAAATAGTGATCCCCGTGGTACTCCTCTCCTTAATGGTAGTGTGGAGTTTCTATGATTTCACTTTGTGTGTTTTTTCTCTGGATGTGAGTTATTTTCTGTCACTGAGATAGCTGCTGAGCTATTATGTCTATTTTCTATTCACTCCCAGTGCTTTATGTTTATCAATTATAATGTGGTGTCTCAGGCAGCTAAAAGCCTTGCCAAGATCAAGAAATATACTCATGCCCAGTTTTTTCTATGATGATTTTGATGAGCTGTACTATTGCCGTTATAGTTGATCTATTTTAAGAAATCCATGTTGATTTGACGTGAGAAGGTCATTAGTATTTTTAGATTTTAGTTGTTAGTTTTTTATGATGATTCTTTCTACGATCTTAGAAAAATTAGGGATTAGTGAAATAGGGTGTTAGTTGCTGGCTTCAGTGACTGCTCAACTTTTATAGGTACTTTGAATATACCTTAGTAATTTTCAGTCCATTTGTGAAGGTGCCCTTGTCAAAGGACTTGTTTATTATACTCAAGACTTATTTATTTTTTCAACATTTGACCAATCTTGACGAGACGTCATCCTCTTCAGCATATGTTTTGGGTTTCAGTGAGTCTACGATTTTAGTGAATTCAATATGGCTGTCTTGTGGAGTTGTAGTACTTTTCTTAGTATATCTAGGTCACGATTTGTGGAGGTTTGAAAGTCCTTGGATTCCGCCTTCATCATGGTTTTCTCAGCTGTCTTGTGAGTTTCTTTGTTTAAGGCTTCTATATAGAGTGTTTCACTTTCGGTATTCCATGGATTCTTGGCGGAACTTTTGCTGACACGCGTATCAGTCAACACACATCTCAAATAACTTGAACATTTTTTGGGTATCCCAAACTTTAAGGCATGTACAGTACCTATTAATAAACAAAATTAAATTGTAGGATAATTCTTTGCTTAAAACTTCGAAATAATGTTTACTTTTTATTTTTTTGCCTTATTGGATATTAACTTTTCCATAAGGTGGAACGATAAAGAGAAGTGAGTATCTACTCTCCAAGGAATGGATTGAGCCCGTATTGAGGACCAGAGCTGTTCTCGATCGGTTCACGCAGAACGCGAATCTCACCAGAGATGATAGATAAGAGGGAGGTAAAGAAAAATGTACAGAGCTATATATTTATTTTTACAATGTTGAAAGCATGGTTGTTTACTAATATTCTACTTGTCAAAATAAATTGAATTTCAAATTAAAATAAATAGTCCGTCTTTAAAAAAATCCACGATTTTATTTGAAACATTGATATTTTTACTAACTTGCAATGTAACTTAATTTGTTGGCTTAATTGATGAATACATTCCGTAGCACATTCTTAAAAACTACTATTATAAGATTTAAAATTCCTAGTAATCATGAAAGCAATATATATTTTGTTTGCTATGAATGTAATTGCAGTGTTTATATATAATTTATGGGTAAACTGGTGTTTTTTAGAAAGTTATTTATATGAGAAAACGTTCAAGGAGCTAGAAGTATTGAAGCGTTCATATGACTACGTTGTTGGTTAGTATTAAATACTAGGAGGAAAAAAAAAAGAAGTTCATATGCTCCTTTATGAATTTGCTGGCTCTAGCATTAACATAATTTAAGTTTCAAGAAAAGCAAAACAGTGGCATTTATTCACATTTTGAGGATAGTACCCATCAACAGACTCATAGGCCTAAGTCTTAAAAGTTTTCTTCGCCTATAGTTTGATTCAAAGGCAGAATTCTTATTTTTTTCTCTGCCAAATTATGAGAAGTTTAATGTTTTCTAGCACCATACAAACAACTATATTCTGAATTTTCCGATTATAACAAAACAAACGCGATGAAAAGATTTTAAATTTCTAAAAAAAAATCTTATAATCTTAGTTGATATTTTTAGCCACAAATTCTATAAATAGTTACTTGAAATTTTTATTTATTTACACATGAAAAGTTAAGCAAACTTGGTAATTTTTATTTACTCACACATGAAAGGTTAGGTTGAGCTTGGCTGGATTTTTTTTAGTGAAAACATTATAATATTTTGCATCAAAAAATATTTTCACATGCCAAACAATTTCCTACACAGTTGAGATGTTTGGTGATCTGCTCATGCCCAGCACAGTTGAGATGTGTGACAATCTGCTTCAGGTTGTTACATTGGAGGACGTTCAAAGTTTTTTTTCAATAAAGATAAAACCATAAGTTATTATTAACAAAATTAAGGTCTAGGCTTGTTGGTGTTTAGTGTCTATTCCCTTCCTTCACCTCTGACAAGATGTGTATTAATCACGTCTTGTGAATGTGTGGAATGCGAGGCCTCCACCATGGTATGGATCGCACATTAAACTGTAGGTCCTCCATTTAATCTTACAATCACCCTACCATTACACATTGGTGTAAGTGTGTATAACCCGAATGGGTAGTAAGATGCTGTGTTAATAATAATAATAATAGTGTGTGTATTATATGTAAAATCACCATTGGGCTTTAATCTCATGTGTCTTAACTGTGCTATGAAAGTTTTGTCTACACAAGGAATGTTGCATTCTGTGCAATATTACAGTATATGGTGGAACACTACCCAGTCAATTAGACGGCTTTTCGAAAAAAATTATTATGCTGGATTTTTTGATAGGGTTTGATTTGACATAATCGGAAACTTCAGAATCTTGTTAGTGTGTATAGGGGCTAGAAAACATTATATTCCTAATAATTTGACACTATAAATAATAATCCTGATCTTGCTTCATACTATCCCCCTTTTTTTAAAACTAATATACCAACTATGAACAAAATATTAGGTCTAAGGTGAATCAATTTTTCTTACTTACTTTTTATTTTAACAAAATACAATAAATTAAATAGCATAATAAACGAAATATTGGTCAGCCATGTTTTTGAAACATGTGAAACACCTATTTACTTAATATAGCCCTATTCCAAAGAATTATTGTTTTTAAAAACACACATTAGCTTATTTGCCCACAATCACTCTTGCAAATGAGACTCATCATAATATCCAAATTTATAAACACCTATTGTAACAAAACAAGTAAAATCACTTTTGTATGAATGTGATATAAGGCATTATTATTCCCCACATTTTTCATTTTTGGTGTTTATTAATTTTTTCTTACCACATTTTACTACTAATACCCGTTCAAGTGTACGAAATAATTATATGCTCATGTGCTGGGAATTAGGAAGGTTGATTTTTAGGACATGTACCCATATTTGTGTGGAGTAAGAGGTGAAAATCAAAACCATCCTCTGTACAGCTGACGTGTATTCAAAGTTAAATTTCCCTGTCATCAGCAGTCTATTTTAGGAGTGACGCCTTGGAAAATTTGACCATTAAAGTGGGTTATTCATTTGTTGAAATCCTGTATGGAAGTTGTATTTTTCATAAATGTCTACTCATACAGGATGTTTCACTCGCTTTTGCTGTACGTTGTCAGTTACCATTAGTCTATATAAAATTAGATAATACTCCTAAATTTAATTCACTACTTTTATAATATTCATAACTACATTTATGCTAATTTAATTGATTAAAATACATACAAATTAATTTTAAAAGTTTTAAACTCTAAATACATTAGATAATACTCCTAAATTTAATTCACTACCTTTAAAATAATAATAACTACTTTATATAGAGCATTCAAAAAATTATTTCCTTATTACGTAGATTATATTTCATTATGTTTGTAACCCGCTTTGGTGGCTGCACAGGGTAAGGTACTACTCTCACAATAGACTAGACTGCCGATGATGGGGATATCGTGGTTCGATGCCGGTTGGTTATACTATGTAGAGTGAATTTTTTCTAAGTGGTTTCCTACACTCCCCACACAAATGAGGGTACACCTCCTCTAAATTAAATCTTCCTCATTCCTAACCCATTAGCGTGATTAGTACATAAGCATATAACCTGAATTGGTAGTAAGAATTATGTACATATAATTCTACACACATAAAAAATGGGAATTCAAATAATACTATATTCATAATATTTTAAAAGTTAGTATGGTTATCTATAGGCCGCTATCCCTAAAACAAAACTCACCAAAATCATGCAGGACCATAAATATTTTATGAACACCATTGTTGTTGTTGTTGTTGTTATTATTATTAGCATCACATATTACTACCCGTTAGAGTTATATGCACTTATGTTAATGTGTAATGGTAGGGTGGTTGTGAGATGACATGGAGGATCTACAGTTTAACTTGGGATCCGAACCACAGTGGAGGCCTGGCATCCCACACATTCACATGTTGTGATTAATACACGTCTTGTCAGAGTTGAAGGAAGAACACCATTGTTACCTGTAGCTTTAGATTCCTTTCCCCTCCCCATCCCTCCTCCTATTTAACACTGTCTCTTACTACCCATTTGGGTTGTATGCTTAAATGTACTATTAATGTTAATGGTTTAGGGTTTAGGGAGATAGTATGTATATGAAGTGTACCAGAATTTTCATGGATGTGGAATGGAAAACCAATTTGGAAAAAAACACCTCTGTAAACCCGACCAAGATTTGAACCTTGATAACTGTGTCATCGGCAGTCTAGTCTACTACGAGAGTAGTGTGTTAGATCACGCGGCCACCAAAGTGGGTATTGTTTTGATTCCTCTTCATTTCAGTCTATGACATTATCTAAATATTATTTTGTGAGATTTTAAATTGTTTATTTTATCAATATCATTTGATTTTTTTTTAAATTTATTAGTGAATTGAATGTCAGATTAAGCTTGGCAAATAAATACTACTATAATGTAGGCCTATTTATAAATAATGGCTTGTTTTAAAAATGATATCTAGATATAATTTCATACTTAATTTAAGTTGTTAGAGGCTTCAGGTTCAATAAACCAGATGGCCAACTGATATCCCATGACTAGGTTAAATATAATTTTTAAAATGTACATATTTTTCTATTCTATTTATTAATTTGTTTTTAAAAATAATAATAAAATATTGATATTTTGTAATAAAAAATAAGCCTATATGTTCAATAAAGGAAAACCAATTTTTACTTTAGCATATTGTCTTACTACCCACTCGGGTTTTACGGAATAAACAATTAATTATGGTACCATTATGTAATGTAAGGTCTAGTCGCTATGTACACTAATATTAACTATATTAATGGTGCAAGAATGATTAAGGTAACTGTCATCACCGGTCCAATCCAACACAAGAATGATGCTTTAGACCAGGCACGTCAAACTTGCATGTGGCCCGATATATGATTCTGTGCGACCTGCAAACCGTTTGATGAATCAACATACAATGTGGCCCAATTTGTCTTTTAATAAACGTTGTAGGAATACAACATTTTAGATTATGATATTTGGAAATTGGTCATTATAAGAGATCTAAAGCCACTCACATACTTGATGAAAAGATAAAGTTTCAAATTTTTTGTAAAAAAACTATAGCATAATCCTTAAAATGTGATGTAAT
Organism: Timema cristinae; assembly: GCA_039000515.1. NCBI lineage: Eukaryota > Metazoa > Arthropoda > Insecta > Phasmatodea > Timematidae > Timema > Timema cristinae. The sequence continues at coordinate 50,523,069 of JBCFYV010000012.1, forward strand.
ATTTTGTATTTTTGTTGTAATAGCGATTTTAAAATTCAGATTTTTCCATTCAAGAGAGAGTCAAATTTGAGGAATGTGGCCCTTATGATCATTCGAATTTGACGCACCTCCGTTAAACCTTGCAAACACCAATGCTGGTAGTTTTAGCACTGTTCTTATGACACTAATACTAATGTATGTTAATGTTATTATTGTAAACCATTAGTCTCTATACAGACATAGTCTGACAATGTTAGATTTTTGTCCACATCTTTAAAATCGATAAACGTTTCTACCCTAAACATTTCTATTTGCACTTTATCTTTGTATTCCGAGCTAGTCTAATTGACATGCGGTGCAGCAACTGTATGGTAAATGAGAATCAATACAAAAATAAATAAGTAATTTTCATACTACTGTCCCATTATAAGAAAGCTATAACTCGAAGTTCAAATAAGTTTTCCAAGCTAAAATTAATCAAGATTTATTTAAGATCGACTTTACAAAAAACCAAATTATCTATCTTTCCATAATTTTGATTGAATATGATATCAGTTGAGATATTAAATATGATGATGTAATAATAAATTTGCTCAAATGAAAGTCAGAAAAATGCAATTAAATTAATTATGTTTATTTAAAAATGCATGTGATTCATCTTGTATACATTATTTTTCAAACAATTGTTATATTGTGTTGGTTTTATTATTTTCCCCCCAAAAAGACACCAAGGGATCCAAAAATAAAACCTTGCACAGGGTACATGGAAAGCTAGTTACAGAACTACCCTAAGGATTAAACAGCAACAGAGTAATCAGAATATTTTAGGAAATTACTTAACTCAGTCCATTTAGTCTCAAATAAGGTTTACATAGACCTTTGGAATAATCACACATAAAAATGTACAGTCTTTAACACAAGTTTAAAAAAAAGCAGGGAAACTTAGCTTACATTAAAAAAAACTGTTATCAAAATAATATTACAATAAAACTGATTTTTTGTGTGGGCAAATAGCAAACTTCTACAGTGACTTATTATTTTATATGAAACTATAAATAGGGCTACACACATTTGTCAAAAAATAAACATTTCCGAGTCAGTTAAGAGCGCAATTTTGAGCTTATTATTACTTTACATTGTATATCTAAAAGACTTAAGAGTCTAGAACAATGTTAAACTGTTGGGACCTAATAAGTTGGAATGTACCTTTTCCTGTAGCACCCCGCAATAACACTGAAATATGTTCAGGTGTTAGAACACTCATAAGAGTTAAGCCAATCAAACATGTATAGAATTCCTCCATTTTGGCAGACCCCGGGCAAAGGATGTACTAAGTGGCAACCTGTGGTAATAGTATGGGGCAAGTGTGAGAAGTCCCATACTCACAATACACTATGTGGTTGGTAGTGTGTATCGGTTTTCAACCTGGGATTACTTCTCTGGACACTTCTTTAAGGTTCCAGCTGGACAACTATTAGTAACCTCTGCGACCCTTTGGCAGGCAAGCTTTCAAGGCTAAGTTTATAGGTGCACCTGTAACACAAATGAGGGAGAGGGCAAAGAGGCATAACACTTGTCACCCTTATAGCCAAGTATGCGAGGTTGTGAGGTTTTCTCAATACTCCATGATGGATATCCTGAGACTTTTGGCCACAGTGTATTATAAGGTGTCTTGGAACAGGATGTCTATTCCTTGCTGTGGGTGTCAAGTGTTTTACCAACTATTTGATTCTGGGGCTTACCTCTTTATAGGTTTCTAACTTTAGTAACAGGGTAACAGTAGAGGCTTCTCCACTGAGCATAATTAACAGTAAGAAAGTTTACATGTCTGTTTATTGATAGAGGATAAGATCTATAAGGCTTAAATAGTTTTTTACTTTTTTCTGTTGCAAATAACTTTATTAGACAATGTGAAATAATAAATTAATACCCTTAAAAATTTCCTTGTAAAAGAGTTTTCTCAACCTGCACCCTGTGTTCCCAGTGGGCGGTGGTTCTGCTGGCAGTGTTGTTGCAGCTCGACTGGCCAAGTCTGGCAAGAACTCGGTACTTCTCATTGAAGCTGGTCCGGATTGTTCTTCCAGGCTTCTCAATATCCCAGTGTTGTCACCACTACTTCTGGGCTCTAAATTGGATTGGAGCTACAAGACACAGCCACAGTTTGACGCATGTTTAGGACTGATAACAATGTAGGGTGCTAATGCTCATGTTCTAATATTTATTTTTAGCACCATGTCTTAATATTCTTTGGAGTTATATGCTTGTGTACTAATTGCATTGATTTGTTAGGGATTAGGAAGTAAGGTTGAATTTAGAGGAAATGTACCCACATTTGCAAGGAGGTAGAGTGAAACACCACCATCAGTACACTTTATCAGGCTTGAGCCTCGATCTTCCCATCTTCTGCAGTCCAGTATATGGAGAGAAAAGTGCCTTAGATCATGTGGCATCCATAGCAGGTAATATTTATTATTAATAATAAAATATTGTCCTCTTATATATTATGTTTAGTAATACTGGTAAGAGTTCAACACAAGATCCAGACAGGCAGTAAGATACAATGCAAATAACAAGGTTTTTTTTTGTGTGTGGCTTATTATTTTTTTCTTATCAAGAAGGCACTTTAGCATTTTGAAATGCTGTAGCTGAATGTTTTGAAAGCTGCTACCAGACCATAAACTTTAGAAAAAACATACTTAATCTCCTAAACTTTTTAATACAACATTTAATTTTCCCTTCAGTGTTTAATTGGTTGAAATTATATCTATAACTTCTTTAGATTCTGATAGAAAAGCAACGTTTAGAAAATACAAATATATTTTTTTATACTTGTAAGGTGGCTTTTCTCCTACAGGTTACACACATTATAATTCAAAAGAAGTCTTTTTAAACAATATATAGATTTATTAATAGAAAAACACATAATTAAGTAAATGATGGTTTACAATAATATAGACAAATCTGCATATGAATTTTTATCCAAAACATTTAGGCTTGAGAATTGAGACTGTGGCTACAAGGGCTGTGCAATCTCCAGGCCACAGGTAAAAGTATTTCTAAAAAGCAGAACAATTAAATAATTACTAATAGGAAAATGTAGAACAAGAAGTACATGTAACTTTCATCAGTTTTATTTGATAGGGCCTTGAAAATAGTATTCGTTAAACATTTTGGATAACAAGCTGTTGATAACAGCAGTCGATGGCTAAGACACAGGTGTCAACAAAAATACTATGGCTGGTCACATTCCCCTTTGGTACTGCCAGGGCATCCAATAGTACATAAAATTCTAATAGCAAGTGCATCAAGAACAAAACAAACAATAGGAATCAATCGAAAGGCAAAAAGTAAAGAGTATTATTTGCGCGGACCCCACTATGTCTCTAGTGCAGTTCCCTGGGTTGCGCACCGAAACTAATACAGCACGTGAAGCGTGACTACTTGACCAACCCAAAATACAGATTTCTATTAACTGAATTGTAATAAGGAAAACAAAAACAGACAACCTGGCGGTAACCATCCATAAATAGAACTGATGCTCACGACATACAAGGCGTCATGACAAATTTTGATTCATAAACAGTTAAAAGGGACTTGTGGAAGTTTATAAGTCCCTAACTAAGACATATAACTTTCTACGCCAGAGGCTAATAATGTAAAGCCTGAAAGGTGTGTGTGTGTGTGTGTGTATATATATATATATATATATATATATATATATATATATATATATATAAACATAGTCTACAGGACTGAATTACAATATTTGAAAAACAAGCAATCAAGAGACTCGTCCCGCACTCTGAAAGACACTATATTTAATCAAATACATAAAGTTTTGACTTAGCAAGTCAACAAAACTTGAAGTTGATTAACTGTCGACTAGACATACTATCAATTTCGAAAGAAAATCGTCTCTGACATTATACCAAAACTAAAAGGGTGCAAACAGATATTGCTCATCTTTATAACAAAAATTAGATTCTAAGTCATAAGGACTCGTTGATTACTTTACAATACTTAATAAACTGAAGTCTGTGGTTCCATCCATAGCTGCGTTGAATCCCACGGCCTAGGCTTCATAGATGGAGTTGAAATGCGTCATCCTGTCTAAGGAGGCGGTGTATCTGACGCCTCAATCTTCATGGTCGACGTGACGATGCTGGAGTCCTTCCTTCAATGCAGGGATTCAGTAAACTGGCTATAATGTGAACCGGGACGTGGGTCCTTATATAGTTCCCAACCTGATACGAATAAAAGAAAGCGGAAAGGACGATAAACACAAGACCATAAAAACGGGAGAGGCAGGCGAAGGTGGGGAGAAAGAGAAATTAACAAGAAAGAACCACTTGCGGGGAAAGGGAAGGAACAAGTTTCCTTGGTTTACCACCAGGGTCGTTGATGAGCCGTAGGTCTTTGCGTCTATGCACGGACGCATTTTTTCTTTTCAACAGATCTAGTTACGATAGCACGTGTGGCGGCCATCATTGAATAGTTTGGTGCTTCCTATGTGCGACAAATGAATCTATAGACATCTTGAAAAGGTGAGTAAACACCAAAGCATTATATATTCAAATATATCTGTTTTAATTATGTTATTTAAAATCCATTATTATTTTTATAAGAATTTGAGATATAGATATATTTTACTATTTTTTCTTGTCAACAGCATGGCAAGCGTATATGAAATTATCTGACATCATCCAATGGGAAAAGCAATGCTTTAAATTATTTTATTCATAACTATGATAATACCAGTCCTCTTCTTTGATATCTACTCCAGTATTTATCAAAAGACAATATTTTTGACCAACCACGTGTTTGAATGTAGGGAAAAACGTAATTTTATTAGATTGCATCTTCGGAGTGGACTCAATTAAAAATGTAAATATAGGTTATTTCTTGCATGAATCATTAAACTATTGAATTTTTTAAATTTAGCTGTCCAATCTATCTGATTGACATGCTACATACTCAATGTTGATAACATTTTGCTTTACTATTAGTATTGTTTCATAGATATTGATATGATCTGTGAAACAGTTGCAGATCACTCACATGAGTGACATACAAGCAGTAATGATGGAACTTAAAGGAGCAATGCCTGAAAATTGTTATGTCCCCCTTTACCCACTATGTCCTTACTGGGAGAAAATTCACCCACACTCTAGATAATGTCGTACTCAAATGATATTCTCGTATATGAATCTGAAAGATGGCCTTTTATCCAACTCAAATAATAGAAAGTGTGAGTATGTTACCTTCTTCGGTGGTTGAATAGTCTAAGGCAGTGGTGCACAACCCTGGTGTTGTGACTTCATTTGAGGTCCGGAGCTATCAAGGTGTCACTGACATTTTTTTATGAATGACAAAGAAGATGTGTAAAACCCCTGTTAGGTAAGATGCATTTTTTTAAAATCCTGTAAGCAAATAGAAACATTTATACGGCACCAAAAATGTCCCATAAACATAAGGTGTAAGAGGATAAGACCTCTCTTAAGTAGGAAGAAAACGTTTATTTTATTTACATGGTGGCATGGTGTCTTTTAAATAAAATAATACTTCACTGGGGTCACACCAATAAAAAGTTTGCACACCACTGGTCAAAGGCAGTGGTATTCAACCTTTTTTATTCGCATACTTCCAGATATAATTTCTTTTCGACTTTATACCACCAAAGTTGTTTGTGTATAATGCAAGTTACATTACACTTATTTTATGATAAACCAGGCCTCCACCGTGGTTCGGATTCCACGTTAAACTGTAGGTCCTCCATTTCATCTCACTATCACCCTACCATTACACATTAGCGTAAGTGCGTATAACCCGAACAGGTAGTAAGACGCGGTGCTAATAATAATAATAATTTATGATAAACATCTAGAGAAGAGAGATGGGGGAAGGGGGTGGTAGAGATAAAGACACTCCTAAATCACATGTTCAGGTCTCTTATAGCTAACCCTAAACTTGGTCCTGATTATTAAGTGTTTATCATGAAACTATATACATATTTAAATTTTACGTACTCCATAAGATGTCGCCTAACCCAGGTTGAATACCATTGGTCTAAATAAGTCCTCACTTACTGAACTGCTGATGATGGGGAGATTAGAGTTTGAATCTTGGCTGGGTATAAGAGAGTAGTTTTCCACTTTCCCCCCATGTGAATGTCACTACATTTTCTTTAAATTCAACCTTATTTTTTCCTAACACATTAATGTTTAGTACAAATGTGCACAACCTGAACAGATAGTAAGATGTGGTGCTAAAAATATTTACAAATAAGTGTAATACGTCCCATCAATAAAGCATATGAGTTATTTTAATAACCAGATAAGAGGTTCTTATAAAATTTCTTATATGAACATTAAGTTTATTTATGCTACACATAAATGAATATGTTTAATTTAAATTAATAAAAACAATCTATCGTTAAATTTAGTTTCTCAATTTTGTCACTGAATAGTTGATGTTGTTGGTCTTCAAGTAAAATGCTTGGCTCAGGAACCAATGTTTGTGGGTTTAAACCCAGCAGGGGCTGACATACTTTTTTTGAGGGATAAAAATTCACTGTACATCTTCCTTTGTAATTGGAGTAAAGCCAGTGGCCCAATGTCGATTGTGGCATATAAAATAAATCTGAAATATATGTGAAAGTACTTTTCCTGGCAAAATTGGTAGACCCTTTTGCTTTCGCTCATAGAAATTATTGTGTATTAATATAATCAGCCAATTCAGAACCTGCATGCTAAATACTACCTCATAAATAAAATAATAAATTCACTTAATATTTATTCATATCTTGCAGGATACCAGTATTTCACTGGACATCATTTTGTAAACACTGCTTTAGATAAAAAAAAACACAACTTTTTTTTGCATGTATTAGTTATGTTTCAGCCTAATATGTTCCTCGGGTGAATGTGTGGCCTATTATGTTCCTTAGGGGAACATGCAACCTGTATGTTCTATGCCTCTTATGTTCCCCAGGCAAGCGTGTGGCCTAGAGGTAAGGTTTTGGGTGGTTCAAGCCGCATCAACAACATTGTCTACATGAGGGGTCATAGTCGTGACTATGATTCTTGGGGTGACAGCAGTTGGAGCCATCAGGAGGTACACAACTACTTCCCTCACAGGACCACCAATGGACCCGTGTGTAAGGAGTAAGACGGTATTTATTAAATATCTAAAAGTATTTAATTGATATGCACCAATACCACGTCTAAATATAGTAATAACAGGATCTGACAGTTACAAAATTGATTGAAACTACTTTTATATGATATTTTTTAGATTGGAAAATTACACCTGGACACGGGAATCGAACCCGATCCGAAATCAAACTCATATTCAGGTCATCATAATCATCATCATCATCATCATCATCATCATCATCATCATCATCATCATCATAAACTGTTTCCAGACTGTGGCCAGGTCAGTTTAGTAAAATGCCTCCATCTTCCACTATGTGCGGCTATTACCATATTAACCAATATAATATCGTGGCTATTTATTCCATCATACTTTCATAATTTTTTATTTATACCTAAAATCAAGTAATCTTGAGCTGTTACTGGACCTGCCATAGAGAAGGGAAGAGGGGTGGGGGGGAGTATTGATACCATAGAACCAAACTTGGAACTTCCAGGGGCCTAGGTTCAAGAGATCTAAATTCACAAGTTAAAAAAAATATAAAAGATGAATAAAATACAAAGTAAAATATTAATTACACTTAGTAAAATACCCATCCATACTAAAAAACAGTGCATGCCCAACCCTTTAGATGCAGTTTCCTATGGAGGAGTTGACTGGCATTGGTCACAATAATTATATCATTGTTTCTGTCTAGTCTTGTCCTTTGTTTTTAAGTACCCAGAAATTTCACGAAGTCCATTATTTTTGTACTGAAACTAAATTTGGCACCCAAAGAGATTTGGGTTGTTGATCAAGTTCACTTTTAATACCTTTTCATGGGTATAACATTTTAGTATTCACTTAAGATGCATATTAATTGTTGTACATTGCTTTTAATTTGTAAATGTGACAACCAAGATTTAAAAAAATGCACAAACCAAGTTCAAGAATTGGTGTTTAGTAACGGGGCTGGGTGGTGGAGGGCTTTCTTTAAACAACTTGTCTTCCCCTGGTTGTAATAAACTTGTCCTTCCCCCATCCCCTTTTAGATTTATCTCACCTTCCCTCCCCTCTTTCTGATAATCTCGAACATGAAGCTGAAAGATGGCTTTGTATCAAACTCTAAATAACTTCTAGAGACATCCAATCGTCAAAATTGTTTGAAGAGAGTTATTCAAAATATCTTCTTAGAATATCCAATTTTTCAGAATTTGATGGAAGAAGCCCACTCTAAATAGCTTCTATTTTCACCCAATTTCCAAAAATCTCCATTGGGAAGACTACTTAAGATATAGCTTCTATAATAGGCATCTAATTCTTGGGAAGACCACTCTAAATAACATCTAGAGGCATTCATATTTCAAAAGGCCTATGTGGAATGTTCACTTTAAATAACTTATTGAAGATCCTAGTTTTCAAAAAAATGTCCAGACAAAGGTCACTGTAAATATTTTCTACACATTAATTTGCTAACTGCCTTCTAGACAAATATGGTTTCATCATCACTGAAGTTAAATATTATAAAGAGAAGGGGCTTGTTGCTTTGCTCTGGTACCAGGCCTGGTTTTCACTATTAGTAGCTAAACTGATAAAATATATTAATAATATTCATCACAAAAAAAAGTTGTTTTCCTCTAAATTGTCCTTACTATCATAATAGCTTATTTCAAAGAATATGATGACAATAAAGAATTTTGATGTAGCATTTACTAACATTTGATTTGGATGGAAGTATTTAAAGTTTTATTTAAACACCACACTGTGGATTAAATTCTTTTAAGTTCATATTCAAACCTCTCTTATCTAATTAAAATGTACAAACTACTTATTCTCACAGTTCTAAAACGGTTTGTTTGAAACACTAGCAGGGTTCCCAACAAACTGGAAAACAAGGCATTTTCTTGGAAAGGGAACTCCATGAATTTCATAGAATCGTATAGAATGTTTCAAAACTTTCTTAAAATCCCAGACATACACTCAAATTAGATAAGTTTTACATAATTTGCTTCCAAAATTCATGGCTGCATTGTACTAATTGATCAGCTTAATGCGTATAATTTTATTTTAATTTGAAGCAAAGTAATATATCACGAGCACGCACACCACTTGTTTGTTTGTTTTGTTTGTACACTCGCTCCACCCAGGTTGTGTAACCTAATATAATAAATTTTAAATAAGTTTCCAACACTATATTATTGAAACCTGCACTGTTGGTCACATATTATAAGGTGTCAAGATTGCAATATTCCTAATTGATGGTGTTTAGACGGGTCGAGTTTGAATCTTCTCCAGTTATACTTAGGGTGGTTTCCCACATGTGATTTTTTACTGTGGTTTTTCCATCCTCTTTCCAAGTAAATTCAGGCATATTTCTTCTAAATCACCCTCACACTTTCACACCCTTTATAACTGTATAGAGAAAATCTCTTTCCACTTTATCAGGTAATTGTATCTTTGGATGATGGTACAGGAAAGGTGAATAGGAACATATAAAAAGGTACTACACAATATAATTTACACTTTACAATTCTCTTTTTTCTCCCTTTTGTGTTTTTTCGCTTCCTCTTTAAGAAAGGGTTCTTGCACATTTCACACTACTTCCTGATGAGTTTTGATAGAATGAAACCTAGGTACGGGAGTTTGGGCAAAAATGATTGATTTTCTTTAAGAGTGAGCCATTACCTATTTTTAAATGGCAGCAATATAAAGTGTTAGTTTTCATATGAATCTATTCGTCTTTCCTGTATCATCTTCCAAATATAATACAATTACCTCATAAAGTGAAAAGAGGTTTTCCTAACAGAAATATACAATATATATTCAATCCTATGTGTATTTCCTGTGTTTTTCCTTTATGTTAATCCTTTTACATTATTCTCTCTAAGAGTCCTATAATTGTTAAAAATTTCCTTTTCCTCCCTTTTGTGTTTTTTGGTTTCCTCTTTTAAGAATCTGCATTGCGCATGCCATGCTCCCTCTTAATGAGCTTCAATAGAATGAAACCTAGGTCAGGGGATTGGGCTGTAAAGATCTATTTTCTTCAAAAGGCAGGCATCACCTCTTTGTCCAATTGCAGCAATGTTAAGTGTGAACTGGTTCTTTTTTTCATTGTAAAAACCATATTGTATCGTACCTTTTATATGTTTCTCTCCACCTTTTCTCTACAATCCTTTATAATAAATTGTTGGAGGACTATTCATTAGTTAATTTACAAATGCCAGGAATACTAGATGAACTTAACATTTTATTCTAATCCAACATATATTTCTCTTTGTACAACTCTTTATCAACAAATCCTCTAAACCATAGTTTTAGACATAATTTTACTTTGAGAGAAAATTGATTCCAAATACATTATAGGATTCAACACATTTAATTTAATTTAATTTAAATAGTTCTCTTACAAGTAGTAGGGAAGTGTGCTTATATCTAGTGTTATCACTGGTAGCAGGTGAAAACTAGATTTTATTTTAATATGTGACAACCAATTTATTTAATAAGATGGTGACCTGGCGGTCTAGGGGTAAGGTGTCGGACTTCTGTGCTAGGGTTCCGGGGTTCAATCCTCGGTCCCGGCACAAATTCATCTGATTACCAAACCCTTCCTTCACTTCTGACAAGACATCTTGTGAATGTTGGGGAATGCCAGGCCTCCACCGTGGTTCGGATTCCACGTTAAACTGTAGGTCCTTCATTTCATCTCACAATCACCCTACCATTACACATTAGCGTAAGTGCGTATAACCCGAACGGGTAGTAAGACGCGGTGATAATAATAATAATAATAATAATAATAATAATAATAATATTTAATCAGATGCACTCTGGAATCAACTCTTGTCACTCTCTGAATAGAATGAAAAAGGTCATTTGTTTCCACAAACAAGGTTGATATACAAAACCTGTTTGAAACTATGGACTGTGCATCCCTGACATTTCACAATGCCCAAAGAGATCTCTAGAAAAAAGGAGGTCTGTTACCACTAATAAGTATGCTTAGGTTGTGTGGCTACAGGTGTGACTGACCAACTGAGCACAATAAAGTTGTTTCCTCCCTCGCTGCATGTCACTTTTTGTCCAGAGTGAGAGGTAATTTTAAATTCATTTCCCCACATTCACTATTTACTCTTATCTTATTTTCATTAAAAAAAATTATTATTGACAAAAAATTACCGCTCATTTCTATGTTTTGATTTGAGTGAACTCTTGCCTCCTACTTTAGATCTTTAAAAGGGAAAAAGATTAGTTTTATGTAAATAAAAAACTGGATGTATTTGTTTAAAAATTTAGGAAATGGGTGTGTTTTATGGTGTTAGTATCTGGTAACACTTTCTAAAAGGTCAAGCCTCATCACTGCTTACAAGTAAGAATGACTTTTGACTGGGTTCTTAAGGTGGTAGTCTTGAATGCTAGTTCTATAATGATTTTGTATTTGACCTTGTTAATATATTTACCAAGCACGACTTTATATGAGTGGTTTGCAGGCCACTATTTGTACAAACCAATACAATTAGGATGGTATTGGTGATTTGTTTGGTGTAGCTGAGTCTGACTTGCTGAGGGGTTTCTGCCAGTGAATGAGCTTCCTTGGACTACAGCCCTCAGTGGAGCCATGTTGAGAGCAGGAGAACAGCTGGGGTACACCATGGCGGATCTCAATGCTGTATCACAGACTGGTCAGGCTTCTTTATAGACATAGGCTGCTATTTTGTGTTGTGTTCACATCAGGGATGTGGAGTCTTGAGTCAGAAGCAATTTTGGATGGAATCGGAATCGGTAAAAATGTACCGACTCCTGCTTCAAAATAAAAATTGGTTTATACTATAGCAATATTTCATATTTTTTTTTTATTTCTTAGGGCCCGAAATTTGTAATTTGGATTAACAAATTTATTTAAATATAAATTCACAATGCCAAAGAAGCTTCCCATGAAGTATCTATCTATATTGGAGCAATTTACTGCAGTCAAATTGTTATTCTTAATTAACATAGATTAACCATTTATGAATGAGTTTGAGTTGAAGTCAGAGTCGGACAGTAGAAAAATATAGGAGTCAGTGTCAAGGCTTGTCGTATCAACTCCACGGCCCTGGTTCACATTTTATGTATTATTATACACTGCTGGGTTCAGATAGTATATTTTGTTCACATGTGATGTCTTCTTATATACTGTTGTGTTCATACGCATTCTCTTACATTCACTTTTGCTTCTACATATGTTGAGCTCATGCATGATGCTTTACTCACACTATTCAATCTGTATGCAATCTTTAATACATAATATCACTATTAAAGTGTGCATGTGAATGCACACACATAAAAAAGGTAAATTGTAAAATGACAACTCTAAATATATCCAGTCAAGGGTTGAATACTGGTCTCACAGGTCAGAGGTAGGTAGAGTCTGTTCATGATAGATTTTTACCTGGATGACAGTTTAAAAATCATATGTTTAGGTTTTGGTTTGACAACACTTGTAAAGATCACTGTGTTTTTATAAATGCAAAGTTTTTTTAATTAGATGATATATTTTACATTTAAAATAACTTAAACTTAAAGCAATAAAGTAGTATTCTAAACAGAATTGAAAGTACTTATTCTCAGTTTTGGAATGTTATCTATTTTGTGTAATATAGTGAATACATTAATACCTTTTAATAAAGGCATATAAACTATTTTCTGAATATTTTATAGTATTTCAAAATATTTAACTGAATAAAATATTTTTATCCACTATGTGGGTGCATCATTGTAAAGATCCTATTTCCAGATTCATTGGTCGCCATTATAAAACTTTTTTCGTTAGACCTTTTGTGAAAGTGTTGTGAATATTATTTTTTTTAAGTGGAATAAACAGATAAATAAGCTTTGTGCCCGACCTCAAATAAATATAAATAATTTTTGGCCTAAATTACTGTGGTTAACTATCAGCATTCATACCTACCATATGTTTTAATTACATTAGACAAAGTGACAGATGTCAGCTGTTGGCATAGGAATATATCAGGGACTATTTCTAGCAACTTTTTGAGCTGTCATCCAAGTAAACTAAGGTCGTGAATGTATCATATGCTCACCCCTCTTTTAGTATTATTACTTACTGAACCTTTAATAATTGCTTTAGCATACTTTTCATCTTAATCCATTCCCTGGTGAGGGTGTAAATCAACATTTCATTGAATTAAGTTATGTAATGCCATCTATCAATGAACCACTTTATTTTTCACCGATCTGAATACTTTATATGGAAGCTAATAGATTGGGCTACCAGTTCAATGCTATTTTATGACCATGAATAAAGAAATAAATGAGAAAATAAGTTAGTAGCAAAAATATCTATCGGATCAGAGTATATGAGTAGAAAAATGTCTTCCCGGCCTGCATAGATCGCTGTGCTAAATATACACCAGGGAATGGGTTAACTTAAACCTCAGTGCAAATAATGGGTGGCCAAAACTTCATAATCTCTATTTTGATTCTAATATTTGTCAGTTGGGCTTGACTTCATAAACTACAAAGAAAAGACCCCTCAATTCTCTAAGTCCTTTAAATTTTAGAGTAGTTAAGAAATTTGAAAGAACTGCCAAGAAATATTTTGAATTCAAATCTGAAGGCCTTGATTTTTAAATCACAATGTTATGAAATCAGTAGACTAAATTATATAATATTATTTAGATTAAAAAATGACACCTGGGTACAGGAATTAAACCCCTATGCAGGTGTCATTTTTCAATTTAAAGAATATTATATTTAAATGCAGCTATGACCGTAATTAACAAATATAGTAGCCTAGCTATTTAATCTAGCCTAAATTATGTAAGCGTGTATATTCACTAAAACTTAACAGAGTAGTCTCTACTTAAAGAAACAAAATAAATACATAATCATATAAAAAAATTAGAGAATGGAAATATTTTTAACATAATTTTCTAAATCAATTTTAACTCAAATAAAAGCTTTCTTCGTATTTTGTTATGTCAAGTGTCCATTTCAAGTAAGCTACACTATGGAATCACTACTGAATTCTAGGGTTTATGGCGACTCAGGTGAATATGGTCGCTGGAAGTCGAGTGAGTGCAGACTCGGCTTTCCTTAGACACATTGGACATAACACTCGCCTTCGGATATTAACACATACTTTAGTAGAAAAGGTATGGTTGTAATTTTATTTATATTCTATTTCTAGTGTCTTGGAAATAAAAATCTAATTCAAGGGAGTGTTTAAAAATGAGGTGGCCCAATGGCTAATGTATAATAATTGGAACATTTATGTTTATTTGAGCGTAACCGTTAATAGTAGGCGACTGGCTGCCGACATTTATTCATCTCCTCTCAGTATGCTGTTTAATGTGTATTCTGAAACAGTGAAACCGGACATTCACCTTAAATTAATTTAATTGAAATGTAATCACAATTGAAGCAGTTGTTTCTCAATGTCCCAAAACTTGATTTCCAACCGTCCTTATCAAAATCGAGTTTCCCAAATTTGTTATCTCATGCCCAGAATGTTATTGCCATGTTAGCATTTTCATATATATGTGCGCAAGTGTTTTTAACCATAAAACTTTGAAAAAGTAGTGTTAGAAACAGACTGACAGATGGTCACTTAGCTTCACTTAGAGAGTCACCTTGTCCCATTTGGAACAACTACTAAGAAAAACTTTTAGAAGAGCAGTCACAGTTCCAATCATCACACACTCCTTCATTCAAGTAGTGCTAAGAATTTGTTTTATTTAAATATTTGTTAAATAATGTAGACATCTCACATTGTATTAGAATAGATATCATTATATTAATACACATCCATTTAATAATTAATAGGACTTAATTGTACAATAGTTTTGTAAAATGTACCATTGTAAATTTTTAATAAACCATGTTGGCCTACCTGACTTTTTTCTTTTGGCCCACTCCCCGAAAATTTTGCCATCACTGCCCTAAACAAACACGATCTACACATAAAGGGCACAGCTTTGGGTACACTCATAGCTTTCTCAAATGGAAATCTTTACATGAGACTACTAGAAGAACACTTTTTTACTATCCCGGCCCATCAAACCCTTTGTATGGCTGCATTATATTGATGACATGTTCATGATCTGGCCTCACTCTGAAGCATCCTTATACATATTTCTAGATAATCTTAACAATTGTAGTCCCTTAAACTTCATCCACAATAAATCACAGAATAGTCTCATCTTCCTTGATGTGAATCTGTTCCTTGAAAACAACCCAAATTAGCACCACTGTGCATATAAAACCCATCAATCGCCAACAATACCTCCACTAACATAGCAGCCATCCTTCATACACAAAAAGATATCTATCTTTCAGCCTTGCTACCATAGCCAAACGAATACTTCAGAACCAGATGATCTAGCTGAATCTACAGCTTTCCACAGTAAAGGTTGCTCCAAGCCTTTAATAGACAACCAAATCTCCAAAACACTCTTTAGATATGACTATCAGCCTCCAAACAGTTGAAGACATCCCTCTCCCGATACAATATCATCCTGGTCCACACCAAATAAACACACTCCATAAAGGTGGCTTCAAGTTCCTAACCAGTTTCATCCAAACCCAAAACCTTATTATTTCATCCTCAAGAGTCCCTTTCAAACAGCCGCCTGATCTCCACAATATTCTTGTCCGCCCTAAACTTCCTGACCACAAGAAGATCCTAAAAGAAAAACCCACTACCAAAAGAGCATACCCCTGCAGTAACACCTGTTGCAGAACATGTGGAACCCACCTACCAGCTACATCCTTAAATAGCAAAGTTACTAAATTGGAATACAAAATCCCTGGTCATTAAAACTGCAAAACAAATAACTTGGTATATTAACTACAGCTCAAATCATGGGATTCAGAATGTATAGGCCTTACAACAGGCTCTCTCAGCTAGCGAATGAACAGTCATGTTTTTGACACATACTAATGATACCTGGACAAGCCTGTATGTACCCATCCATGTGGTACCCATAACCAGGACTTTCAAACCTGCTACACCACCAAAATATTAATAGCATTTCCCAAACAGTGTAAAAGTTCTAAACTCAGTAGGAACTGGCCCACCAAAGAATTAACAAGTCAAGATTACCTAAAATATTAACACCTTTTTTACTACTATTATTATTATTATTATTATTTCAATTTCAATTTTTATATTTCTATTTTTATACAAGCTAAATATTAAATATTTATATATCTATATTGCATAATCAAAACTTTGAGAAATTTATTTTTACTCCAACAGTTTACCAGTGTGTTTCTAACAGTTTATTTTGAATTCAAAATGGAGTAATTTAGTATTTGTGTAAGGTGTGTTCCATCTCTCTTTCTCTCTCTTCTTTTTTAAATAAATGCAACTATGCCGAAATAATACCAAATTTGTGTGACTATTTCTACTTTTTTTTTTTTACATCCATTACTGTTTCCAGCCTGTAGCTTGGCCTGGGTCACCTTTTTATTTAAACCATATATTTTTCCCTACCGGCCTGCTAGGCCTGTTATAGCTTCATATGCCTTATACTCTAACTTATAAAGGCGGCCTTACATCGAGGCAACAAGAGACAATATGTAGCCTGCTACCTGTTGCCTTTTGTTTCTTCTGCCACAGGCAACCTTGCTACAAAAGTTGGTTGTTGCCATGTGTTTCCTCTCTTCCCGCTGGCAGTGGGTTCAGAGGCAACAAAACCATGTGACTTAGCTTATTGTTTGTTGTATTCCGTGCCCTTTTTTATTTATTTTATTGTTTCTAGTGCAAAGTTTCAATGTCTTTAGATGGGTTGATCAAATGAGAAAACTCTGAAGTTTATTGAAAAATATATGAGTCGTGGTATACTTTGCGATCACCAGCTTAATTGATTATAAAAACGACAAAAATAAGGTGGATATTTTCCAAAAATTCACATACTCTGATGACTTGGTGGCAATAACGTGTTCAGTAGGGTAGTTTGTGATAAATAGCTTGTAGTGCTTTCATGAGACACAGGGGATGGTATGGGTGAATAGTGGATTGGGGTGAATGTAGATAAAGTACTTTTCTCAAGATATAGTGAAAATCAGTAGCACTTATTCTTGTAAAATTCTTGAAAAGAGCTCCATCTAGTTGTGATATGAAATCTTGTTGGGATAAATTTCGTCCTACAAACACTTGTCTGTTCCATCACCTTCCAATTCTTTACCTCTTCAGCAAGAATAAGATAGGCCGCTGCCGCAATCATCGTACTCGATGACATCTTTGTAGCAGACTGGCGATTGGAAACAGAGGCAATTTTGTTTCTTTGGTGCAGATGCTTTGTAGCATGCTACAGAAATCGCAAGGCACTGTGTTCTTCGACATACAACAGTTAGTCAACATGTCACATACTTCATGTTGCCTCTTGTTGCCATGGTATAAGGCCGTCTTAAGACTGGGACAGGCACAACTTCCAGTCCCCAGCCTCTAATTCATCACTGAAAGGGTAAACCCACATTTCACCAATAATAAATTTTTCGGCCACTCCGAGAATTGAATCTAGGACCCTTAGCTCAGTAGACAGACATGCTACTGTCTGAGCTAAAGTGTTGGATACTATTTCTACTATATAAGATCAAAGAAAGAAAGAAGATGTCACCTTTGTGCATTGAATTCCTCCCACATTTTTCCACTTTCCCTATGTGGGCTTTCTTAATTAGATTTATACTTATTAGTTTATTGTTTATTTTGATTTAATTTCATCACTTTACGTTATTATAAAATTATTTAGCCATTGGGCCACCTCATTGGAAAACAAAACACAGTTTATGTAAGAAGTTAACTTTTCAACATTGGTGGATTTTTTCCTTTAATTCTGATTTTACTAATCTTTAGTTTCCATATAAAATATAAATAGTGTCTAAATATAACAGCTTTAGATATAATGCTTTAAGTATAACATTCTTACATTCAGGTAAGTGATAAATTAATCTTATGGGATCAGGGCTGTTTTAATACCTGCATAGGTCCTAAGCACACTAATTTATAGAGTACAGGTTCTGAATATAAATGTAGCATTCAGAATCTATTTTCCATCCATTTTCAGTACAAGTGCTGAAGAGGAAAGAAGATTCTCAAAGATGAAATTGATAAATTATCTTCGATCAACAATGGGGCAGCATCGATTGTCATCACTTTCAATACATTCAATTTAAAATTTTGTTTATGTAACTTTCAAAATGACGACTTTCATACATATATATCCCTATTTTGACCCTTTGGTGAATTTTAACCATTGACAATCGACAACATAATTTTTAAAATTTGCACATAGAAAAGGTCACAAAGTAAATATTTAAACATTAAACTGAAAGTATCTACTAGACCTACACTACTGTTTCTGTGATTGTATCACTGAGGCTCTTGAGAAATGTGATGACTTAAATGATTATTTATGCCATTCATATATTAAAATAAAAATTTGTTTGAATTTTTTTTATGGTATGTATTTTTTCAAGTGAAATATTGTAGGCCTTAAAAGCTCAACTCACAGCTCAATTAAACATATTATTTTTGAAGTAATAAAAATAGGTCCTTTATTTAATTTATGCATATATGTTTGGTTTAGTTAAGTAAATTAATAAAAAAATCCTACAGGATGTTATTGTAATTCAATTCTGTTTAGGAAGATAAGGCTTCTGCCAGCGCTTTATTAAATAATGTTTATTGAACCATGAGAGCAAAGGAAATGAGTCCGCTACTGGCTGCACCTGTGAATCACCAAATCACAAAATGTTATTTTGTCAGTCATGGTTGCCACTATTGATATCCAAAGTGCTCAGCTGTTGCTATTTGATGAGAATATCGCAATACACTGTTCACTGATATCTCAATTACTGATACTTTTGAGTTATAGTCACTAGAGTGACAGTGACCAGAGAGTATCAGTGAAAAAATACCTGTCATTGATTTATCTCCCGTTTATAGTGTGCACCAACAATACATCGATTGTCTGGATGGGTGAATTATAATGACCAAAACAGTGATTGCTACCTGCACCTCTGCATAAATAATATGGACTGTATGGATTAAAAAGGGAGAGAGGGATATAAGGCAACTTACCACCGACAACTGCACTTGAAATCTGTCATTTAAGCCTTATAGCTGCAACATGGAAAATTTATTATCATGTCAGGTTCAACAGCACTACAGTACATACAGTAACCTTCTGATCACGGTCAGCAGCTCAAAGTCTTACATTCATTAACAAACATAAATACTTGGCTCAAGGCCCCACGCAAAACACGACCATTGTGTTAAAGTTCTCCCAACAATAAATACAAAATATGTGCAATAATCTCTAATACCTCACAATCAAAATAGCCTTGCACCCCCTATATTAAGATTGTATGTGCACACAAGAAGTCCACAAAAATATAGTTATTATTTACAAGTTGTCTCATTAGATCAAGGAAGAAAGAGGGAAGGAACACTCTATAGCAATAACAAAGAACGATCAGTGAGCCTTTAAAAAATCAGGGTTCAGTTATACATTAAAGCGGCTTGTTCAAATTGTAGTTTTTGTGTAAATATATTTTATTTATTTTTTAGTTGTAGTTAATATCATCACTATGATAAACTATTTTTAGCATGTGGCTAGGTCATTTTTATAAAATCCTATCATCTTCTTCTGTTCTTCACCATTCTTTCTCCTCTACTCACGTCCATCTGTCCCCTCTCGCTCGCACTATTGCTATTACCTTCCACTCACATATATTTCTTCGTCTCCCTGGCAGTCTTTTCCCTACATACTTCATCTCCATCATTTGCCTTAAGGACCTTTTTCTTGTCCATCCTCATTACATGTCCATAGCACCTCACCTTTGATTCTTCTATTATCATGCTCCTCATAAACTTCATTTTCATAACTTCCATTTTTCTGGTCTCTCTTAACTCCATTGTCCATGTTTTTGCTCCATACATTGTTGTGGTCACAAAGTTTGCCCTTATAATACTTCCTTGTACTTCAGGAGGCATTTCCTTTTCCTCATCAGGTTTCTTACGAAACAGTAGAACATCTCCCCTAGCTACCCTCTTCTCATTAGATCTTTTTTCTTTCCACCATTCACCTCAATATATTTTCTAGGTCATATCCTTTTCCTTGTCATTACCATCACTTCACTCTTTGCCATGCTAAATTTCACCCCACACTCTTTTATTTTCTCATTCGTGTAACGGTTCCTGTACTTCCTCTTGTCCCCCATACCATCAAGTCATCAGCACACATAATTGTTGTAGTTAATGTACATTGTGTTAAATATTGAAAACTGGCCTACTTGTAAAGAAGGGTGGGGAACTATCTCCTGTTGAGGTAATAGGGTGTGTGTATTTTACTATGTATTTATGGGCAAGTTTCCATCAACAGCGCTGAGATGCATTGCAACTGTTGGGACAGGCCTATGTCACTCTGGTGCTATTGCATGACTCAAAATTTAAATAAGGTTCTTGTGCATATAAAATGTTGCAGGTGCTGTTGTCAGATAAATATGAGGCGTACGGTGTTCAATATAGAAGATTTGGACACATGGGCAGAGTGCGTGCAAGAAAAGCTGTTATTCTATGTGCAGGGACTGTTGGGAGCTCAAAAATACTGATGCTCTCTGGGATGGGTCCAAAACACCACCTGCAGTCTTTGAAAGTAAATCTTGGATGGATTACTCTTCTTATTAATTGTTTTAAACAAGCTATTTTGAACCATTTTAGAAAACATTTTAAACAATTTTGAAACCAGCTAAGACAAATAGGATGGTAATGATTAGGGATCTGCGAGTGTTTGAAATTTTGCACAGCCAATCACTTTTAATATAAACTTGGGCTTGAGTTTCGACAGATTTATGGGCTCTGCAATTTCGATCTTCTTTCATAAGGCTATTTATTTGTCTTATAGCTTGTGGGGTGATGGATGATTCATTGTAGACTCTTCTTTACACTTAACCTGCGTGTTGATTGTGAATTGTGGAGTTGGGAAAAGTGGTTAGTCTGCAGACATCTGGTCATTGAAATGTTAAGATCAGCTACTGAACAACCTGGTGGTTGAATAAAGGAGGGTAGAAGGAGATATAGATAAAGAAGTTTAGAAAGGGATGTATTTGTAGGGCTGATATCACACAAATAGCTTAGTGCAAGACTATATTGAGTACACCTTAGTGCCATAGTGTAATATGTACATCTTAAATACCAGTTTTGGTGGCTCCATGGTCTACGATGTCACTTTCACAATAAACTAGACCGCTGATGACATGGAGATTGAAGTTTGAATCCCAATTTGGTGTACTAAAGGTGGTTTTACCTACATGTTTTTCCACTATTCCTCCACACAAATGGGGCTACATTTCCTATAAATTCAACCTTCCTCATTCCTAACTAGTAGCATAATTAGTACATATGTGTATAACTTTAACAGATATTGGATACATGGCTAAAAAAATACATCTTAAATATTATGTTTTAACTTCTTTCTTTAATAGGAAGAAGATATTTTTCTCTCTGTGAAAGTGCATGGTCAGCACAAAGTATATATCCAGAGGGGAAAGTAATTGAAGGGTGATTTATAGATAAATATTCACACCCAATCCTATTTTTATGAATGTTGGTTTAAAATTGTAATTAAGGAATGTCAAACTGAATAACAATAAAATAATTATATACTAACTATCACAAGTTTATTATTATTATTATTATTATTTTATTATTATTATTAATAGATCTCAAATTATTATTTTTTTAATGATTAAAAAGCAAGTTACATTAATTTTTTAAACATGCTTTATGTACTTTTCACTGTAAAATGAAAGATTTATCTGCCATTTTAAAGATATATAATTTTTAATTAAAATATTTGGGTCTTTTTTTCATTTTTAAAACATGAGTTTTTTTAATTTCTATATACATAGATAAGTATTAAAATATTTATTGAACTCAAGTTTGATATATGGGAGCTTTCTAAGAAGCCCACTTAAGCTCAACTCAAATAATAACTGAAAAAACTTAAGATCACATTCCCCTATTAATGGGCCTAACTCTGAGCCTGGATTTCAACTGGGCACTCTGGGGTTTTGTTGGGATAGGGTTTCCACAGTGAACTTTCTCACCCTCTCTCTAAACATGTTCCAAATATCACCTTGGACTCCACAAATTATACAAGCCTCTTAAAATTGGGATTCTCAAATCCTTGATCTGAACTCAAGCTATCTTTATTTTCATGCCTGTGACATATTCTCGCTGAGAATAGTCCACCTCAGACTGTCATAGTCTTCACCCCTCCCTTCCTTCTGACATTCTGGTGTGAGAGATTGTACTTGTCCTTCAAGTGATCTCACTCTTGGAAATCATACAGTCATCATGAATAATACTGTAAACTTTTGTGTAATGTATTTAAAATGTTCAGTTTGCAAAGCATACTGTCGACTTCAAAAGGGCTTCTGGCCCTATAGAATGATGTCTTTATACAAAATTATAAACATCCTCTCAGTTTATGTACCTAGTACATTGCTATGATCCAAACTCCCAAGTACAAATATTGTGAGCCTATGGGGGGCAAAATGTGGATACACCACTGTGCATAGATAGATTGCTATGGGAGCTATAGTGGAGTATTTGTTGTGTTTGTCATTAGATTCCATTGATTCAAGACTTGCCAGTTGGTCAAAATCTCCAGGATCATGTGACTACAGGACTTGATATTGTCATTTTGAACCAGACTCTTCCACTCAATGTCGCCAATATCGCATCACTCTCGTCAGCTTTGACTATTTATTTTACGGAACAGGTAAATATAACATGTTCATATAGGTTTGAAAGGTTAGGATAATGGGATGTGAATGGTCTAGCCAGTGTGTGTGGGTTTTCCCTGTTACCCAAATATTAAGTTTTATTTTTCTCCGCGGCTTAGCAAGTGCCTGTATAGCATATGCACATTTAATGGTGCTACTAAGATAAGGATTGGGTAGGATTAGTATAACATAATTATTTATAATTTCATAGTTTTCAATGAAAATAATATTTTTTTAGTAAAAACAATCCTTAAAATAAACCAGGGATCCTTAAGGATATTCGAGGTTTCGAGAAAATGTCAGATTTGAGACTAAAATCCTTAAAAGAAATCAATTTTCAAGTGAAATTTGTTTTAGAATTCTAATACTACTTATTTGGTGGTTCATAACCTATTATATTTAAAGGATAAACTTAACAATCGGGCCCTAGACCAGTAATTTAACACTTAACTGAATGGATGAATGGATTATGAGAATTATTTTTAACATTTAGCTACAATTTCCATTTTATATTATTCTATTACACTTCTATTTCCTTTGAATTTCATAATTTTTTTTCAAGATTTGAATTCAGACTCGTAACATAGTGGATTCAATCCAACTCTAAAATAAACATATGAATATTTCACTTGTTGATATGAAATATGATGTTTTGTGAATCTATAAATAAATATTTGTACATTTTCCTTTTTAATCAGTTGTTTATTAGTAAAAAAAACTCAACAAATTTCTAGCTAAGCTATGCAGCTCTTAGAAAGGTGAGGCCTACATTTTTACCAGAAAAATTTAGGCCCAAAAGTTCACAGTTAAAATACAACAAAACACACAACAGTAAATTTTGAAGACGTTAGTCTCCTTCTTTAGCAAACAAGAGCATAATAACAGTTTGGAGCACATAAATGTTTTCTTCTCATTCTGTCTAAAAATAAATGATAAACTATCAATATTTTCCTATTTTCAAATTTGGTTTTAAGCGGGAAAAAAAATTAATTGGCGGTTTAAAATAAATAATGAGTTGGTAACTTCTCATATTTTTATAGTTTTGTTGATACTTTAAATAAATAATATTGTGCTAGACTAGACTGCTGATTAGGGGGAGATGAGGTTTGAATCTCATTCGGGTGTACTGAGGTTTTTTTTCCAAAATGGGTTTCCACTCGCCCTCTATGCAAATGTTGGTACACTACCTCTAAATATAATCTTCCTTATCCCTAACACTATTAGCATTATTGGTACATAAGTGTATAACATGAACAATTATTAAAACCAATGAAAAAAATTTGTTTTCAAAACTCTTCTATTTTTGAATTTATTTTCTCTCCATAGTTTTGTTTCTTGTCAGAGATAATTGTACATACTCTGGCTTTCTTTTCTTGATATATTCATATAGACTAAGAAAATGCACAAAGCTAAAAAAAAAAAGTTTTTGCCGAGTATGCTGGTTGAAAATATAATTGTTACATGTGACAATCACATCTTATGTTAGGACCGTGGACCTCGCCAGGCTGTGAAGCAGTAGCTGTTGTTCACAGTGACCTCAGTGACCCTCAAACTGACCCTCCTGATCTTCAGCTTATGGCGATCCCCTCGGGTGCATCTAGTGATGATGGGGCCCACCTCTATACTACTGTTGGCATCACAGACAAGGTGCAATAGCTCTATCGGCATCACTGGCTGTGTCTGGACAAGAATTTAAATCCTGGACTTAAGAAATAAAACCAAACACATCAAAATGGTGCTACTGAAATATTTTTATATTTCTAAACTATCCTATAGCTATGGTAGCAAACTTCTAGACATGACAAGCAAATGAAATGATAACATTTTATGTTTAAAAATGAGGTGGCCCAATGGCTAAATAATTTTATAATAAAGGAAATTGATAAAACTAAATAAAAAGGAAAAATAAACCTATGAAGAGTAAATTTGGTGAAGAAAGCCCCCTAGGGAAAGAGGAAAAATATGGGAAGAATCTAATGCACAAAGGTGACATCTTCCTTTCTTCTGCCTTCTATAGTATAAGTAGTCACACATTTTAACACAAAAAGGGTAAAGGAACAAGCCAAAATATTACTCTATTTGTGTTAAAATGTGTGTGTGACTACTTATAATATAAAGACAGAAGAAAGGAAGAAGATGTACTTCTTGTGCATTGGATTCTTCCCACATTTTTCCTCTTTCCCTAGGTGGGCTTTCTTAATCAAATTTACTCTAAGTAGTTTATTTTTCCTTTTTATTTAGTTCTATCAATTTCCTTTATTATAAAATGATAAACATTTTATAAAATTGTAAATACGAGAAATTTCTGTGTAGTCCACAGAACATCTACATTATTTATTCACATAACTCCAACTACATTAATTTATTCACTAAGCTCCAACTACAATTTATATATTTAGCTCCATCTAAATTAATTTATTCACTGATTTCCTCACAAACTGAAGCATCATATTGCAATACAATATATAATTTATTGACATCTGCAGAGCAGGTTTTTAGAATCAAATTTTGAATTGAAGCATATATTATTTGTAAATTTCAAATTATTACTGAATCGAGTCATATACCCAGTTAAATTGCTAAACTTATAATGATAACTTAAAAAAAGCTACAAATTATATAAAAAATAAAAGTTTTATACCCTAGACCTATAACATACAAATGTAAGTTCTTCAACACGTTCATGCAACAATAGTTCACCTTGTCAAAGTTAAGTGGTAAAGAACACCACATGTTGTGCTTATTATAAACTTCTATTTCATTATTTAACACATTTGGTAGGTATTATCCAGGGGTGCGATATAAGCTATAGAAAGGTTTTACAAAGGCTGTTTTGGGGGGCAAAAGTGCAGTTTATTTTTCTGATCAATATAGTAATAATTAATAAGCATTTACTTTACCTCACAATAATTATTATTTAAAATATATCAACATATTTTAAGTTCAATGTGGGATTCGCAACAGCATAAAACCTTTGGCTTTGTTTTATTTCCTAATTTGGTTTGATTATGAATCAAATAATATACAAATAGAATTAATATTGATATTATTGTAGCTTTGCAGACCCCTGTAATCATGGGTATTTTTTAATACTGAATTCATTATAAATTATCTGGTATTGTGTGAATGGCCAACTATCAAAGGTGGTGCTAACAAAACTATTATATACTATTTACTTTTAAATTGCAGTGTAGGTCTTTCGGAGCATGCAAATGTGAGATTTTATTTCACCTGATACAGATTGAAAATTTGTATGTATTAGAAACTTATCAAGTTATAGAAAATCTGTACTTTATGGTAATACATTTGAAGTTTGATTTAGATTAATAAGTGTGTTGTTGTGTTTATCATTATTATATTATTTATTTAGGGTTTTTAATTCTTATATTCCAAACTGAAAATGTTTTTCAAAAATTTGTTAAAACAAATTTTTTCCTCTGCTCTATCCATGTGAATGTATCTGCACTTTCTTAAACAATTAGTTAACTCATCCATACAATATTATACTGTTTATAATTAGGGCTGTCAAACTTGATTCCTCAATACCTTGATAACCTCGATTCTTACTGGTATCGAAAGAATCAAGAATCGATCATAATATTACAATTTTTTTACTTGATTCTTAGTTTTCAATAAACTGATAACTTAACAAAATTGACAACATTCAAAATAGGTAATAATCAATTATTTCGCATATTAATTTAGTTGTCATTTTACTTAAATACCGGCAAATTTTAAATATAGCGAGTGGTCCGAATATAATACAAGCTTAACATTTTGAGGTGTTCTACATGAAAAACAAATTGTGTCGAATATAATACAACCTGACATAATGACAGTATCAAGAGGTAAAAACTTAACAACTTTGACAAACTTTTTTAAGTAAAAGTTAAGTGAGACTGTCAGAATATATGAATTGATTATAAACAAACAATTTAATATGTAATACATAGACTAGAATGGAAATTTCCGTAATATGGTGATAAATCTATCATTAATTGAAATAACACAACATTTATATCAAAAGCTACGATATTCCTATCAAACTAAAATGGCCGCTCTCCTGTTATAGTCTTGGTCGCTTTTCAATTTTTAATGTTTTATTAGCTCTTTGAATAAGACAAGTTTAATAAAAATAGAAAAAAAAATCAATGTAGTTAATAAAAATAGAGTAAAAACTGCTATATTAATCCAATAGCTTATTTATATATCGTTGCCAAAACTTCATCACTAATTTATGGCAAGCTAAAGTGCATAAGATTAGTTATGGTGGACAACTTGAAATTTTTGTAACGTATGAAATGTGTTCTTCTTTAATTAGAAAATCCGCAATTTATTGAATTAATTTTGAGTTTATTTGAATGTTTAGTTTTGAAGACTTTTAGTGTGTTTGATAAATATCTATAAGATTGTGAGATTAAAGTTTCAAGCAATCATGTGTTGTATTGGTCGAGTTAAAGTTTCGCATTGAGGGGGCAGTAGGGTATCAGGCACGTTAGATTTTCTATACAATAATGTTTGGAAAAATAATGAAAAAGGAAATGTTCAAGAATTGGAATTGAGAATCGAAAAATCGAGGCTGAACTTAAGAATCGGAATCGAGAAAAACAGGTATTGTGACACCTCTATTTATAATATAAGTCTATTATAATCTTAGTTTTATGTGCGGTAACTAACACTAAACACCATTTAGGCCTGCATAGATATAATGACCGAAACACAACATTAATAGCTCACAACCAGTAGACATATTTATTAGGCATGTTTCAAACAGCTGTAGCTTGTCTTTCCAAGAGGATATTAGTTCATATTTCCGACTGTTATCAATAGAATGATTCATTAGTGCTAATTTTAGCAGGTTATATTTATATTTCACATAGTGCTAAGTTTGGCAATTGTGTTTTGGCTATCAGCAACATAAACTAATTTAAATAAAAATATGTCTTAAGGATGTGTAAAGTTGCTAAGAGTAAGTGCATCATTATTCGCCTGGAACTATAAAAATATCACTTCATAAAACTAATTGCAGAAATTTTTTATTTTTTTGGGGTGTATTTTATGTGCACTTTTTGAACACCTTGATTTTATCTACACATGACTCACAAACAAGCCTAATACTAATAAAAATTAACATTCAGTCTTCCATCAGATAATTTACCAATATTACAGGCCTGCAAAGTTTGGCTTATTGAAAATTGTCTTCAATGTAATGAATGATTCTTATGCTTTTTGATGTGTTGATTTCAAATATAGGTTCAGTTTTTCTCTACCACATAAGCATTTTTCACAAAGTGGATATGAAAATATGGGAAAAGCACTTATTTAAATGGTTAAAAAAAATTATTTTTGAAAAATTAAATAATAGTTTTATATACAAAATGATTTATGCAAAACCATTCTTAACACTTATTGTGATTTACAAGGTCTTATACTGCTTCTCTCCCCCCCCCCTTCCCCCCCACCACCACCCTCATAACTCCTTTTCAAACTTTTTCTCTTCTATACAGCTTTTGGCTTTTCTTTGTTGAGCATCCAAGAGTAGTCCGCCATCATGTTTATGTTCCATCTACCTTAGTACCCTGAAGTCTTTCCCCCTGCTCTTCACCCACAGCATCAAGATTTTTGGGAAAATAGTCCAAATGGGAATTTAGGAAGTACACTTTCAAGCTCATCAAACAACCCGAGTCCTTCAATTTCATTATCATGTTTTCCACAGTATGCTTGAAGTTGGGGTGCCTATCTTTTCCAAGAAATTTTATTCCAACTTCTTTGAAAGTTTCCAAGCCTCTTTTCCAATATATCCAATTTTGTTTCAAATTCAGTCTTTGTCTTTCAGAAGTTTCCAAATATCTGGACCAACAAAAACACCTTCTTTCAGTTTCGCTTCCAACAGTCCCGAAAACTTGTCACACAAGTATTCAAAACACTCTCCTTCTTTTTACAGATACTTTACAAATTGCTTCATAATACCAAGCTTGATATGAAGTGGAGGCAGGAGGACTTTCTTTGATCAACCAAAGAATCTCATACTACATTTTTCCTTCCAGGTTCTAAAGAATCCATAGGTGGCCACTCCTCTTTGATCCAGTGTTTCCCCTTATACTGGCTACCCCATTCACACAAGAAGCAAGGGTACTTAGTGTATCCTCCCTGCTGTCCAAGAAGCATGGAAAGTACTTTAAAATGGCCGCATATCATCCATTCATGATACTTGTATTTAACTTTGGTGAGAATCACAGTAAACCAGGTCACCATCTTGAGAAAAGTATTGAATAAAATATTTTTCTCTGTTTCTGAACCACGAGAAAGTAGAATCAGGAGGCAATAAGTTATTTCTTTAGCCTAGAGCATAACTGTTCTGAAGAATCTTTTGGAAGACTGAGTCATTTGACAATTTCTCTAGTTTTTCTGTAGGTGTAGGCACAGGTATTCCTTGGCCATGAGGTACAGGGCGTATAGCTGAATGGAGTTCGGATAGAACATTTCTTTCTTTCGTCACCATGATTTTGGGACTCTCTCCAGATCATTGGGACCCCATAACTGAAAAAAAATTCTTACCTATTGACCACCATCTGAGTTCTTCTACACAAAGAGAACACACTTTATATGGGGCCCGCAACCTATCCTGATCACCAAGTTTCACATAAGAAGACACATGGTACACTTTTTTTTTAACAAAGTCTGTAACATTTATTTGCTGTTTCTTTACTATTAAGTCTCCACAAATATAACAAAAACTGTTAGGTAAATTA
The DNA here is from genome assembly GCA_039000515.1 of Timema cristinae. Lineage (NCBI taxonomy): Eukaryota > Metazoa > Arthropoda > Insecta > Phasmatodea > Timematidae > Timema > Timema cristinae. The sequence continues at coordinate 50,552,729 of JBCFYV010000012.1, forward strand.
ATACAACCCCTTGCAGCCATTAAGTACACTTAAATCAGATTAAAACCACAAATAAAACTTAAACCCTATGGAAAATTTAAACTGGATTTGACATAACCTTGTCCCTCAAAGATCAAATTGAAACTGAGCAGACATTTAAAGAAATTAAATTAAAGAATGTGGAGTGGAAATTAAAAGAAAGTAAGTCATAACTTTTCTCCCTGTATGAACCTAGAGAGGGAAACCAAAAAGGAAGTGAGTCACCATTTTATCTCACTGTCTTACAAACTAAGCAAACTAAGCAATTTTCTTGATAACTCATGGCACTACCATTTATCATCACCAAATAAGCCTCCACCTTTCCTTTGAACCCTCTTTATTATAAGAATACACCTTGATCAGTTTAATGATACAAATAATATGGTCTAAAAGAAATATAATTAAAAAAATTCTTAGATGCTTAATGCAGTCACTTGGTGGATATTGAAATAAAAAATTTGAGTTTGTGCAGAAATAGTATGTGATGGAATTTTTTAAACTATTTTTTGCTTAAATCAGCGCCCAACAATCTATAAAAATCAATGATTAACTTTCAAACAATTTTTTCCATTGCAGACCTGTGATATATGATTAATCTTTGACCGTGCCAGCAATGGAACCCGGGACGCCAAACTCTTTTGGCACACACACTATCGACTGTGGTAAAGTGCTGGACTCGTGCCAAAGAATTAAGCCAGGATTTAAACGCTGAACTGGCAATTAATGGTGACAAAGTGTAATGAGAGTACAACACCATAGACCAATCGACTATCACTGTGGTTTATTAGTTTCTTCACCTGAAAGTATATTATGGTACAATAAATTGTTGTTATTATTATTATTATTATTAGCACCGCGTCTTACTACCCGTTCGGGTTATACGCACTTACGCTAATGTGTAATGGTAGGGTGATTGTGAGATGAAATGAAGGACCTACAGTTTAACGTGGAATCCGAACCACGGTGGAGACCTGGCATTCCACACATTCACAAGATGTCTTGCCAGAGGTGTAGGAAGGGTTTGGAAATCAGATAAATCTGTGCCGGGACCGAGGATTGAACCCCGGCCGCCAGCACAGAAGTCTGACACCTTACCCCTAGACCACCAGGTCACCCAAATTGTTGTTACGCATGAAATATATTTTCAAATATTGAACATTCTCTCAACAATGGCAACAAAATCCATTCTGTTGAACTAGACAAACAAAGAAGTATATTTGTGTCTATATGAATGTAAAATTCAATAAACGTTTCAAGTGTAGTGAATATTATCATTTTTTTAATTTTTTTTCTGTGGTTGGGATGAACTGGCCTCTTCACTACTCAACGTCACAACTGTCTAATAATACTGTACTCTTTAAGATTGAGTCATGTGTAGATAGAGCTACACACACTGCAACTTCAAACACATAAATGAGTGGTACTATTGACTTTTTATTTATTTATGTTTATTTTTTTACTATAATTATTATTATTATTTTCAAGAAAACATATTTGAACTATTTTCATAATTTCTTTCACATAATATAGGTAGGATTATTGTTTCACAATTATTTCAGGCTGGAAAGGGAGACTGTCTGAAAAGATTCATGTAACCTACCCATGTAAAATCAACCAAAAGAAAAAAGTTTCTAGCAAGTTGAATTTTTTATGTTCTACTATTTAAATATAATTAAGAGGTATATTAGATTTTAATTTTTTTTAACTTCATATATTATAATATATCAATTTCAGACGTTGCAGGTGTTTATAATTATTACTTCAGCCACCATAAAATTATTGGCTTTCCCACAAAATTGGAACAAGACTAATAACATGATATATTTGGAAACTTGTAAAAATGATACACAAGGTTTGTTTTCATATTTGTATTTTTAGTTCATGTTGGTTTCATTAGATACATCAATGAATGTTATTTAATTTAGCATTCTAATTTCTTAGAAATAAGAATGTTAATTTGTAAGCTACAAAATGGAGTCTGCAGCACTTAGAAACCAATGGGCTATAGATAGATTGCAAATGTCCATAAGAGCCTAAGAGTAGAACAGCCTCTAGCAGTTATTGAAACTCATGGTGTGTAATTTGAATAGACCTACAGTATAGTGAAATAAATTGACTAGTCTATCTTTACCTCAGAAGTCAGAACACTAACAAGTCAGTTCTTAATTCCTCAGTTCATAGCTATAGAAGTTCAAAAAAATCTTAATAAAAACACACATACAATCTATTAAATATGTCATTCAATTAAATAACTTATAATTTTCAATATGACTACTAAAGGATGAAGGTATAGGAAAGAAGCAAAGAAACAAATAAAATGAACTAAAAACATTATGGCTTTTACATTCAAAATAATAATACAGTTACACTTTACATTGCTGCCACTGTGCAAATGGGTTATGCCTGTCTGTTAAGGGAAATGATCGTTACCTTACAATCCCTTGACCTAAGTTTCATTTTATTAGCACTCTTTCAGAGAAAGTGTGAGACAAACATCACAACTTTTTTTTTAGTATCAAAAGGAAAGGAAGTTGAGAAAGAGGAAATAGGCTAAGTATTACAGGACATATAAAAGGAACAACAAACATAAAGGACAAACACAGGACATGAGCAAATTGGATGTGTTATAATTAAATTCTAGCATAATTTGTCAAAATTCTGCTAGACTTGTTTAATTCCTTATAATACCTTCTATCTATATATTTACAGTACATCATATCTGATTAAATTTGGTATATTTTGGTAAATTAGTCCATAACCTAAAATTATCTTCCCTCTATTTTGTCATGCTAAGTAAAGTTGATGATCTTTTGAAGGTGTGGCAAGGTTACTTTTCCACCTTGTCCGGGAAGCAGGTGGCCAGTTTCTTACCCGTTCTACTCCATCCCAAGAGCAAGGGGGAAATACTTCTGAGAGATGGAGACCCTAACAGTCTGCCTCTTATCAACCCTCGTTACCTCACCCACCAGCGAGATGTGGATACACTATATCGTGGTGAGTCCCTGCAATAATGTCCGCTGGAACAAAGTTGGGATTAACACACTCTTATTGCCTACTTCGGTGGTTGCATAGTATAAGGGGCCACTCTCGCAATAGAATAGACTACCAATCAAGGACGGCTCTAGTCAATGGGTGCATGGGCATGTGCCACCACCAAAATTAAAAAAAATTAAATAATTATAAAATTTTAATCCAAGTTTATATATAATAACTTCATTTTATGTTTTAATTCTATGAAAGTAACTTATTTAGTATTTTAATAATTACATTTTATTATTAGCGAGCGATCCTCTTTGTGTCAGAGGCAGACAAAGGTTTTTACTAAGATCTGGGCTGCAGTGCTCCTACACCCAAAGCCCAGTGTATTTGTGTTAGGCCAAGCACACCCGAAACTAGTCGGAGGTCACCAAACAATGGCTATTCTTGAGCACAATTAGTCAGCACCCGAGCTGCCTTTCACTCAGAGAATAATGTGGCGTCTGGCTCACCACACTAACGTCTATAAAAGTTGTGCATAGAATTGTACGTGTACAATAAAAAAAATAGTTGTTTTTGTTTTTAAGTAAGTCGACAGAATGTGTTATGACAGTAATAACTGTAGTGCATTTCTTTTTGTTTTTAATTTATATTGATTCTGAGTTCTTCTTTTGTGTAATTTATATTAACTAGAGTCCAAACAACAATAAACACTATTAAGAATATAGCAGGCAAGCCATTAGACTATAAAAAAAAAAGGCTTGAAATAAAGAAATTTGGCCCTCCAAGACCACAACTTAACCTATTACGTACTTATCATAGCAAGAAGAGAAACTACAGTCGTAGTTTTAACCTGAAACAGTATGAAAAAGCTACTTGGATTTCAGGGTGTGAAAAAAAAAATTGTTTTTGTTATACTATTTTCGGCGCTGCAGACATCTGGGCAACTACAAGTGTATTTGATCTCAAACACTTGGATGAGAAAATAAAAAAGTATTCGGCGAGTAAACTACATTTGCAAAAGGAAATGCATCTGGCAATACTGGGGCGGATAGACATAAGACAGCAATTAGATTAAAGTTACAGAAAGTCACTTAAAAAACTGCGTAAATTAGTGGAGAGAAACAGGTACATACTTTCCCAAATAATTGGTTGTATCAAATTTTGTGGTTTTGTTTTAGTTGAGTTTAAGAGGCCATGATGAAACTGTTGAAAGTTTAAATCCCGGAGTTTTTAGAGGATTATTAGCTTTTGTTTCATCTTTGGATAACGAAGTACGAGAACATTTGGAAAGTTCAAACGTTTTCAAAGGCACTTCAAAAACAATACAGAATGAAATTTTGGATACTATGCTGATAAATAGCTCATTTTTATATAAAATAAGAAATTGAAAAAACTGAGTACTTTGCAGATCAAGTGGATGAAACCACTGACATAGCATGCAAAACACAGATGTTTATCATACTTTGTTACCAAATTGAAGGGTCTAGTTTTGAAAGGTTTTGGAGCTATTTCCCACTCACAGATTGAACTGCCGAAGGTATAAGTTCAGCAATATTAAAACTGCTGAGGGTTCTGGGAATAGATAAGAATCCAGGAAAACTAATAGCCCAGACATATGTTGGCGCCGCTGTGACGAGTGGGGCAACAGGTGTGGTTCAGCAAAGAATTAAAGAAACTTATCCAGGCGCAAATTTTGTTCATTGATATGCGCACCAAGGAAATTGAATCATGCAGCAAGCAACTTCTGCTTCAAAAGAAGCAAATATTCTTTTCTAACATTTAAGGGATTGCACAATTTTTTAACCATTCCCCAAAAAGAAATGACGTTCTAAATGAAATAGTTAAAAAAAAAACCTACCGCAATTTGTCCCTACAAGATGGAATTTTCAAAGTAGAAGGGTGATTGCGATTTACGAACACAAAGACAGCCTTGTAGATTGTTTTGAGAGGGTACAGGGATCAGAGACAAACACAAAAACTATTTCACTTGCATCAGGGCTCATTAGCTTATTGCAAAATGGGAAGTTTTTATTTTGGTTGAACTTTTTTTTCACACGGTGATGCCTCACATAGACATTTTATTCAATCAGATCAAGATGAGAAAAATAAAACCCATTGGATTTAAGAAATTTACATCTGATTTTTTTGTTGTAATTGAGAAAACACGGAAATGTTTCTCCAGGGATTAAATTGAATCTACTGGAGAAAATGAACCTTTAATTAGCAAAAAGATGACAAGGTGGAAGTCCATTGCACATTTGGCTATCAGCTATTGAGGTGTGTGATATCATCACTGTAACGAGTTACACAAAATATCAATGGGTCAACACTCACCAACCCAGGGGGCCGCTCTCGGAAGACCATCACACAACAAAAAAAACACTGTCACTGACCTCCGCTCTCCGAAGTAATACTGAACAGACTGAGCGATGCGCCCGACTTGACCGACTGCAAGAATCGAACACGTGTCCAGCCAGCCGAAGAAAGAAGAGAGTTCCGTCTCCGGCCGCGCGCAGCATCAGGGCTCTTCGATATTGTTCTCGAAGCAACTCGTTCCTTCCATTGTTATGTTTCTCCTACCTTCCATCTCCTTCGATCCTACCCCCACTCTGGGAACTATATTTTGTATATATACGTCTATGCCGGGAACGTAAGGTCACTTACTATCCCACCTTCTTGTGGATAAGAGGTGAGAACGGCGACCTAGGTCTTGGGGATTATTGCTATACATATCTAAATTTCAGTTTCAGCGTCATGGGGGGCATTCTTGTCAAAATTATTATTCTGGTTCTTAAAACCTTATTATTGTGTTATTGTTGAAACTTGCAATGCCATGCGCTTACTGCGGCATGTAGAGAGGCCGTCGCCCTTCGTCACCCGCCTAAATTTGGGGTCCAAGCCCAAACTTTATTTGTTAGTTATTTCAGTAAATTATTGTTTATGGTTAGAGCACTGGGAGTTTGCCTGTGCGCCCGGGTTCGAAACCCGACTTGTAATAATTCACTTGTTAGTTTAGTTGTACTTAAACTCAGCTTTATTTATTGGGTTAAATACTGGAAGCTGCTATGTTACTTAGTTTACTTTTACATTTGGGGCTTATTGGATTTGTGTGACGCCGTGTTAGCTACATGCATCTTTAAATGTTAATCTTTAAACTAGGCGTGGTAACTGTTGCGCGGGGGTTACGGTTATGCCATACGTCTTATTCTCTATATAATACTAGCAGGTTATACAACCAAGGAACTAAGGTTCATAAAGTTACGATCCCGAACTGGGAGTTGTTATTTGATTTGGGGCCCAACACGTTTAGTGTCGTTTTTGACTCTCCTAAGGAGGTTTCATGTTTGTTTACTAATGTTATCTAATAGACTCCAATGATTAACGTAGAGGTGCGCTTCGCGCACAGATTGTACCTTCTTAATTATTGTAATATTGTTGTTTTTCTTACAATAAAATTATATTGTTCAACCAGGTAACATTCTTGCCTGATTTTCAGTCTTCCTCACCCTTTAGTTATTAAGGGGGGAGGGGGGTTGCATCACTAACCCAGCTAAATATAGATTTGAGCTCAACAATAATTTGTCAATTGTCCTTCTTTTTATGGTGGAAAATTTTGAAAACTACAATGAAAAATTTCCTGATGAACACTACTTGAGCACCATTCAAGCTTTCCCTTTTAATGAAAAATACAAATCGATAACAGAACTTCAAGTCTTGTATTCTAGGGATGATTTACGAAGTGCGTTAGGAGCATGTGCTTTGTTGCAGTTTTTTTAAAGAACAATTTAAAATCATTTTTTTCAGAATCTGTGACACTTCTGAAAATAATTGTGATTATTCCAATGATAAGTGTAGAAAATAAAAGGTGCTTTTAAACTCTTAAAAGAATAAAAACTTTTTTGAGAAACTCTATGCAACAAGATCGTCTGAATGTTTTAGCCATGTTGTCAATTTCTAAAGATCTAATCTGTTCAATACCAGATTTAAATAAACTTGTTATTGAAGAGTTTGCCAAATTCAAACACCAAAAAAATGAACTTTTCATGTGAAAGAAGATATTTAGTTTTTGTCTAGTCCATAATATTACATTTTATAAAACAGTTACAACAAATGCAATTAGAAATTTTGATTCTATGAAGATATTCATTTCTAAATAGCATAGTTTTGTTGTTTTTCTTAAAAAATAATTTTGTGTGTAAGAATAATATTGTTTTACTAGCAAAATTATTGAAGTTGAAAAGTATTACCTAGCCAACCTGGCAAGGACAATTTATTTCTTGTAAAAAAATGCAAGTTAAAATGCACAATTAGGTAGGCAAAGGTAGGTATAAAGGTGTATATAGGTAAATATATATTTTTGTATATGATGTTTTTCAGGAAATCATATTAATGTTATGTAAATGAAAATGGTAGCCTATTATTTTTTACATAATTAATTAGCTTAGTTATTTTTGTATCCTCCCTGAGAAATATGTCTGGGCCCGCCACTGCTACCAATGATGGGGAGATCAAGGTTTGAATCTCGGTCATGTGAACTAAGGGTGGTTTTCCACTTTCCCTCCTCACAAATGCTGGTACACTTCCTATAAGTATAACAGTGCCCAGCAGCCTGGAAAACAGGGAAAAGTCAGGGAATTTGCTTAGTCATGAAAAGTCATGAAAAAGTATGAGAATTTAATCATATTTCTGGAATTTTCACATTGTCATTATAATATGTAACTTTCATTAAGTATGGTCGAAAAAAACCTTTTTTTCTGTTAATACACACCACAAATCTCTTTTAACATAATTGTTTCATTTTAGAATATGTTTCTCAATTATCAAAGTCAATATGTGATTTTCGTGTCATCTTTCCACCCCTCTACTGCATGTCTTTAGCTAAAGTTGAGAAATGGTTATACGCATGTGCATGTAACATCTGATTTTTTTTACTACCAAACAAAATAATTTGCTTGTGTACTGTGTTAATTTAATTTTGCTGTTCTCAATTTATTATGTTAAAATGTTAAGGGTAGCCAGCACACTTGAGCAATTTTGAAGTAGACATTGTTGAGATGAAACACCAATAAATATAAAATCACATTTTAAAACTATCTTTCACTGTCTTTTCTCCGAAATTGAAGAATCTGCCTATGGCAGGTAGAACTAGTTTTTGAAAGTGTTTATTAGTGTTTTCTCCAAACAATTTATACTCCAGCATCACTCAAATAAGTTTACTGAATATACCCTCAGCTTTAAACTATAATTTAACCTAGAGCTTTATTCCAAATAACCGTTAGGTTAAAAGGTCATGTGATTGGGTAGTAACAATCAATTCTCTTCAAGAGACAGTCATTACCTTTTTGTCCAGTAGCAGCAATGTAAAGTGGGAACTGTGTTCTTCTTTTCATTGTAACAGCCATATTGTGTTTGTTTCCTTTTATATATTTTTATCCATCTTTCCTTTACTTTCATACAAATATAACAAAATGTATCTCAAAAAGCAAAAGGAGCTTATCATTAAAGATATCTTTTATAGTAAGAAATTTTACAAAAAAGGGATATTTCCAAAAGTATAATCTTTCAACATTTTGTAATAAAATATTTTGTTAATTTTATTTAGTATTAAGTTATATTACCCTCTATAGTTATTTTTAATAACACAAATAATTTATTCAAATTTGATTCCTCTTTGAAAATACAAACAACACATGCACTCTATTTAACTTTGTTTTGAATCTAAAAATTGATCTTATCACACTCCTGTTTGAAAACAACAAATATTTAAAATTTTTAAGTGGCTAAGCTTTTTTTTTTAGTTAGATATTTATCATAGTTTTCACTGTTCTTCTTTTCACTGTAAAATCATCATAATGTGTGTGTTCCTCTCTTTGGACCTGTACCCTTTTGCGTGTATGATACTGTTATTTAGGGATTTCGTTATACATGGTTTTTTTAATCTCACTATTCTAGTGTCTAAACATAACAATAACTAGTAAATTTGGATCAGATCCGCATTTAATATTTGCCTCTATTCTTGAATCTATATTCAGATCTTAGAATCTTTTAAATAAACGATTTTGATAAAAATGAAATTATTGAAGATTAAATAGTGAAAAAGTAAGACTAAATTAGATTTACATTTAGATAATGTGCCCATCAATGCAGACAAGTGTTAACTAACCCTGTTGTCTTGACCAGGGATTCTACTAATCAAGAAGATAATCAGCACTCCTGCGATGCAAAGTCTAGGAGCTTCTCTCAACCCAAACATAATGCCAGGCTGTGAGCAGTTCCTGTTCGACAGTGAGGACTATTGGAAGTGCTACATCAGGCATCTCACACTGACAGCATACCACCCTGTGGGGACTTGTAAGATGGGTCCCAAGTCAGACCCTTCCTCGGTCGTCGATTTTGATCTCAGGTGGTTGAACACACTAATGAATAAAAAGAGTTGTAGTATTATTTAATTTATTTAGTATTTGTTTAGCTTGTGATTGTAGATGTAAGGTACAATTAAACAAACATCTAAAAATCAATTTCAGGGTGAGTCGAGAGCACTCACCATACCATTAACACTGTGGTAAAAAGAATGCTGTTTTAAATTAAAATGTTATTGACATATGATTTTTATGTCAAAAATAGCCAGCTTCAGCTAACACACAATAGCTTGGACAGCTTAATGAGTCAGGACAACCGCTTCTGCTTCATGTAAAATGAATAAGAATAATTTATAGATAATATTATGAACATTTATAACTCACTAAAAGCATTTACTTTTTTTAACTTGAAAAGGGGGATTTAAATATTAATCAAATGCTTTACTAGCTTAAATGAAAATATGGAAAACCTAAAAAGATTCGAGAATTCAAAACTGCCAAGAAAATTGCTGTATTTGTCAAAGAATGGTTTAATCGATCAGGGAGAATGATATATTTAACTGTGTAGGAAAGAGAAATTTCTTTGTTGCATTATATTCAAAAACGGTTTTTATCAAAATAGATGTATGTATTCTTAAGAGCATTTCAGAATTATTTATATCAAATTTATGAATATGTTTTTTTTAACAGAATTATAAATCTATATTTTGGTTTTAGACTCTATTCAGGGATTTTTGGATCTGGGAAAAGTCAGATAATTTTATTTCTGATATTGTGTGGCTTCCCTGTTATTATTGTACAGTTCACAACAGTCCCCAGTAAAAATGTTGTTTGATTTTAATGTTGTAGAATTCACATCAATCACCATTACAATTGTTGTTCGGTTTTAATGTTGTAGAGTTCACAACAGCCACCACCTGTATGTAATAGATGCGTCAATTATGCCCTCACTGCCCAGTGGCAATATTAATGCTGCAGTGGTCATGATAGCAGAGAAAGGGGTGGAAATTGTCGAGCGATACTGGGCGCATCAGGCCATGGTGTGTCATAAGAGAGAAGTATTCCTGCCGTCAAAGGTATCCCTCAAGGTACCATGAGATCATCTTGAACCATGTGTGTTACATAGTTGAATGTATTTTTTTAATATATCTTTGACAGGGTATTTATTACATGTTGGCTCCCCACACCCATGACCTACCTAGTGAGATATCCAGGCTCTTGCCCGTATCTATATGGAGAAGTGTGTATTATAAATTATGTCTTTGAATTAATATTTCAAATGGAAAATTAGTAATTTGGTAAATCAAGGTCCAAGAACTAAATATAATGCATATCACTGGACTATCAAGACTAGGTCTGTACTTAGGTCATTCTGAAATTTGAAAAATGTTTTGTACCTCAATCTAAGAACTACTTAACAGTGACTTGTTGTATATGTTAAATCTACATAGTTATGGATGTATAGTTTAAACATTTTTCATCTTATAAATATTTATAAAAATGTTATATAAATCCTTAACTTTAAAATATATTTTTTAGATAAACAAATTAGAGAAACCCCATTTAAAGGGACAAATGTTAACCCCTTAAAGTATTTATTGATATATTTATAAATATTTATTTTTATATTTCTATGAAAACTGATTTTGTGTACAAGCCTATATATTTTTTGAATGGTATTCTAGATATTTGCATTGTAATGATGCATTTAATGTTATCATAATATAACGTAAAGCTTATGTAACATAAAACAAAGCAAAACCTTTCCAATGATTTAAGACCATTTGAAAACAAAATGTTCATAAAAATTGATGTCTTTAAAACCTGGAAAAGTCAGGGAATTTTATGATAAAAGTTTTGTAGCCGCTTATATTAATTAGTTATAATAATTGTACTACAGTAAAATGCTCCAATACAGATTACTTCATGGGAAGCTTCCTTGATGTCAAATTATTGGAATACATTTGTTAGTTGTAACTATAAAATATTGGTCCAAAGGAATTTTAAAAAAAATTATAAAATCAAAATTATATACTTAACCATATACTGTTATAATATTATAAGTTTTTATTTTGAAGCCGTAGTCGGAGTCGGCACATTTTTATCGACTCTTGACTCCACCCATAACTTCTTTCAACTCCATGACTATGACTCCACAGCCCTGGTCGAAAAAAAGTACAGTTTTTTTTTTCTATTCTTCCCTTAAAAACCGAGAAGATGAGATCTGTGAATTAGTTTTTTCATAACAAAAATAATTATTTTTTGTTTTTGTTATATTTTTTTAAATATGAATGGTTTCATTAATCTCAATTCCACTATTTTCTAATAAAGAGTACAGAAAACTTCACAACAATGAGATGTTTTGTTCTAGAGGTATTACCTACTTGAGCAATATTTCTATGCTAGAACTTTTTACAATAATCTCATGTCGCTTTTCACTATATCAGGCCATATCTTAATCTCTGAGTACAAGATAAAGTGATTTTTTGCTCAACGGTCTACCACTCCTCCTCCACATAAATGTGGATATATTTCCTCTAAATTCTACTTTCCTCGTCCTTACTAAATTTGTGTAGTCAACTGTGTATAACCTGAACTTTTAATAATATGTGGAGTAAAAGATCACATTAAAAGAAACCTAAACAGGCAAGGACTGCACACTTAGAATATTGATGAGTTAAAATGTTCACATGAAACACACACAGATCACATTGTTTTGCCTCACTGTTCAGTCGACCCTTGTATCTTTCCTCCACACTTGCACAGGTTGCACCACCCACCCTCTCTACTGCTTGGATCACTCCACAGTCCATGTTCTCTGAGCCATATGTGACGATTTCCCCACTGTACTCAGCACCCATGAGAACTCCTCTTTCTATTGGCTCGCTTGGTGGCCACTATCACTCACGTTTTCCCACGCCAATGGGAAGCTACCTTTTCTCCTATTGAACAAGGCCCGACAGCAGTGGAGGGTATTTAACACTGTGGTCCCTCAGTCAGAAGCCAGTCGGAGAGTGGCTACTCAACCCGGATGCGCCACCTGTTTGAAACAGCTATTGAATTGTCTTATGTTACAAAGGAGCAATATTGTTTTAACCCTCTCTCTTCCCACCATCACCCTACCTCCCACCGCGACTCACTTTGCCTGGACTTCCTCTTGTTCCACTGCAACTCACATTGCCGAAACATCCTTCTGTTTCACCGCGACTCACATTGCCAGAACATCCTTCTTTTTCACCGCGACTCACGCTGCCGGGACCAGTACCCTTTTTGTACCTTTGATTTCATGCCCTTCCTTCCTGTCAAAGTTTATTATTAATGAGAATATTATAGCTATAACATGTATTGCTTATTTAGTAGATTCGATGACTACTTCATTGAGTATCCACTACAAGCTGTGATATTTCAGAAAAAGTAAAGCTCTTGAGTTATACATAAGTCCTTGTTTCACTCTTATTAAAACACTAATTATAGACTTTTGTTATGATTTTGTTACAATTAATTAAAACTTATAATATAAAAGTTGTTAAATATTAATAAATGTCTAGCTTGAATTATTGTTTTAATTATGTCTCTGTTATATTAAAGGGTGTTAAAAACAATCATGTGTTTATATTTAGGGCCTATATCCACATATTTATCTGACATCTTAGATCAATCGGTAGCGTGTCTGTCTACTGAGCTAAAAGTCCCGGCATGACAACAAATTTGTCATTTGTGAAATGTGAATCTACCCTTTCACATTGATAAATTAATGGTCAGGGACTGGATGTTGGGCCTGTTTTAGTCTTAAGTTATATTATAAGGCATATGAAGCTACGCCAGGCATAGCAAACCTGTAGTAGAAAATATATGGCTTGATTTAAAAAATGACCAAGGCCACAAGCTGGAAACAGTAATGGATGTAAATTTACAAATGTCTGTATTTGGGAATATATGAACATTGCTTTTTGATACACAGTCATGTTAAGCGGTTTCACAAAGTTTCATTTTGGCCTTGAATAGCAACCTTTTAGCTGCTGTTCTCAATTAGTCCACATAATTCAATTTGAAATCCAATCACATTCAGAAAAGGGAAGGGTGGGTTATCATAAATACAGTTTGCTACCAGTCCTGTACTATTGCGTTTAATTTAAAAATTAACAATGACCTTTTCCTGGGTTTGTCCTTAATGCTATTTCTTTTACATGTTCCTATCTAAGTGTCCTATCATCCTTTACCAATTTCCTTTTTCTCCCTTTTGTGTTTTTTGGTTTCATCTTTTGGAACTTTGTGTTGTGCGTTTCACACTCCTCCCTGATGAGTTCCGATAAAATGAAACCTAGGTCGAGGGATTGGGCAGTGACAATCGATTTTCTTAAAGAGTCAGTCTTTGTCCAGTGGCAGCAATGTAAAGTGTGAACTGTATTCTTTTCACCGTGAAAGCCATATTGTGTTTGTTCCCTCTTGTTTTCTATACACCTTTCCTGTATCTTCTTCCAAATATATATTACAAATCACCTCAAAAAGTGAAAAGAGTTTTTCCTTAAATACATACTCCATATTAATATTTAACATATAATTTAATGTTTCTTGATTTTGTTAATTATATTAAATTTATATGTTAGGAATGAAATTTTTGAGGATTGAGATGAAGTATTTAGGCAAGTTATCATAAGGGAGACCAAGAAAGCGACGGGAGTTGCTGTTAATGGAAAATGTGCGAGTAAGAGGAGAAAAATTGAATGAAATAACTAAACTGATATGGTCACAGGCTGGTAACAGTTGTTCATGCTGCTGATGATGATAATGATGAGTATTGTTATACTTAATAACTAATATTAGTTATCGAATTGATTAGATATAAATAAATCCCAAATTACTAAGAACTATATTAACATTTAAAAATCACTGTAAACATAATTTAAGTATTAGGGAAACCCCTCTCGGGTCTTAGCTTGGGATATCTTTGAAACATCCTAAAAATGTTTGCAATCTCATTATATAAATCAAGCTGCCCACCACAAAAACAAAACTTTTATATCAGTCCACACAGAAAAAGGATCACACCTATGCATGAGACAATGCGGATAAACCAACAAGATCCTCCCCCAGCGAGACCTTCAATAACAAAAACACACAGGAACAATACCTTACCCAAGGCCAATGAAAAATACAACACATTTTGTGTTCTAGTTTCTTGTGAATTTCACTTTTGTTGAACCAAGAGTAGAGATAGGATAAAAGTATTGCTGGCAGTCGGGTATGTGAGGCGGCGAAGGAAAATGTTGAACATATCTTGCACATGTTTCAATCGGGGTGGTTCAACAGGGCTTTGTTTAAAAAGATTATGTAAAATTTACTAATTAATCTTTGTGTCATTTTTGAATTTATAATACTTATTTAATTATTATTTATGAAAGATGAAGCATCTAAAAATTTACAAATGGTTTAGAGTGTGAATCCCTATTTAGCCACAAGGTTCAAATATATTTTCCCCATATTTTTTTTTTTAAATGTCTCATAATCTATTATAATTGTGCTATGTTATCGTCTAAGTATGTTTTAAAATATTAGTAAAATGTAATACACTTATAATTACTTGATTTATAATAACTTTATCATAATAGTACAGGCATACTCCTCTTTCTGACGATTTACTTTCCGACAATATTAGATTGTGACTATACGTCAAATATCCGACTGCTGCCACACTGATATGACACTAATTTTACAACGGAAATTGATAAAACCAAAGAAAAAGGAAACATAAACTACTAAGAGTAAATTTGATGAAGAAAGCCTACCTAGGGAAAGAGGAGAGATGTGGGAAGAATCCAATGCACAAAGGTGACATCTTTCTATCTTCTATGGTAGAAATAGTCAAACACACATTTAAACACAAACTGAGTAATATTTCGGCATTATTGCCTTTATCGAACAAACACTTTACACAAACACTGAATTAGTCTATTTTGAATTAAAAAATAAACATTTAAAAACACTGTGCCAACTATTGTAGGAGTAAAGATACATTTCTCAAAGCTTTGGCAGTGGTTGTCAAATATAAATAATAAAATTTTCTAAAATGTTCTTCCTTCTATGTAATTATTGTAGACCATGACTTCCATAATGGGTTTCAGGGTGTTTCCTTTGAAGCAAAGGTTCAGGGTTCAACATTTTGAACCTTTCATATTTTCCAAACAAAAAACTTGACCAAGACCAAAACTCTTGAGTTACAGAGAAATGGTCATTAAAAAAAAACTGGTCAAATTCCACAATGCTCATGAAGAATATTCAAGAACTCTTGATATTATATGTAGAAAATTAAACTAAACGTGTCTACCAAAGTAATATTTTACTTATTTTGGCCAAACAATTATTTTTTTTGTCATAGAGACTAAAAAAATATGGACCTGAACTTGCCTTTCTTTCCATCCCGTTCCAACGCCTAAATACTTACAAATGAAACATGATCTAGGTGTTCGATAGAGTGGGCAACTAAAAATTGTTAGAATATAATGGTTTCCCCTTGGATTTTGCAAAAATTAGTCTAGAAAATCTGTAGTTTAATTTCTTGACAAATAGGTAAATATTTGATATATTTTTTAATCAGCATCTAACTACAAGGCCATCCATATTTAATTAAACTACTGGGTTGGTAAGGAATATATACGTTCGAAAATATGTACGCTCTGAGAATGAAACAACCTCTTTACAGGCATAGACTGTTCCTCTTAAATTGCAGTACAGGCTCTTTTGCACACTTACCATATCTTTCCAACTCATTGGTTTCGTCGTTAGCACTGCTCTTTTCTATCCAGCAGAGTTGCCATTTTTTAGCTTAAAAATGAAAATAGTTATTTGTATATAATTCACTAATGCATCTAGTGAAAGCTATATAAACTACAAAAAATATATTGATAAAAATAAACTAATAGGTGCAAATTTAATGAAGAAAGCCCACCTAGAGAAAGAGTAAAAATGTGGGAAGAATACAATGCACAAAGGTGACATCTTTCTATCTTTTATTGTAGAAATAGTCACACATTTAAACATAAATTGAGTAATATTAGGAAGAAGGAAGATTTCACCTTTTATGCATTGGAGTTTTGCCACATTTTTCTCTCTCGGTAAGTGAGCAGGAAGAGAATAACGTCATAGTTCGGCCACACGTTAATTGTTTAATGAAGGTGATGATAGAGGGAAAAAGAGGAAGGTTTGGAATATTAATAGATATTAAGAAAGAACTATTCTCAGGACTGAGGAAAATGGGAGACATCCTGTAACCTCAGGACAGATTCGCTGAAGAACTATTGTTCCACACATAAAATAGTGAATTTTGTAACTATAGCTTAGCATTTAATACTAAGAAAATGCATGTTTTTTTGTCTCAAAAACCTGAAAGAATCAGGAAATTTCAAAACTCACTTATATCATCTTTGTAAATACGATGTTACCACCATATTTGATACAAATGGAAAATCTTGTTTGTTCAAATATATATTTCCCCTTTATAATTGTTGAATAAACAAAACATCAGTAATTCAGAGAAATATTTATTTGCTGTACATAAAATTATTTATATATTCGTTGAACTGACGAACCATTTTAAAAGGCAGAATGCCACAGCAGAGTTATTTCTCTGTGCTACATACAACCAAAATTGTTATTTTACTTTCCAAAACAAACATTAGACTTCAAATTTAATTCTCACAGCAGCTTTTACATTAATTTTGCTTAAACAGTTGTTATATTTTGTAGCTATTTAGAGAACATTTAAAAAATATAAGACTATAATCACAAATCATATGTAATTTAGGTATATTACAAAAAAATCCTTGTTAAGTTTCATAGGCACACACAGACATGTTTAAAGGGGGCCTGACATATTATCAAAAACTCAAAATGGCAAAGGTGGAGACAGTAAGGTGGGACCTTGAATCAATGCAGGAATAATGCCTTTGCGGCTTTCAAAAGTACTTGTTTGAAAGAAAGTACAATGGGGGTCTCTTTACAAAATGCTTACTAAATTAAAATTTACAGTAGATTATATATTGCTGCTACAGTCCAGGTATGCAGAATTATATTGTATTTGGGGGAAATTTTACACCTGACATGCCAGAGGTCTGTAAGGTGCCTCTTTAGTTTTAGGGGTGTCATGGGCCTCCACCCTCATCTTCACCCACAAATGTGTGCATGCCTTTGTTAAATTATATTACAATAGCTTTACAATATAAATATTTCTTAACTACAAAAAAATGTGAGAATTGATGAACAAATGTTAAATACCATATCAGGTTGAGCACTATAGCTACAGCAGTGTGCGGCATCCCTTGTTGGCAAGGCCTAGAATGCACAGTGGACGGTACGAGTTCCTCATTTAGAATACCCTCTATTATTATACTTAAGATTAAGTGAATACTATCTTTAAATGGACGGAAGAAACTTGTTTGCTCATAAGAGCAGCACACATGTTTGATTGTGCAAAACACACCACACTCACACACTGCAAACACACACTTGGTGAAAAACAAGAGCCAACATCAGTTGTGACAACTAATATGCAACCTGGACTTTAATTAGCATAATAATATATAAATAAAGAAGCTTAATGAGTGGAGCGTGTGTACAATAATAAATAAAAATATATAGGTGGAATTTGTACATTTATTTTATAACACAAAAGGACTAGAAAAACACTAAATTACTCATGGCACAAAAATTATACTCAGGTCCACAGAGTAAACTAAAAACACAAACACATCAACAAACAGTGGCGTGTTCTCTGTGTATACTAATCCTGCGCTGCATACTCATATAATGATATGGACTTGTTTTTTGTTTAATTCAATGCTGTCAGTATGAACTGTGTAAACACTAATGTTTAAATTGTTCATAAATGTACATGTAATGGATTATTAATTTTAAAACTAATATTGGTTCATATTCCAAGAATACTGTGTTTCAAGTAATTCTTCTTCCAAAGGGTTCTACTTAGCACAATAGGAAACCCAGGGCTTTCTACTTGAAAAACTCAAGGCAAGCTAGGGAGACTCTAATGACCTTGCCCAATGTCTCAGGGGTTGCAACACATTCCTTTCCGCTAGCCCATAAGTAATTGTCCAATGAGCTCACTTTTTACACCCCAGGTCATGCTGTTCATGTGAAGCAAGCTAAGCACTTGAAAAAAGATTCAAGATCACAATGTTTATTTATTAAGCTAATTTAATGTAGTTTAAATAAAATTACATAAAATATATATAAAATTAATTGTAAAGTAATAGCTAGTACATGTAACAAGCTTTAAATTATACACTAATTAAATACATTTAGTTATGTTTAGGTATCATAGTCACATGTATTATCGTGTATTTGGCAACACATTTAACCACTCTTTCAAATTTAAGCATTTCAGCACTGATAGTGTGGGAAAGAAGGGGGGTGAGAGGGGGGTGGCGAGGCTACTTTAACCGTAGTTGCCGGTAATTCTTGTTTTTCTTTAGTAGAAAGGATTGTGGAGTTTTAATAGTGTTCTTCTAGTTTTTGTTTTACATTAATGACGTATTAGTCATTGTGATTTTTTATAATTTTTCATCATAGAAGAATCCCAAAAGTCAGGAGTGTGATTTCACCATTTAAAGATGATTTAGAAGGAAAAGGTAAACTAAAATATATTTTCATATAATTTACTTAATCAGGGGTGCACCCAACCATTTACTTTGGGGGGAGGCATTCAATCAAGGCTGTAGCAAGAATGAAATTTTGATGGAGAGCAGTTTTGTGGTTACAAAGCCTCCTAAACCTGAAGGCCGAGAATATTTATAAATATTAAATGCTTTTATAAAGCATTTGGAGTAGTTTTATAGTAATTAAGAGATTTAAATAATGCAAATGTTACCAAAGCTATTATATATATTTTTTTTCTCAATTGTTAATTTTGTATGTAACGGTAAACCTTTTAAATATTAGGCTTAAATCTGAAGCCAGGTCTTAAAATGTAGTATATACATTTGACTCATCTTCAATGCTAAATATTTTAGTTATACTTAATATTATTTAAATTTCTATTAACAATATTTGTGGTGTTGGGGAAAGAGGATGGGAGGGGAGGCAAACACCCTATTTGCCCCTCTCTCCCTTGAGTGCACCACTGCTTCCAGCAAGAGATATGTGTAAATATCTTAGTAATAAATCAATGATGTAGTAATAGAGTATTAATAGTCCGAGATAATCTCCCCTATGTTAGTCAGAGTTTACGCATCTAAATAGCTTCTGGAGCATAAATTCTCAAGTTGGGAGACTAGTTTGTTTCCAAGCAGCATTGTGTGAGATAAATTAGGCTTTAATAAATAGTTTTAATTGCAACGTGAGTTAGACAATCCACCTGATTCCCTCTCACCAAAATCTAATGAACGCTTGATCGATGTATCACTTCATTTTACTCTTATTATGATTGTTTGCTTTGAGTATTGCTAATTGTGTGGTTTTAATTACACTAGGCTAATCTAATAGGATCTGTCTCTCTTATGCATTCAGAAATGTGCCCATACCACTCTTAGCCCCGACATTAATATTTACTTAAATTTCTAACCATATAGATATCATTACAATTTGAGGACCGCCTATGTGGGCTAGTGGTCATAGGTTTTGGCTACAGACCCAGAGGTCCCGGGTTTGATTCCTGGCACGTCCAGATTATCTGAGAAGTAGTGGGTCTGGAACGGGTTGGATTCAGCCTAGGGTGGATAAATAAGGAGCTACTCGAATAAAATAGTAGTGGCTACGGTAGAGAAAGCTGAGCTTAATGGCTGGAATCATCATTGTGCTGACCACATAACACCCTCTATCCGTGAGAGTTTGCACTAATTCGCCAAATAGTTTGGTAGCCACTCGGTAGGTATAGCCTGAATGCCATCTGATGCCATGGAGCTACTTTTATTACATTTTGAGTGGATGGTAATCATCATTATTGATAAATAAAAGAAGAGAGAATATGGGTACAGGGAATGGGGGGCTCAAAATTTCCTAAGATAGCATACAGTTAAAGGGAAATAATAAATGTTCGAGAACCACATCTTCAAATAATCCCTTGACGTTCTTGGACAACAGTGGTTGAGGGTCCTTGGCCCCAAATCTCCATTGCAACTTTTAGAGTACAACATACCTATTAATTTTTCTCAGAATATGTCACTGTCACCAAATATAATAATTGTTAGACCATGATGCATCTTTAAAATACATTCTGTGTTGATATTGTGTTTTATGTTACTCTATGGACATCAATTTTTTCTACTCTTTATAATTAATAACAATAAAACCTTTACAGAATGTGTTTAAGATGACTTATTTAAATGAAAGGACGGCCAATTTAAGAACCTACACTAAATTACTTATTGGCCAATGTGTTCTCTCTATTGAAAAAAAACAACCTATTATGTAAATTTCCTTAAAATATCTAAAGGCTGTAAAGGTTGAATTTCCTTTTAATTCAATGTTATCTAAGATGGCCAAATAATCTTTTGTCCAAAATCATACCACAGTGTCAAATTTAGTAAAGTCCCTGTCTTACAAATACACATTTTTCATTATCTTTGTTCATTATAGTTCACACAATGATTTGTTTTATCTCTCTTTAGATTATAAAATTAAACTATCTGCAAGTTAAAAATAAGCTCAAATGTATCTTAATAAACTTTCCATGCAATTCAAAAATAAATTACTATTACAAGAACAGGGTGTACAAATAGGTTCTAGTGATTTTTTTTTTGTACAACTCAAATATTAAAATAATCATAATCAAAAAACTGTCTATCACATTATAAGGAAGGTAGCAATTTTATTCACTAAGTTTGTCGATTCATGTTTCTGATGTTGACTCTCATCGTGCAAAGTGCCTATCACACATGCTAGAAGACCAAGGATTTATCTCTTTATTAATTACTAAGAGGGCGGCTATCCAATTTGTAAACATTAACTTAAATTATTGATTCAAAATCTGAGTGAAAACCCATCTGTTAATTTTTTTCTTTAGTATAGCTAGTGTATCACAAAATTTTCTGATCAGACTCAAGTATATATTTTTTTCTTCTTTTTGTTTTAGGCGATTGTGTCTAGATTTGATGCAAATAAAAATATTGAGAGTTTAACTAAAAACATTGTACTCAATAATTTTTCTCAGTAATCATTTATCAATTCAAAGACATATTTATTTATTTTTATTAATTTTTAAATGTATTTAAGAACACAAATTGTTTATTCAAAATAATGAAATAGTTGAACTATAGTTTTTTTATATGAGTGTATTTAAGAAACAATACTATATTATCATTCGTAAGAAACTTTTCCTTTTGATTTCAACTCTCCTTGAAAGTGACACTTTTTTCCTCATAATGTTTATTAAATTATTGGTATTGCCGCCCCCACAAATGTTCAACTATTAAATTATCAATACACTGTACTTGTTGGACATTGAACTATAAATCTAGTTTTGGACTTAAAGTTATTAATACTAAGAATTTCTAAAATACTGTAGAAAACACATGTCCATAGCAAATAGTGATTCACGCTATTTTCATATTTTGCTATTTATACATATATTGGTTCTTAAAAACTGTCTCAAGTTACAAATTATAGTAAAATTATGTTTATGTATGGTTAAATAAAATGATAGGTATTTAACTTAAAGCCATACTAATACAAAATCTCAGTCAATCATATTGGTTTAAAGTAGAAGGGATAGCCAGCATAAACACCTGATTGATTCTTGAATTCCTATAAATTGTTGAGATAAAACACTAAGCAAAACAAAATACATTTTAAGACATATTTTCACTGCCCCAATCAGCTTATTTAGGTCCACAGTATAAACAAATGGCCAACTGTTGTTCTTGGTTGGACTGCAAGATTGACTGTCAACAGCTATTTCCCGGTTCCTGTGATACATTATATAGATGACAGTTCTATAGTGCAACCCTAACAAGAACAGAGAAATAACTGTTGACAGTCAATCTTACAGTCCAACCAAGAACAACAGTCGGCCATTAGTATAAACTGTGAAACTAAAGAAGCGTCTGTGGCAGTGAAATCTAAATTTTAAATTATTTTTCATGTGTATTAGTGTTTTAGCAAAACACTATCCCAATTTTAAATAGGGATGTGCAAGTCTCAAAAATATATTGATCAGACAGGAAAAAACCTGATCTTGTTTGGAAAGTAAAATAAATTTCGAAAATTTAAGAAATTTGAAAAAAAATCAAAAATCAAAATCAAAAACTTCCCTAAGAAATTTACAAACCAAAGAGAGAATTTATTATTTCTAATAATATCGTACAGACCCAAAAATAGGCAGCACTTTTCCTCCAAAAACAGCCTGCATCAAGAAATCTTTTGACTATAAATATTGTCCTTTAGTATCAAACTTTGACATTATTAAACTTTTACACTACAAAATTAAAATATAGATGGTCTACATTTTATCTATCACTATTTTATTAGTACATTTAAAATGAGTATAAGATATATCCAGAATGTTTGAATGGACTATAAGATAATCCAAAGAAAGGGCCAGTCCAAGTGTCAAAAGGAACTTTAGCTCTCTATAAACTCTAATTTTACTAAAATAGGCATAATTTACATTTTTGGACTTTCAAAGGAAGTTTTTTCGTCTCAATACTGTCTCAATTTTTTTTAAAAAAGGTTCTCGCACATCCCCAAGGTGGTTTGATTTTAATCCAATGTTTTTGTTTTTTTGTTTTTCTGTTGACATTGTTGGTAAATTTTATACACACTTTTAATATATCAAAAGATCTTGTCCCAACTTCAATGTTTTGTTTTTAAAGTGTAGTTTCCTAAAGTGTTAGCCAAGGTTATCATAAAAAAATATTATCTCATTAAAATTTTGATTGGGTACTATTTTTCAAAGATCAAAACATTAATTAAACCCTAATTTTTATAAGAAGCCCACTTTTGACCACCAACATTTATTGAAAGTCGCCAATATTTTACATTATAAAAATATGTCTTATTTGCAGCTATAAGGTTAATCTAAAAAGTTACCAAAAGCTTCCAATAATACTTCAATATGGATTTGTATAATTTATCATTACATCATTAATTTAACGATGTGTATAACCTGAACAGGTATTAAGATGTGGTAATTAAAAGATAATTAATCAAATGAACTAAGAATGTAAATAAAATGTTAATATTTCTTTCCTACCATTGTGATGGCATGAGTTTCCAGAACTCAAATAACGGGCTTCCTATGAAAATTAGACTAGCTCAAGATGGTGCCAGCAAAATGAGTTAAGTAAAAAATATAAATTATTTAAGAAAACAGAAAAATATTCTTACAATGAAATATTTTGCTATTAAAATTATCATTTACCCAACATGTTTTTTTTCTTTCTTGAAAACCATAACTTAGCTATAATTTTATTTGTATGTGAAATATTAAATTACATCATTTAATCAACTTTATCACAAAACTTGTAATAACAAATAAGTTTTCTTGACTAGATAGAAATTTTTAACATGCTTTCTAAACTGCTAAAAAAAAGTCCCTAATTTGTATAGGATGTTCATTTTAAAAAGCACTATGGTGTTGGTTCAGACAACCAATGGCTTAGAAAGAGGGCACGGTCCGGAGGGGTCCACCACCTCGTCCTAGAATTTTTTACCTTTTTTTTATTGACAACAGCAGTAGACCCCCTTGGAAAAATTATTTTTCTACATAAATGACTAAAGATTAATACCTTCTAGTACTTTATAGTAAAATCTGTTATTAATATATGCTTATCTGTGCAAACACTGTTTCCAGAAAAGAAAACAGTATCATAAAATAAACATACTGTATAGATTAATGCATAATTTAAGGACAGTTTGCTTTTTATTGATGAATATGTAAGAACATATTTCTTTTTTTGAATGATTTGTTTCTGATTTTATTTCCAGTCAAGATATTTCAAACTTAAATTATATGTCTACATTAAATAATGTTTAACATATTTAATAAGGTACTTCTCTTTCTTTCGGTAAAATACAAAATATCACTAAATAGATCAAATATAATTTTATAACAGTTAAACCTTTATAGACAAAGTAGCTCAATTCATAAATTCATAGGAATAAAATCAATTTGTAAATATAGACTTGAACAGTAGGTATTGCTTTGTTTTTAAGAACTTTATTGCAATTTATTAAATTATTATTATTATTATTATTATTATTATTGCTTCAAAATTATTGTGCCAACTTTGATGAAAAGTGTAAGGATCATTAACCTTAAATAAATAAATTTGCATTATAATGAGCAAATGAGTGTCATACACATATTTGCCTTTTGATCAATACAATCATCACAGATAAATCCCTGTTTATCAAACAAATAAACATATAAATAATATATTACTAATGACTAAATATTGCAAAGTGTCAAAAAAACCACACACAATGTCATATGTGCAACACTTGTGGCAGACATCTTGGAAAACCCTACTTACAATCCTACATACTGAGAATTTTTTATTTTCAAATATGCCACAGTTTAAAATTAACTGACAAAAAATAGGTGTTTCTCTTAAACAATGAGTGGATCATTATCATCATTATCAAAAAATACTGAAAGAAATTTCAAATCTATATTGAGAGATGGTTACCTGCACATAAGAATTGAACTCTGGACGTTTTTCTTAGTGTGCTAATGCTCTACTATTAAGATTTCCAGGTTAGTTATGTTCAAGGACTATACAGCCCTCATTATTTTAAGGAAGGGTCTATTTTTGATTTGTGATAGCGTCGTCTAATTTAAAGATACCTGAATATCCCACTAGAACAATAGCATGCCAAAATTGCTGGGTTCATTTTATGAGTCCAGGCACCATGTTTCACTATATATTTTAAAACTATTTGTGAATGGCATTCATATATAACAAATGTCCATTTAAATATATTGAATATTTAGTTTTCTCTCACATTATTCTAACTCCCAACATTTGTGTTATATGGTAAATTAACTATTGCTTTCTTATTTTGGTATACCGATAATATAATAGAAATAAAGAAGTTTGATTTATTTAAATTATATTTTAAGCCTTTAGATTGCTAAAAAGTGGTTTATTAAATAGATTAGTTCAAAAAAGTGATAGATAATTTTGTTTCCCTCAGAGAAATAGCACCAAAAATAGAACCCATAAAATATGTATATTTTTGTGCTCTGCTACCAGTTCGAACAGTATGCAAATATAAATTAATAAGGCATAGCTGAAAAACATATAAGTTTTGAGAAATGTACCTCCATTTGCATGGATTAAAATTGTAAAACCATCTAAGAAAAACTACCCTCAGTTCAAATGACCAGGATTAGAACCTTTATCTTCCAGGTATCAGTAGTACAGTCTATTGCAAGAGTGATTTTCAAGACCAGTGGTTCTCAACCTTTTTTTGTTCATGGCACACTATTGTTTGTTGTGAGTCTTCGCGGCACACTTAATGTACAGGTTGTTAACACTATGGGAGACTCAAGAATGCACATGTACAGAAACATTATCATTAATTACACAACTCTTCAAGTGTAAGCTATTGAATTATCTGAAGAATAAATATATTAAAGCTTTCAAATATTTTCTCTTATTTCTTTAAAAAAATTAATATTGAATGAAATTACTTTTAATTATTTATTTATCAACCCTAACATAATGACGAGAATTTTGGGCACACCTAATTAATTTTGTGGCATACTGATAAGCCACAGCACACTCTTTGAGAACCGCAGCCCTAGACTATGTGACCAAAACTAGTTATGATTTTACTATTAATTTTTAAGTGCTGATATCTGTTGTTAAAAATTTTTATCGACAAAATTTAAATCAACTAATCCTGATCTATAAATACATTTGTTCTGTATTTAGAGTTTATAAAGATTGCTGCAGCTTATATTTTCTGCATTTTAAATGCCTTTGAATAGTAATAAAATGTCATGCAGCTCTACAGAATACACAAGGTAGCACTTATTAGTTACATATTTTTATTAATTTTGAAACTATTCGTTGACTCTCATACCATCCCCTAATTTCCACAAATGGTTTATACAATAATCATGTTCTAGTACATATAATCGCAATATTCCAGTTTCATAACATATACAAACAACATTTAATTCTCGAAGTAGATCAAATTCAGTGAACGAGATAAACACACTCCATAAAATATGTGATCTTGTAAAATGGTCATTTATTTACGAGGAAAAAATCCTTAACATACTTAACAATTGGACGGATCAAATGTTGTAGTATTTACCCACTTTTAAAACATACCTCTACTAAAACCTGTATAAAAGGACTTTGAGGTCCTGAAAATGCATTAACAGACAATTCATATCTGCATGGAAGTCAACAAACTACTTAAACTATGCAATGGAATCACGGAAACTGTTTGTAGATTCTTCATATGCTGATTGAACTATAGTCATACCTGCATTGCTCATAATAGTGATATAGAACTACCAGGAATAGATGTAAACATGACCTATGTTCATAACACATGCTAATATCTGTACTGTGTTAATAACTTTTGTATGCTTTCATAGCACTTCACTATTACAAATATATTTATGTTATCACTTCAATATCACAAATATCTGTATGGTCAAGATGTTAGTATAGTTCTTATGAGCTTTCATAGCACTTCAATATTCAGCTATCAAGACTGATGCTGTGGACAATCATCATGAATCAGTTTGTGATAAAACATGAATTAAAATTCTGTACAGATGTTTTTATATATATTATATTCTTTTATAGCATTTCATTATTGCCCCTATAATACCCCAATGCTGCAATCTAACATCAACAATTATGAGCAATATGTTTTAATTAATTATGAGCATTGCATGTGTATGTACTGTTTGTATGGAATCTAGACCCAGCATTACATTACTTTACATGTGTGCCTTAATTTTCAATCTTACCCCACAGCATGAACGCTAGGTGGTAAACTTAAACATACTCCACACTACTAGTAATGTGGTTTGTTTCTGATACTTGGGCTCACATTTGTTAGGGATCTAGATTTTATAAAAACAAAGTGTGCAATTAAACAATAAATATACAGATACATAAATAAATGTAATTCAATTACCACAAAATAAATAAATAAATATATAGGATATTTCTAATAATTCCTCAATCCTATATGCCTATTTACTTAAAATTAATAAGTTAATACTATAACTTAACAAATATATATATCACAGGCAATTAAGAGAATATAATATAAATACTTCAATCATATAGAATACACATTAAATGTATTATTCAATACTATTCTGTGTTAACGTGATTACTTTGGTCAATGGAGACTCATAGCGAGTCCAATATAGAGTCCAACAAATCTATCTCATTGTCGTTCCAATTCTCTCCCGCCAATAGCAGCGTTGCCAGTTCATCTTCCCCGATAAATATGGGTGTGGGTTCAAGAGGTTCCAGTATTGTGAGAGGTGGGGGGATAGGAGTAGGCACAGTGAAGTTCTGGACCTTGGCCCGGGAGCGTCGTAGTGACTTGGAGCCAGGTTTGGAACGACGCTTGCTCCGCCTCCCTTCCTCTAGCCTGTCGAGGTCAAGACGCCAGAACCCGCCCTTGCCAGGCTCGTCTTTGGTGCGTGGTGTCTTTACGAAACACTTGTTGAGTGACAGGTTGTGACGGATCGAGTTCTGAAGGAGATGATTATCAAACATATTATTGACATCAAATAATTGAGGGGAGGTGACTTGCTAAAACCCCACAGAGATGAAAACTTTAACTTTTTTTTTTCTAGTTTAGACACGGTAATTAAATTATTCATGTTAACAAATATATACTTTTTGATAGTTATACAAATAACTTGTTTTTATTTATTTGCAATGTAACTAATAAATTTATTGTTATGAATAGTCTTTGTTTAATAGAAAAATAACATGATTAAAAATTTCTGTTATTGTGAAGCATTATTGAATTTTATGTCCAGTTCATTTAAGTCGAATTAAAGATCCCTTACTCTTAACATGTTTACAGTAATTCTTCTTCTAATAACTTCATCTAGTAACCTGACCGTGCTTACAATAAGTGCCTATAGCTAACAGGTGTTGTATAGGTATTTAATTTTGAAAATTTTATAAGTGAAAAAATGCAACATAGAGAATCAATGCAAAATAAACTAACAATTATTTGTATATTTGTCTATGAATGATTAGTGTCTAACCTGCCAACTGGGTTCAGCATTGCGATAATACATGAAGTTCTCCCTAATCCAACTGTAGATGGAAGAGAGAGTCATCTTGTTATTGTTGGCACCCATGGCCATACAGATGAGAGTAGCATACGAGTAAGGAGGTTTATGGTCACCGCTGGTGCGGTAGTCCTCTACACTTGCTGGTGGCAACGTAGCATCTGTTCAATAGCACAATATTAATTGACTAGGGGAATTCATGTAGTTAGACGTAGTATAAGATTGATAAGGTTTTTAATCACCATAAATGCAATCAAAGAATACAAGTTGGAGGTCACAAGTATGTATCTAGGATTAAATTTTAGGTTAGAGAGGGGAAAGGATGACCCACTTATAACATTAACAATGAGGTATAAAAATGTTGGCGTGTAATTTTTAAATGATATGTGATTTATATGATTTGTGATATCATAGGCCACGAAAATAGACTACTGACATTGACACACAATACTATAGATGACTTTATCACTCAAATAACTCTTTATGAAGAATGTAATATAGATTATATAAATCATAGATAATATTATGATAATCTATGATCCAGTATTGTTCATTGAGAACTTCATCCTCTCGATATAGAAAGATAAAATCTGGTCAGAACTGGTCCAAATCTGGCCAATTCCAGCATTTTTCCACATGGGTTCGTAACTGACACCTCTGGATGTAGTTACATGAAGCTCATTATGTCTGTCTTTATTTTATTTGTAGAGTTCCTCATGTCTCAACAGCTTTAGGGACGAAAAAGAGGACGGTGGGTAGCAAGGTCTGGAGAGGAGGTCTCAACCCTGAATCCCCACCTTGGCTGCACCAATGGTATTAAGATATATTTATTTTTCACTCATTGGTTTGAAAATACACATTTTAATTTCAATGAAATGTAGTATTAGTTGAAATTTTAGGTGTGGGGTTGAGTGGTTTCCAAATCTTCAGGTTTCCCAACTTAACTACACCTCTGTAATATAATGTTAGTATGGCCTTTATATTTTACAATTCTGTGTCCCTTGTGAGAAATAACATTAAAGTTAATCAAATACACATCCATCCTACACTTTTAATCTCATTTACCTGTGGAATGCAATGCTTGAATGTGTTATAGTCATCATCTACATGGAAAATGACACAAGCCCATAACAAACACATGGTAGGTGATCAATCTGCTATCATAAGACTACTCTTGAGTGAAGATAGATATGGAGACTATCCCTAGGTCACCAATGAAGAGGCTGTTGGGGTTGGAATCCTGTCTGGGTGCACTAAAGCTGGGGTTTACTGTTGTTTCCAATCTTATACACACAACTGTTGATATATTCTTATAATTTACCCCTCTTCACCTTTTTTCCTGAGTTAAGATTTAAGCCACTGTTAACCTGCATCAAATAGCCACATGAAGAAAAACATCACTCTCAATTAGTTTGATTTGCTGGTGATGAGGTTAAGTTTCATGGGCGCCCTCTATAAAAGAGCAGGGGGGGGGGAGCACTTGCTACCCCCTGGAATTATGTTTTCTTTGACAAGAAAACATTGTTAACATTTTTTAGTCTTATAGTTTTCCTTACAATTTTTTTCTTTCAATATTTAACAACTATTAGATTTACAATTATGGTAAATGATCACCACATCCACTAGACGCATTTCTGACTAAAGCTTGTTACTACATTTTAAACAATTGTCTACATTTCATCATAAGATTTTTGTCTGAGAACAGAGATCACGAACAATATCAAGTGCTGCTGTATTTTTTTTTATATATATATCTTTACAGTGCAATTATAATGCCAGTGCTCATTAGAAGTTTTCCCAGGGGTGCGCATGCATGTGTATGTGTGGATAAATATATATTGCCCTCCTCCCCACTGAAAAAAATTCTATGGGCAAAGGGTAATGAGTTTTTTCCTAAATGGTTCACAACTCTCACTCCGCACAAATATGAGTAGGCTATGTATCCTCCAAATTCCACCTTATTCATACCTACCCTCTTAGTGCAAATATATCTTGGATGAGTGGTAAGAGACAAATCATGGTTAAAAAACCTATCAATCACAAACTGACACCAGAATTACTGTTTAGTACATACTGTGTTGAAGCCTGAGAACTGGCGATGTGGACTTGTGGTTCTTGGTGGGGCCGCAATGGATAGGCGGGGGTGGAGGGGAGGACGGAGGAGTCGGCAAAGAAGGCACGCTGATGATGTTGAGGTTATGTAACCAGTTTAGGCTGGTCAAGTCAACATCCCCACTGCAGCTACTACAGTCGATGGATGATGGCTTCATCGCCAGCTTCATGCGCTGGTCTAGGAGGGTCACCATATTAGGACTGCACGTCAATACTCTCCAAACATGGCTGCAAATACATTTATAGCACTTGTTATAATATCGCTCAGGGGAGATAATTAATTATAATAATACAAAAAGAGGTTTAATCATTTAACTTGACAGCTATGGCCCAGGGGAGATTTGGGGGGGGGGTCTTAAATATTTGTCTTGAACCTGGAAGACAAATTTGGATTGGTATGCAAGTGTCAAAATTTGCTTTTTAAGAGAAGTGTTTAGTCAAGAACAGAGCTACACTACTACACTACTACACTAGCACAGAGACAACACAAGGCCTCCTTTCACACCACCCTTAATCCAAACGAGTTACTAAAGGTAATTTTTTTCCATTATTATAATTTTAAGTGATATTTAGATTATTTTAAAAAAATGGTTGGGAAACCCATATAGGCCTACTCAAGTGATTAACACACCTACATTGTTGGGATGTTCCTTAACATTTTCTTTGTATTTATTAATATTTACTAATAACTTATTAACACTCTATGTAGAGACCTGAACATTAGTGTGTTGTGTGTGTGTGTGTGTGTGTGTGTGTGTGTGTGTGTGTGTGTGTGTGTGTGTGTGTGTGTGTGTGTGTGTGTGTGTGTGTGTGTGTGTGTGTGTGTGTGTGTGTGTGTGTGTGTGTGTGTGTGTGTGTGTGTGTGTGTGTGTGTGTGTGTGTGTGTGTGTGTGTGTGTGTGTGTGTGTGTGTGTGTGTGTGTGTGTGTGTGTGTGTGTGGTGTGTGTGTGTGTGTGTGTGTGTGTGTGTGTGTGTGTGTGTGTGTGTGTGTGTGTGTGTGTGTGTGTGTGTGTGTGTGTGTGTGTGTGTGTGTGTGTGTGTGTGTGTGTGTGTGTGTGTGTGTGTGTGTGTGTGTGTGTGTGTGTGTGTGTGTGTGTGTGTGTGTGTGTGTGTGTGTGTGTGTGTGTGTGTGTGTGTGTGTGTGTGTGTGTGTGTGTGTGTGTGTGTGTGTGTTGTGTGTGTGTGTGTGTGTGTGTGTGTGTGTGTGTGTGTGTGTGTGTGTGTGTGTGTGTGTGTGTGTGTGTGTGTGTGTGTGTGTGTGTGGGGTGTGTGTGTGTGTGTGTGTGTGTGTGTTGTGTGTGTGTGTGTGTGTGTGTGTGTGTGTGTGTGTGTGTGTGTGTGTGTGTGTGTGTGTGTGTGTGTGTGTGTGTGTGTGTGTGTGTGTGTGTGTGTGTTGTGTGTGTGTGTGTGTGTGTGTGTGTGTGTGTGTGTGTGTGTGTGTGTGTGTGTGTGTGTGTGTGTGTGTGTGTGTGTGTGTGTGTGTGTGTGTGTGTGTGTGTGTGTGTGTGTGTGTGTGTGTGTGTGTGTGTGTGTGTGTGTGTGTGTGTGTGTGTGTGTGTGTGTGTGTGTGTGTGTGTGTGTGTGTGTGTGTGTGTGTGTGGTGTGTGTGTGTGTGTGTGTGTGTGTGTTGTGTGTGTGTGTGTGTGATGTTGTGTGTGTGTGTGTGTGTGGTGTGTTGTTGTGGTGTGTGTGTGTGTTTGTGTGTGTTTGTTCTTGTGTGTTGTGTGTGTAGTTATATATATAATATATATATATATATATATATACATATGATAGTATTTTCATTTATTCCAGATAGTGCAAATGTTAACTAACAAAAATTAAATATTAAGAACAATTAAAAATTGTCTTTAGCACTCTTGAGGGTTAGTTTCCATCCTCTTCTTACTTTATCTCACTTAAGAATGTATTTGTATTGATGCCCGGCCAATTAGTGTAGCTAGTATGCTCTAAAAATACAAGGCCATTTTCCCAAAAAATCAAAATAAGACAGGGGATGTGTTTTGTTGTAGCCTAACAACCTAAAAGTTATTTTGATGACATAAAATTAATAATTATTTTTATAAATATACTATTTAGCCATATGGCTATTTGTTAGAAAGCTGTATCATTTAGACATTATAAATATCTCTATAAATAATCAAATAAGTAGACCTACATATGTTTTCTAGTTACAGGGTATGCAAATTCACAAGTCAATCACTGCTTACCCTGGTAACATTAACGTAAATATTAAGCTACAGATGTAAATAGTTTAGAAGCAATTTTATGACCTTGGATATCCACAGCAAACTGTTCAAAGAAAGAAGTGGCAGTGTATCCATTGGACATCATTGGACAAGTCTGATATTGAATAAAAGGGAATAATTTAAAGAAGAGACTCATCAAGGAGTGTCTAGTATTTGATTAGATGATATGAGCCACCTATAGTCCTAGATTATTTACTAGATGAACAGTTATATATCATTTTCACCCTTAGCCAATGTTTTTGTCACTTTTCAAATACAAAAGGACTGACACTACTTGATGAGGTGAGGTGAAGAATATGATGATTATGTCAGAACAGGGCTTTGTTGAAAATTTGTGGCAGTCTAATATTAGTAGCCTGCTCAACTAGAAGTGTACAAAGATTAAAAAAACGTTTGATTTTGATTTGAAAGCAAAGCTTTGAAGCCTTGTCAGTCAAAATATTTAAAGTTAATTTAGTTACAAATGTATGTAACCCTACTATTTTTATTATTATAGTAGTCATTATTTTTAAGCGGATATTGGTCAAAGAAACAAAGCGATAAAAAAATAAGTAGGCCCTATAGCTTAGTTTATCTTATGAACTATGCCCATAAATTAAGTTGACCATTCGATTTACTAGAGCAGTCCTAGAAATATGACCTATGATCAGATTTTGTCCCCTATGTGTTAAAATAAGTTAGTGTTGTTTGAAATGTAGATGGATTAAACACAAAAAAAATTAAAAGTAAATCTGCTAAATAGTCTAATTAATGTAATGTGTCATTCACTATTCAATGTGAGCTACCTTCTCCAGCTTCTATATGTTATTTTAGAGTGAAAGTCCTTGGAAATACCAGGAAAAATAAATATGTGGATATTTAATTCAATACAATTAACATGTCAATACAGAGTTCAGACAAATTTTAACAAAGTTCAGATACATAATTAATATATTTTATTGAAAGGTCAGTTTGTCTCAGGACGTTGTGCAAGCTAACGCTGCCTAGCTGATGGCTAGTCTGGAAAAGTACCCTGTGTGTGGGTGCGAACACTTAAAGAGAGGTGGGGTGGCCCAGTGAACAAGAAGTTCTCCACTCTTGGTAAAGTATCTCGAGAATTGTGAGATTTCTTTCTCGGTGGCTGGGGGCCTAATGGCGAGGAGGTTGTGTGTTGTTGGACTCGGTCCCAGTTATCTACTCGGTGGTGTAAGTCCTCACCGTGGATTAGGGCATCACGGTGACACTCTGAGATGTACTCGTTCTGAGCAAGGCAACCAATGAGTAGCAAGCTGGATTGGGACGGCGGCACACTTCTGAGCCATTAGTGGTGTTCTTGCTGGTTAGGGAGTTTGACCTTTGTCCTTCTGAAGAAATCTGTGCGTGGGCGCGGACTGTAGGTATGGCCTGGAATACTCTTGTCTTTGATCTAGTTCTGGTGTGGTTCGGGGGAGCATCCTGTGTGTGGGTAGACTCTAATGTAACTGTTCAGAGCATCTCGCATACAAGTGGTGCACACTCGGGCTGGGGAATTTCACCAGTGCTGGCCCTGTGGACTGGGTCCTAATCACCGGGCGATGAGCCAGGCACTACAAGGCTCATCAACCTATATACTGTATTTTTACGGGGTTGGAGGCGATAAACAATTTACACACGAATACGTACCAACAACACTCACACATACAACACACACCTTCCACCCCACCTAATGCACAAGGTTGAACAGCACTGGGACCAGTTTCAGGAGGACTGGTCAGGCAAGAGCCACAGTCTTGGTCCTGAAGAGGGTTGAGTCTTGGTGATGGTACAAAAGTATGTTCCAATTGGTTTGTTCAAACATACATACAGCACAAAAGTTATTTTTTTTATCTAGGCGACAACTTTCCCTCAGATCTAATTATGTAGATCTCTAAAATTTCCCGTAAAATACCCATGCTTCAGGGGATATGCATAAAACCTACATTTGGTAATGATGCATATATCATGCATGATAGTGTTGTAGGTTTTTACCTTCACTTCTGTCGAGGGGTTTTTCCCTGTTCTTCCACTCAGTTGGGGTGGCTTCAGCGTTATTTCTTCAGTCTACTTGGAGTTGCCCCACCCTATATACTCTTATAGAGTCGTATTTTTCTTTCAAACTATCACGCATTGTAAAGTGCATATGTTTCGACCTGCCGCACACACATACAACCCATCCTTAGTTTAGATTTTAGATTTTTTTTTTTTGGAAGGTTTCATTCAATCAATTTTTATTATTCTAGCACTGCATCTCACTAACCTGAGTAACCGTTCTGGTTATACGCCTATGTTATTTACGCTATTGGTTTTAGGGACTAGGACAGTTATTTAGAGAATGTGTACCCATATTTGCGTGGAAAACAATTTTATTTAAATCCACCCTCACCATTCGTGAACGAAATTCAAACCTCCAAAGTCTAAATCTCAAGCGTCTCTAGCTTTAGTACAATCACTGGTTCTCAAATAATTAATGTGTACTGAATTCACAATTCCCGAAAGATTAATTCACTGTGACTGAGGAGAGAAAATAAGTGGTCCCTCTCTGGGGTCTAGTGGTTAAGGTTCTTGTTTGTCTCCAATATATAGCCTGATTTTCTTAAGAATCTTCTGGATCTCCATTCTGCCTTTTGAGTTGTAGGGAAAAAACCTTTTAAAAAAGTACATAATTTTACTAACTACCTCCTTTCTCTTACATAATTATGGTTCTCCACCACCACTGATTCTTCTCTTCATATAAAACATTTAAAGTGCTTCTCATTGTGAATAATATAATATAGTAAGCTTACCACTACACACATGTGCCCCCAAATTTACTAATTGGAAAAAAGAACAGAAACAAGGTGTACATTGAATGTAAGGCCATACACATTTAAATCACTGCCCTCTGTGGTTACCACAAAAATAATTTAAACATTTAATAGGTCAAAGTCATCATACATCTTTGCTGTCTGCCCCCCCCCCCCCCCATCCATCCATCCATCGATACATTTTTACGCCACCAACCCATCCCTGATACATTTTGATGCCTCCCTCACCCCTCCGCTCAATAAATTTTGGACGCCACACACACCCCTACCCTCAATACATTTGACGCCCACCACACCCTTGTATACATTTTTAGGTGCGCCAACAGACAAATCGTAATCAAGAATTCAAAATACTTTTAAGATAGAATCTTGACTTGATCTTTTATCTGAATTTAAAGAACTAAATTGAAGGCTTTGATTTAAGTGATTTAGGGTTTTCAATGAAGAATACCCTGCTCAAGAATTTCCACACAAATGCTAAAGAACTAAATTAAAGGCTTTGATTTAAGTGATTTAGGGTTTTCAATGAAGAATACCCTGCTC
Organism: Timema cristinae; assembly: GCA_039000515.1. Taxonomy (NCBI): domain Eukaryota; kingdom Metazoa; phylum Arthropoda; class Insecta; order Phasmatodea; family Timematidae; genus Timema; species Timema cristinae. The sequence goes on from JBCFYV010000012.1 coordinate 50,589,033, forward strand.
AAGAATTTCCACACAAATGCCTTCGGTTTGGACCGAAGTTGGGTACAACCAATCTAACTAAAATTTAATATTTATATAAATTTATTTAATATTTGTCCCCGAGTGTTAAACTTAAAAAAATTATTATTAGGCTATAAAATAATCTAAATATATTATTTCACCCAACATTAGTATTTATTATTCTAAAACCTATCGTATTTAAAACAATTTAGTGTTATTTAAAAGTTAATTTAGTTTATTTAGATAGTTATTGAACATAAATTAGTTTGTATGCAACTTACAAGATCAACGCTATCTATGGAGTAAAAGGTTAACCACGCGTATTTCGCTAGTACGCAGACTCGCAGTTACAATTTTAATGATTGTACTTACTACCTTATAGAATGTATTTTTTAAAACGATAGCGATTTGATATTATGTTAACAACAACAACAATAATAATAAAATAATAATAATAATAATAATAATAATAATACAAGCATAACTTATTATTATTGATTAATTATATATATGATTAAGTTTTTTTTTTGTTATTCTGAGGCATCTAATTAAAACATAATTTTCCATAATTTCAAACATTGTTCTTATAAAAACGGTTTATGAAGAGTATCGACCCGCAGGAGAGCACCGTCAATGTGTTTTGGACCGCTCTACCACCGCTACGGGTAAAAATTATAAGATATGTTATATACATCCTTATGCCACTACGATATACGGTACTTCTAATTGTGTATGTATATATCCTGTGGACACACGGAGAAAGGAGTCAAACTCGTATTGTTTGGCTTTCTCGTGATGGAAAGCTGGGGTTTAAATCCTGGGCACATGTAATTAAATTTTACAAAATGGTTTTAAACCGTCTTTCCCTACACGCAAATTAAGGTAGACTTAATCATACCTTACCCATTGATATATAAAAAAAAACTTCAAGTACAGGTATGCCCATCACATTAGTCCGTTTCCAATCTATGATTAGGGATGAAATCCCTTTTCATTTTACAAAAAGGTTTCACGGAAAATTTAAGGAGCTCATCATAATTTACTGTCACAAACAAAAGGGGAGGGAGGGGAGTGGGGGTGAGTTTGGAGAGTTTCTGTCCAGTGGGCTTGTCCAGACAATGATCCATGGGAACACGACAACCATGAATTATATCGACCACTTTCATCCATCACCACCACTTCCCCTGGCGAGGTAGCCTTCCTACCTTACTTGCCCTGGAGAAGAGGGAAAGGACAAATGCATTATAAATTGCCGGTCCCTCGCTCGATACCAGGAAAAGGCAAACACGAGAACTGGCGTCCTCTATGAATGTTAGACGAGGTCTCATCATGTGACCTCATTGTAAGCCCCTTTGAGAGCATCACACGACGCGGTGTGTCCAAACTGTGGTCACTCTAGGACCAGTAGGGCCTAGCAACTGTGGTCAATCCACTAGGACAGGCACAACATCCAGTTCCCGGCCGTTAATTCATCACTGTGAAAGGGTAAACCCATATATATATATATATATATATATATATATATATATATATATATATATCCAAACCCGATAAAACGTCACTAATACTCCTCCGAGATAATACTATCTTAATTCGTATCGTTTCGATAAGGCTTAAATGTGTTTTTAGATGTGGATATTTAAGGTAGGATATTTTGAGCAAGCTGACCTCGGTGGTCTTTGAGTAAAAGTTCTCCTCTGGACTAGGGTTGCCAAATGGACGGTTTTTGACATCACAGTAGACCAGACTGATGATGACGGGCAGACCAAGGCTCGAATCTCGGTCGGGTGTACTGAGGGTAGTTTTTACAAAATGGTTTTCCACTTTCACTCCACGAAAAGGCGGTTATACTTCCTACAAATATAACCTTCCTCATCCCTAAAACCATTAGCGTATAGCCCGAATGGCTAGTAAGACGCGATACTTATACAAATATTAATATAGTCCTATTTTGTATTTAACAAATTTTTGTTAAACATTAATATGGTAGATAGGCCAATAAAGTATTCGCTATCCCAGTGGTAGTTATATATATATTTTTTTAGCTAGCATATTTTTTATTATAAGACCAATTAATATATTTTTAAATAATCACTTAGCGTACTACAAAATTGCAGTGAATGTACAGCTTTTAATTCAACCATGCAAGGTATGCTTGCTACCTTTCAGGGTAAACAAAGGATACATACTGAGGAAGTATTTGTATTCTTTTGTCTAAAAGGTTTTTGTGTTGTTGTTGTTGTTGTTGTTATAAACACTGTATAAATACGAATCTGAACTCCCCTTACATCCCATCTTAAAATGTCATAAAAGGAGAAAGTTACCAAGTATAAACCGGCTGATTTAACGTAAACTGAGTATGCTATGCCAGAAGTCGGTAAAAAATCCTATCCACTGATACCTTCCTAATAATCGCTGTAGGCTTTGTATTATTTGAGAAAAAGGGATGTTGACAACAGAAATAATATATATTATATTAATTGGACATAAAGAATATTTGCCTATATTTGGCTAAATGGAGATTCCGTACCAGTATTCAAACCCCGACCTCTCGGTCACCAGCATTCCAATCATTTGCTTGAGTAACGCCTTAGACCAGTGGTTCTCAAACTATGGTCCATACATGGAACCACAGGAAAATGAATTGTAAGACACAATTGCTTCCTCAAATAGTATATTATAGTTTGTGACTAAGTTTTCAAAAACACACTAATCAGTACTCTCTCTTAAATTATATTTATTATTCTAATATGTAAATACTTTATAGATATACATTTTAAACAAAATCATTATGTGTAAATTTTTTTAAACATAAAACTATTCTTTATTTGAGGCTTCAATAAAAATCCAAAAAATACCTCGAGGACAAACACATATTTTGGGGGGCTGTGAGGTGCATGAAACCTTAAATTCATCATAATATAGAGGTAGTAAATTTTCACAGTCACAATATTTTTCTCTTTATTATAAATTAAAAAGTGAAATAAATCAAAAGAGCACAATTTTACTAAGTTAGGTCAACTATACTATGTTTCACAAGTACAATCCAATTTGCAAAGGAAAAGCTGACATTCATATAAACTTTGCTACATTAATAGTTTGATTTTATTAACAATAGTTATCAAAAGTGAAAGAACATGTAACTTGACTTTATAAAGTAGGTTTAGTATTGTTTTAGCTGTCAGATAAGGCTTTTCTATGGAAATTGGACTGTAGAGTGTATGTTATGTAAATATGCTGTCTTTGCTGCTCGATAAACACTTTCATTATAATTGATTTGCCATCACAATCTTACATTCTTTCTCATATAGCCTACTGTAGTTTAAAAAACATAAAAAATAATTAGCTATTAGTAAATTAGTCTTAAATTAGTTCCTGCCTGCCCCTCCTACCCTCCCCCACCCAGACAAAAACAATGTTATTTATCATATATAATACTTCCCAGATACCTAATTTAAACAAAAGATTAAGAAATTTTCAGACAATTACAAATTTTCAAAAATAAATCAACTTACAATCTCGAGATATAAAATTGTCATTATTACAATAATTTATTTAAGTAAAAAATAAAAGAAATATGAATTACACTTCCAGGCGGCTATAAGCATTTAACTATACTAAGTAGTAGAGATGAGTAAGGTAAAAGTTAAAGGAAATAATTCAACACGTGTGTGGATGGAGAAACTTATAGGAAAATCACCCTCAGTACATGCGTCCGGTATTCGAACCCCAACCAGCCCGTCAGCAACTAACTAGACGAACTTGACCTTGTGTCCACGTGACCACTGAAGCGAATTGTGATATAGAACCTCTAGACTTGCTCCAATGGCCGAGCAGTCTAAATCGTTAGACTCGATTTGGATTTTATCCATTCACGTGAAATTTAGGGTTCGGCTCCCAGCCGGGTGGCTTTTCCCAATACGCTCTCAGTGCTATTATAATTACATATTAATTTGTTAATATCTAGTATGTAAACGTTAAACTAAAACAATCGCAATAAAATATAAAATTATTTTAAGCAATTTTGGAATCTAATACAAATAAAACAGAAAATTTTACCAAAGCATTAAAAATAAAGAGATTTAAAACACTCCTTCAGCCAAAAGGCTTTATTAATAGTTCTCACACACAAAACTTTAAAAAATAATTAATGATTTCATAGAGTTGATACACTTTTTTGATTAAGTTTTAAAACTCCCTGACTCTTGAAAGTATGCCAGAACAAAAAAATACGCATTTTCTCGGCATTTCATAAGCAAGGCAATAAATAAAATATCTCGTTATTTTAACTGTTTTTTTAATTATACTCTTACCGACAATAATTATTATAGACAAATGTGTGGTGCTATTAGCAAAATCCCATAAACTGTAGATAAAACCGATAACGTTTACTCTGGGTTTTGCTCTTCTACTTAGTTTTTTCAAAATCTCTTGTAACAATAAACAAAAATTCCACTGACTTTTTAAAATTTCTCTAAATTTTCCTTGTTACGCCAAATTCATTGACTTGTCCAGGTTTTAACTATTTTCCAAATGCGTATCAAACCTTTTTCATAAAAATTATAAACCTAATACTCAATTTGTGTTAATCGTACCGCTGGGCATGTGGACTAAATGTCAATCTCATACAGTCTGTTTTGCAGGTGACGGTGAGATCAGGGCTTAATCCCAGCATGGTGTGCTGAGGGTGAAATTTCCTATATGATTTTCCACTCTCTCTCCACATAAATTAGAGTACATTTCCTCTATATTCAATTATTTTTCATACTCCATTAGTGTAATTAAATGCGTATAGCCCGGACAGGTAGTAAGACTCAATTAAAAAACATATTAATAAATTGTGATAACGCGATATGGTAATGAACGACGTCTGAAATGTATAGTTTTTAGGCTTATGCATTAAACAAAGTGTGTAACAATAAAAGTTCACCAAATGTTTCTCACGGCTCCCGTCATATTGCACCGTGATCTGTGCGCCCCCTCCGCCCCCCCCCCCCCAAATCCCCCACTATCCCCCTTGCCACAGATGGTGGACGAGATAGAGGGTTAGTTTGTCACGCGAACTGCTCTAATCGCACCGGACGACTTCTGAATGTCCACCGGTGATTGTCCCACCCCTCCCCTTCCTTCCTAACCCCCTCCCAAACCCCTCAAAATAACCCTTTATTGCTCAGGAGACAGAAGGGCTCACTTATTAACAAGTTACTTTATACTATTTTCAAGGCCTTAAGAACCACATGCATTCGCGTTTGCCTTTGTGTGTGTGTGTGTGTCCCTTTCAATGTTTGAGGTAATAGATGGATTCCAACCAAATTATATATGTGGTACATAAATATCTTCCCACCTTGATGCCCCTGGTGTCTATTTTTCATCTTTTACTGATTATTATTTTAGGGCCAAGAATATATTTTTTCTTTGCATTGCATCATACTACCTGTGCAGGCTATCTGTATTTAATTAAATTGATGAAGTAGTGATGAGGGAGGTATAATTGAGAGTAAATGTATCCACATTTATGTCTAGGAAGCGTGGGAAACTATTTAGGAAAAACCCATTAGCGCACCCGAGCGGTATTTGAATCTCGACTTCCCCATCAACGGCAGATCAAACTAGACAAGTTTGACATTTAGTCTGCGTCACCACCAATGCAGTTATCTGAAGTTTCTATATTTTTTTTAAATAACAGTATTTTGGGCATGATTCATATTCAAAAAGTTGCTCTAAGTGTTTACAAATGTATGTTGGAAAATTATATATATGGAAACTTTAATTGAACCCGGTATCCTTGACTTCGATGTCAATGCTTTACAGATAAACGATCCAGGTCATTTGTAAAGCATCACTGAATATTTCAAGGCAGAGTCTGTGATGGCAGAGTCGTTTTAAAACAGGCGTAAGCCCAAGGTACTTTTATTTTTAGAGGCCTGTGTGCCCGATATTTTTATTCATTTTTATACTAATTTCATCGTTTTCACGTACAAAAAAAAAAGAATCTTCAAAAGCTCATAACAATTTTTCTGAATCTGAATCTATTTCTCTATTTTCCTAACAAGTGCTGAAAGAGAAAGAAGCTTCTCAAAGATGAAATTGATAAAAAAAAAATATTTCGTTCAACAATGGCGCAGCAACGATTGTCGTCACTTTCACTACTTTCAATTTAAAATGCGACATTTGACAATCGACGACATAATTTCTAAAATTTACACATACAAAATGTTTCAAAGTGAATATTTAAACATTAAACTGAAAGTATCTACTAGACGTACACCACTGTGTCTGTGATTGTATCAGTGAGGCTCTTGAGAAACGTGACGACTTAAATGATTGTTTTTGTCATTCAAATATCAAAATAAATATTAGAAATTAAAATTCGCTATTTTTTCTTATTTGGAGATTTTTTTGTTAGTGCATTTTTCAAGTGAAACATTGAAGGTCTTAAAAAAGGTTTGTAAGCCCTAGAATGTGATGGACGTGTAAAAGTGTCGGTTATTTAGTGGTCGTCCTTAAATTATGCAAGGAATTTTGGGGAGGGCTTCAGTGTATTTTTACATTAGGTTTTTTTTATCATTGTTTATGGTGAGATCAAATCAATTTTTATTTGCCAGAAAGTAAATATATTAATCATAAAATTTCACTTATATTGCATCTACTTAGTGAAATCAAAGTATTCTGAAATCTCATATATCACTCACTCACTTTATTACCGATATTTTTGTCTAGAAATAACTAAACGACTAAAATAATCTAACTAACCAAATTGCAAAAGATTACGTAGCCGAAATAATTGTAAATTTCAGTGTATATTTAGTTGCACTATTTATACGATCTGGGATGTTTTTTCATCTTGAGTGCCATTTTATTAAAACAAAAATTACTAAGCTTAAAATAAATTAAGGTCAAGCCAAGGGTGTTCAAAGTTGACAATATATTTTGAAAATTCTTAATTTAGCAGATTTTAATCGAATTTGATAAGCATGATAGATTTACCTAGCACATCACTGTGATGTAAATAGTGTAAATATAGCGATTATTATTGTTAGTGTCAGGGGTGCTCAAAACGTAGAATTTAATGTAAAGTTACACTCATAAGAAATGCCATATTTATAGCAGAAGGGTGATATTATGAGAACAAAAGATTGTTATAGAATGCAACATTTCGAAAGTGTATCTGAAATAGATCAAATATAAAAAAATCTATTTTTGTTTTAATCAAATTTGGTTATCATTTAAGTCTCTACTAGCTCTTAATTGCGATGTAATTGTTAATCCCATTTGATTCATACTTTGTGTATCAGGGCTGGCTAAAATTTAAACAAATCACAATCCTCATTATCATTTTTGGCTATTAAAAATAACATGTTGCAATGAGCTATCATAATTAAAACTATTAATTTTATTTAAAGAAACATACAGTAAAATAAACGGTGAAAGTGGTAATGTGGCTTTAAAAAGTTGTTTTAAAGTATTTACTGTACGTCAAACAAATAAAAAATCAAATAAATTTTAGATTTTGAACAACCCTATACATACATAGCTTTGAAAACAACGATTAATAATCTTATTGTCCACACACTTACCATGAAGTAGTTTCTAAAACAAACTCAACGTTACTTGAATAAAACCTAGCATAATTTGAGGTAAACTTGACAAAAATTAAGTTAGCTCGGCTGAACGCGAAATTAATTTGACCTATTTCAAATATAGGTTTAAAAAAATGACATATTGACATGCATATCAAACCCGTGGTATTGCACTGACCTCTACGCCAACCCGTGGTATTGGCTATTGATAATTAGCTATCCAGGTTCATCCTGTGTTCATCATTATAAAATAATTATTTTAAGGCACAAATTTGATGAACGTGTAAAAGATAATAGTACATTTAAAATATATCATAAACACTTTCACACTGCCGAGTGTACAATTAGTGTTAACGTTTTAATGTTGCGCCAGTGCACACTACAATACCATGTGTGAATTGCAGTCATTCGTGTTTAATTCCCGCACACACGGCTAATTCGTTGCTTGAATTTAGTCCAAGTTTATACATAAAAGTTGTTAGTATATTACATTACCAAATTGAACCCTCATTTTCCTATCTTTCAAACAAAAGCACTATTAAAATCTTTGTTTTGAATCAAAATGTTTGAAAAAAGTTATTTTAGTTAAATATATATTATTGATATATGCTATTCATTTTTTTTAAATCAAATTGTTTCGAAATACACACTTTTAATTTATACATAAACAATCCGTTTTCTGAAAGAAATTTCATTTTTGTTGGCAACATTAACCATTCTCAAAATAAGGATTAAAACAATGACCATCTAAATGCGTGTAGTGTTTATATTTTTGATAGCATGCTACTTTACTAGTTATTTCGTGATGGTTCCCATAAATTACACTACATAAGTATCTACTGAATTACGTACGTAAAAAATCGTCGGTGGCTATGGGGTCTAGAGCTGACTTCAATGTATTATTAATTTTATTGTTTAAAATATTTTCTATAAAGATAAATCCTAACTATCTCCATGGAAAACAAAACAGTTTTTCAGTTTATTCCTTGACATTCCCTTCTAATAAATCCATTTTACGAAGTTATCATTAGGCCTACACCCGCTCATTATAATCTCTGAGCTGCCTGTTAAACATAATTATGGTTAGTGAACAAAAGATTGAACATGGTTAGGGTTAGGGGAATCGATGGAATAAATAGAGAAGCGGAAATCAATGGCACTATTAGTAACGTTATTTTTAACAAAGGGTAACTTCTTTTAGTGAGACGTCCGACACCTGAGTTCATTAGGTAACATGTGTCTATCTACTGAGCTAAGGGTTCCGAGATTGAATCCCGACATGGCTGAAAAATGTATCATTGGTGAAATATGGAGTTCTCCGTTCACATCGATGAATTAACGACCGGGGGTTGGATGTTGTGTCTATTCTATAATTAAGTTTGTTTGCTGATGTAATCAGTCGTTTTATAAAGTGCACGTTAAATACCTCAAATAAATGAAAACATGAAAATATAATGGGAGAACTTAGTAGAATAACGGCAGCAAAGTCCATTACGCCTCTAGAGTCCTGTGTTGCTTTCTTGCTGATCTATTGTTGTGACTTTCACACTGAGACCATCTAGGGTGGGTGTAGGCTACAAGGGGGTTTTTTAAATTGTTTTTAATATTCTTCTTTTTGCTGCGAAGATTTGTAATATAATCACTACTAACGAGTTTTTCTTCTAACATGTACACTATATTGTTGGGAATTATTTTCTTAACATCTTCATTGATATTCAAACAACTTTAACGAATGTATTGGGTTTAGCAAGGTTTTACTAATTACGCATTATGACTTCAATAAATACTGTAGTATCTTTACTTTCTCATATAAAAAGATGATTTTGACTAGTTTTTACATTTTATAAGAACACGAACCCAAAAAAGCTGATTTTACTATTCTGTTTGTCTTTCCCTGGCTACGGATCCGAAACAGTTTTATGAGTTTTGTTCATACTTTATATCTAGATGTTATAGCGCAATGCCACAAAACTGTTGTGTGTGATTTTTACCCTAGGCCTTCAATTAAGGGTAGTTTACTGATGACTGATGATTTTTCAAAAGGCTGAAATATTTTACAGATGCTCCAGTGATTTGGTTCCAAATGGTATCTTCTATCTTGGTAGTGTTTTTGATAACAAATAACACTGTATACTTGTTTTTTGGGGTAAAAACTCATTTAAAGGTGGTTTACTGATGAGTGATTTTTCAAAAACTTGAAATATTTTACAAATTGCTTTAAAGATTTGGTTCCAAATGAGTACCTATCTTGGCAGTGTTTGACATCAAAATTAACACTGTATATTTATTGTGAGGGTAAAAACTCATTTATGAATAGTCTACAGTAGATTGATTTTTAAAAAACTTGAAATAATTAAAACATGGCCCTAAATATTTGGTTCTAAATGGGTTTCTTGGGTGTATTTTACTTGAAATTTAACCCTGTACATTTATTCAGGAGGTAAAAACTCATTTATGGGTAGTTTACTGGTTTTCAAAAACTGGAAATATTTTTAAAATTGCTCTAATGATTTGGTTCCAAATGGGTATCTTGGGAGTGTTTGACATTACAAACAACCCTCCATATTTGGTTTTGAGTAAAAATTCAATAAAAGGGTTGTTTACTGATGAGTGATTTTTGAAAATTATAGTTAATTTGAAAATGGCTAATACGATTTTGCTTATAATGTATATCTAGGGAGTGTTTGACAGTAGCATTACAAATTAATGGCTGATTTTTGTAAGATTTTATTTTTTATCCTACATATAATTAATCATTTATCTTTATTTATCTAAAATAAAATAATGTAAGTGTAATTTACTCACAACAAATTTTAGAAAATTTAAATATTGTAAATTGACCTTTAAGATTGAATTCAAAATGGGAAACTGTGAATAGATTTATTGATAAAAGAATGCGTGTTAATTTTTACAAATAACAAATAATTTTAGGATAGCTTACAAGTAATTTATTTTTGAAAATATGAAAATTTTGTTAAAAAATATTTGAACAAATTTCTTTAAAATTACTGCATAAAGAGTGATTATTGTGATTAACAAGATGATGTGTTTGTTTTAGGAAGGAAATATATTTATGATTAGTTTACTTCAACCCTATTTTTTGAAAATTATCTTCAAAGCTATTGATCTAGCTGTTAGACAATCATGAGACCTTAATAACGCACTTTATACTATGGTTAAAAGAGGTATATGTTTTATTTAAATTAGTTTAAAAAAAGTATTTTTTGAGATCCTTATGGGGCTTAAGATATAAAATTCACTGCCTAGAAAATGTGTGTAATGTGTTATTCCCCTGTGCCCTTCATTTGTATTTTCCGGAGGGAGATGGTGTACGGGGTAGGGTAGGGTTGGAGTAGAAGTTTTAGGGTGGAAAGAAACGCTCAAGATTATCAGCGTATATAGTAACAAACCAAAGAACAAGGTTTACCACCCCTGTTCTAGAATATAAGAAAAGGTGCTCTCGATATTGACAAAATAGTAACATGCCAAAGAACAAGGTTTACCACCCCTGTTCTAGAATATAAGAAAAGGTGCTCTCGATATTGACAAAATAGTAACATGCCAAAGAACAAGGTTTACCACCCCTGGTCTAGAATACAAGAAAAGGTGCTCTCAATATTGACAAAATATAAATGTATATTATTTTTACTATTTTATCGGGATTCATACAATTTGTCAAAAGTGGCAGCTACATAACATATTATTTGAAGAATGAAAGTAGCTCTAGTAACTGACTGAATTAAGGAAGGAAACATTGCTCTTGTGTATGAGGCATAGGAAATATCGCACATTTATTTTCAAATAGACGTCCCCGTTAAGTGTTTTTTTTCTCTCTGCGTCTTACTATTCGTCCAAGATATTTGCATATTTACATCAATAGGAGGTATGATAAACATAGAAACTTAGTAAAATATATCGCATTTGTGTAGAAAGACTGTTAGTTAAACTATTATTCTTAATTCAAGGAGTCACATGTAGTACTTTATTATACAGGTTCATAGAAAAGGTGTTTGTGATTTAATAGTAAAATATCAATGGAAATAATTGAATAATATATAATAAATGAATTTAAATAACTTACTTAATCTATGGCGTTAGAACTCGAAAGTTCACTACCTCCCTTTCAAAAGTACGCCCTGTCCCTATCTTGACCTGGTTCTATCCATCCCCCTCATTACACCCTATGGTCTCCCCCAATTAGGTTTGCCAGTCAATACCCTGAACGCATTTCTAGTTTCTTCCACTAGCGCTAAATGGTACCCACCGTAATATACAAGATTTGACTACCCTAACAATGTATGGTGAGTGTTGACTACCAGGCATGTATTCGTCATCATGTAACCTCCTCCCCTTTTCATTATCCATATCCCTTTTATAACCAAATATTTTCCAAAGTGCTTTGTTTTCGAACACCCTAAATTTCTGCTACAGTCACGTGAGGTAAGATACGATGTTTTACACCCATAGAGAGCAACCGGTAAAACTATTCTTTTTATGTTTATTCTGGTTTCATGAATTGAACTAATTGACAATACTTGAACCCAGCGTACCACAACGCACAATGTACTTTCTATTGCATGTCGCCATCTTACCGATGGCGTGGTACTGAGCGAAATACTTTTCCGAGATCCTGTATTGCAAATATTTGTTTTTTTTTGTAACAGGTTTTTATTCATCACGGTTAAAAACGAAACGTTTGACATAGTCAATATTAACGACGTCCCTACTTGGAAATTCAAAGCTACTTTGCAAAGATGGTTGCATCTTAACATGACGCACTAAGCACTCGAAGCAATATCACACTTATTAGACACCAATGTACGAAATAGAAAGAAAGGGATGAAAATGAGCGGTCTACTTGGCGAGGCCCCTTGTTTATCTACTGATAACACTTACTATGACGAGCTAATACAGTCACTATACTTTGCCTCTTGAAAACATTGAATTGCTTTTTAAAATTAAATTTTTCTTGTTTCTAATTTAATCCACATCATGGCAAGGAGATTCTTACAGGCCATTTTCGTGACCAAGACCAAATAACTTAAGTTGTTGATAATGTATAAAAAATATGTTTACAAAATTTTCCATTAGGATAAAACTAATAATTTTGTAACATCGTAGGACTATTTTTTAGAATTATTTAAGAATCTATAGATTTGTTAAAACGTTATATTTTTAAAGTTCGCTTAATAAAACGTAAATTCACTAACATGGGAAGTCCTATCTTGACCTGCCTTGACTTGTTTTTGCAGATTTTATAGCTACATGTTTTTTTGACATAAAAAAGTATCCCCAATAAAAACCTATAGAGTTTAATTTTATTAACATGGTGATATAAATAGTTGTTGGATAGCTATTATAAGCATAACGGCGTTAAATGACAAACTTTTTAAATCAATAGAAAAGTTATTATTAAATTCCAGGACACCTTGAGAAATATTCACCAGATGTTGATATCACCGTACGAAGAAAAATTAAACTCTGTGTTTGTACTGGACAAATATTTGACTTATTTTGTCCAAAAAAATATTTTGATACAAAAATTTCAACAACAAAAAATACTACCCTTAACTTCGTCCCTTACATTCCCAACTTAAGGTGAGCATTTTCCATGGATATAAATACTAGATAATATCTGCGATAAGTTCCTCAGTCAAAAGCCAACCAATTTGAGGTTATAATTGTATATGTAGCAGCTCCTAGAAACCAATTAATGTTTTATATCACGAACATTTTTCCAGGTTGTAAGCTAAGATCAAAAAATAAACTAGTTCTTAATTCAAAATAACCAGCTTTGTAAGTTTATCTTCATCCGTATTTAAAATATTATAAACAAATATTGCTAGCAAAAGTGCAGATTACAACTAGATATTTCACGAGGAACGGTCGTAGATTCAAATAAGGACTGTATATAAATTTAAGACTAGGAGGATTGCATCTCGTAGCTCATGTGTGAGGTCAGCATTGGAAGCAGCTGATTAGAGAGCACAAGTTCCAAGTTTCCAATAGAAGAATGACGTGTGTGGCCTCGCATGATCGAACGGCGGTACATAAAAATGATGCGTTTATATTTGCCATCTAAAGGAAATCCGCTATAGATCACAATAGCCGTTTTTTTCGATGAGGTGAAACAATTTAAAACAACTCTTATTGCAACTATGCTCACACTCTTTTGACTAAATAAAAACAGAAACGAAATAAACAAGGCTTTTTTTACGTCTTAGTTTTAAGAAATCTTTTGACTAGACTTAAAAGCTATGTATAGTGGTTGGAAGCTTTGTACACTCATAACTTCCCCCACCACGCCAACACTTCTCTGCTCGGGGAGCAGGCAAAGTGATAGACAACAAAGTGGTCGACACGAGAGGACAAAGTGGTAGACAGAAAACTGCTAGACACGAAGAAACGACACGGACCAAGTGATCGACACGAGCTGGACCATGTGATAGACAACCAACCGGTAGACAAAATGAAAACAATTATTTGGAAGGCTGGGTGGGTCAAGTGGCCGACACGACTTGGACCAACTGCTAGACAAGCTCATCTATAGGGGTACAAAGTGATAGACAACCAAGCGGTCGACACGAGAGGACCAACTGCTCGACAAACTTTGATATCATCCAGTTAAGAGTGGGCTAAGTGAGAGAATAGTTAATTCAATACACGCTTGTCCTTGTTTACACTCAAATAAATTTTTTTCCCCCAACCCGTCAGATTAACCTCACACTACTTGACATATTTTTGTAGGGTTGCTAAAGTAAGAATGTAGGTGAAAATAACTTGAAATAATGATAACCTTATAAAAGAATATCACGAATTGAATTGTTTTCGAACGGTTCTAAAGATTTTGCTTAAAATGTATATGTAGGTATTGTTTGCCTAAATAACACTGTATGGTAGGTGTAAGTATTGTTTGACCTCCTAAATAACACTGTTTGCTAGGTGTAAGTATTGTTTGACTATTAAATAACACTGTTTTCTAGGTGTAAGTATTGTTTGACCTCCTAAATAACAGTTTATGCTAGGTGTAAGTATTGTTTGACCTCCTAAATAACACTGTATGCTAGGTGTAAGTATTGTTTGAACTCCTAAATAACACTATGCTGGGTGTAAGTATTGTTTTACCTCCTAAATAACAGTTTATACTAGGTGTAAGTACTGTTTGACATCCTAAATAAACAGTATGCTAGATGTAAGTATTATTTGACCTCCTAAATAACACTGTTTGCTAGGTCTAAGTATTGTCTGACCTCCTAAATAACATGTTTGCTAGGTCTAAAGTATTGTTGACCTCCTAAATAACACTATGCTAGGTGTAAGTATTGTTTTACCTCCTAAATAAATTATGCTAGGTGTAGGTATTGTTTTACCTCCTAAATAACAGTTTATACTAGGTGTAAGTATGTTTGACATCCTAAATAATACTGTATGCTAGTGTAGTATTATTTGACCTCTAAATAACATGTTGCTAGGTCTAGTATTGTTTGACCTCCTAATACATTGTTTGCTAGTAATATTGCGACCTTAAATACATTGCTAGGTGTAAGTATTGTTTGACCTCCTAAATAACACTTTATGCTAGGTGTAGGTATTGTTTGACCTCCTAAATAACGCTGTTTGTCACACGATCTAATAAGGTTCTAGAGTAGCTTGAATAAGAGTAATCATTCCGACTGAGTGGATTGGGCTGATAGTTACCACCCTTGTGATTTTACATCTAACTTTTACATTAATGCGGGATTATTTCATCTTAACTTAGCTCCTTATTCTAACCCATTAATAAACCTGGTGCTAACACAATATCAACAAAATTCTTAGCTTCGATGGTTGATGGTCTAAGGCGTCATTCTCAAAATAGACTGGACTGTCAATGACGGGGATATCAGGCTTCAAATCCAGCCGAGTGAACGTAGGGTGATATTTTCATTAATGGTTTACATTCTCCCTACATGCAAATGAGAGTACACATCTTATAATAACAACATTTCTTCTTTAATCCATTAGTGCAGTTAGATTTTTGTTTGTAGCACTGTGTCTTACCACCTGTTCGGGTTATAAGCTTATTTACTAATTACGTTAATGTGTTGAGAATGAGGAAGATTAAATTTATTTATAGTGCACCTGAATTTGCGTGGTGGCAGAGTGGAAAAACTTTAAAAAAATACCCTCAATGTACCTGACCGGAATCGAACCCTGATCATAAGCTACCAACTTAGTTTCTGGCAGTTGCTCCTTTATATAATTTTTTATTTCATCTTGTTAATTCTTAAAGTATGATTTTACCATTTATAACAAAATGTTTTTCTCCTTTCCTCAAATCCGATAACTCGTTTAATTCAGAGAAACATTCTTTATTTTCAGATACCACATTATATGTATCAAAACCTATTATTTATTCGAAATGATAACTAAACTAGTGTTAGAAAATATATTTTAAAGAGTGCAATGTGTAAGTAAATTATTAAAATTAAAAACACGATGGTTTAGGTTTATACACATATAAGTAGACCTCACCCTTTTGGGCTAGTTAAATCTAGGGTGTCGGGAGGACAGCAATTTCTAGTAGGATCCAGACCATCCTTATACCCAACTCTCTAAGCCCATGTTTATCACTTTGTTAGTTTTGAAATAACTAGTCTGTCACTTAAGCCACTCTTAACTGGATTAATCCTTATGTTTGTCGAGCAGTTGGTCCTCTCGTGTCGGCCGCTTGGCTGTCTATAACTTTGTCCTCTTATATGGAAGCTTGTCTATCACATGGTCCAGCTCGTGTCGATCACTTGGTCCATGTCGTTTCTGGGTGTCTAGCAGTTGGTCTTTTTACAGATTTGTTCTCTCGTGTCGATCACTTGGTTGTCTATCACTTTGTACCCTATACTTGAGCTTGTCTAGCAGTTGGTCCAAGTCGTGTCGGCCACTTGACCCACCCAGCTTTCCAAATATTTTTTTATAGCTTGTCGAGCAGTTTGTATGGTGCCCTCTGCTCACACGCCCGAGCGCCCGAAGCAACAAACACCCCGGTTTTCAGACGCGCTTTTTAGGTATTAAATCGGATTATGCTTAAATTTCATTATATGAGGGTTGTAGATAAACTATTCGAGAACAAATAGAGCTTTGAATAATCACTTTATGACTATTATTGGCCGCTTCCAAGCAGTTTTTCGGGAACATCTGTTTTTACATACTCGCTATTTTCGCAAATATTTATGATTATTTTTGCACTACATTTTTATTGTAGGTAGGTACCAACAAGAGCTACAATTTAAGTCCTGAAACAAGTTCCTATAATAATTAAAATCCCTGTAATTAAATGTCAAAAAATGAAAAAAATTCGTGGTTTTGATGTTTTATTGAAAAAAGTTGTGAACCGGGTTTAAATCAACCAGGGCTATTTTTTCGTCTTTTTAAGCGCTATCACAAGCTATTTTGTGTTTTTAGAAAAAAAAAGTTCACACCTTAAAAGTAAAAATACCAGTTTCCGGCACATCTATGAAATTTTTTTGCGTAAAAGCTACAAGCCGATTCATTCGAAAGTATATACATTCAATTTCTACGATTTTTCTCCCAATTATCACGTTGAGAAAGTGGATGGTGAATTTATTTTAAGATGATTATTATATTATTATTATTATTATTATTATTATTATTATTATTATTATTAGCACCGCGTCTTACTACCCGTTCGGGTTATACACACTTACGCTAATGTGTAATGGTAGGGTGATTGTGAGATGAAATGAAGGACCTACAGTTTAACGTGGAATCCGAACCACGGTGGAGGCCTGGCATTCCCCACATTCACAAGATGTCTTGTCAGAGGTGAAGGAAGGGTTTGGTAATCAGATAAATTTGTGCCGGGACCGAGGATTGAACCCCGGACCCCAGCACAGAATTCTGACACCTTACCCCTAGACCGCCAGGTCACCTTTTATTTTAAGAAAATAACTATCCTACCTGGACTATAGTATTGAAAAACGAAGGACATTTCTTGGAATGATCCGAGTAAGTTGGGTCCGAGAAAATTGGGCAAACAGAGTTTGTAGTTTATGTAATTAGGTTTACTACCCTCTCCACCCCCACCCCCATTATCTAAACATACCTACTTACTCCTTATTTGCTAACTATGAAAAGTTTAAAAGAAAGGCTAGGGTCGGAGGGGGTCCGGATGCCCCTAGAATTTGTAAGTGGACCTCCCTAGAAAAATGAGTTTTCTACGCCCTTGGTCTCGTATAATACAGGATAACATTCTAAAATTAAGAACTCTATCGTACAATACAATATTACATTTTGAAGAACAGAAATAATTCGTTTAATACAAAATGGACGATCAATTTAGTCATGTCATTTAAATTATACCTTTCAAATTCCTACTCCATTTAGATTAATTTAAAATTTGTATAAGCTCGGATGGGTGCGAGACGTGGTAGAAAAAAAAATCAATCAGGATATTACATATTTTTATGGTGTCATAAAATAGTTAAAGGGCGCTCCCATTCTAGGAAACATGTTCTTTGTACATTAAGAAAAACGAAGAGGAGAAGTTTTTTTTTGCGTCTTTACAAGAAGAACAGAGCAGGTGGATGGATCTATACAACTCCCCTCAAACCCATCATTTCCCCGGAGCAAACTCTTGGTAAAAGTGTCATGAATAGTTGATGACTTCGCTCTGTGTGTGAATCTCCCCCCTTCCCTCCACCATCCTTCCCTTGTCAGTGGTGGGTCGATCCACGAGGGGGGATGACGTCACTCCTTCTAGGTGACCGGGCGCGACGGCAGGTATCGAGGATCAATAATCCTCCAGAACATCCTCGCCGCTGCGTCCAGGGACTGACCGAGTTCCCCCACCCCTCAGTGGATGATTAGTGATAGCGCCTGTAAGGGAGTGGGGTTAAAGAGGGGTATGGGGTTGGTCCGGTACAAACACTCGGGTAGGTCGGTGAGTGAAGGGGATGTCACACCTGAATAATGGAAGATGAAAGTCGCAACCTTAAGGACTACTCTCCCCTAGGCGAGCGTCGATTTTTTCCGGGTATTTTTATGCATCACATCATACCACCCATCCGGGCAATGAATATTTTAATTAAGTTATGGGGTAGAGATGATGACGGTAGAATACAAAGGAAATCTACCTGCATTTTCGTGAGTGAAATTACATTTATGAAAAAAATCACTGTCAGAACACCCCACAGGGATTCTAGCCCCAAACTCTACATCACCAACTAACCAAACTATATTATGGGCATATCATTTAGACCTTGCAGCCATCAATGTGGTCATTTCTGGTATTTTTTGCTTGATTATTCTAAAGTCCACAGATATATTATCTTAATAGTATCATCATGACTAAGGTGGCCAGCTCGGTGAGTGAGGAATCATCGCGCAATATCTAACGCAATATTTAATTCTACGGTGTGTTATTTCAAAATATGACTCACACCAAAATAAAGTCAAAATGTTCCAAGGGGGTTCTTTTTCATTAACAACTCTAAGTTTGAGTTTTACTAATAGAAAAAAAGAGTATGAAAATGTAACCTTAGCTAATGTTCAACGACTTTTTAAACATATTTGCAGAGCTATGAGATTAGGCTGATGAAAAAGGGCTATGAATTTAACCTTCCTCTAACAAATACAGTAATTTTTTGTTAGTCTCACAACATACCAATTTTAAATATTTTAGAACTAGCAGTGAGCTTTCCTTTTTTACCTTGATATAAGAAGTTTCGTAATTTTCTTTCCACTCTTTCTTATCAACAGATGATCAAATTAAGCGAAATATAAAAATACATAATTACTCTCTTTTTTTAAATCTTTGTTCTCCCCTCTCCCCTAAAATATATTTCCCTTTCAATTTAAAATATAAGGTGGTAAAAATTAAATAATTCGATTATTTTAAGAGCGATTCAATGCACTTGATATTTACACATAATTAGATGGCTGCTAGCACACTGGCAGTTGAAACATGAGCGACCAATCGTCTCAGACATCACTCGTGATTAGTTCGTCAGTGTTGTTTGTGCAGTGAGCGTGGTTCTCCAACATACAATTTAAACAATACTTTTTTTCAATATAGAAACAGCTCAGTTCTTTGACATTGGCATCCTTGTGTTGTTAAAAAAACATTTCTTTATACTTTCTAAGATCTTGATCAAATATTGCAAACAGTCTCTTCCCATCGCGCGTTTGTAACATAAGATGTACCCAGAATTTCTTCTTCTTTTTGTGTCACCGTGTTTTCAACAAATACCAAAATGCTGTTACATGCTTCACGTTTATTTTCTGAATGCGAGATAGAATTTAAAAAAATGTAAAGATGACTGACGTGGCCTGACCGCTACACATGATTGCAAAGAGCAAGTGTGCGGTATACTATACTGTACCATCTATTTAAATAAACCACTAAACGAACGATTTGGGACTAATTTTCCTTAGATCAATGTAATACCTGCTATTATAAATCGAACCTGAGAACTAATGCAAGGTCCATAATTTGAACATCCCTTGACAATATTTCAAAAATAGATTTATAGTTATAAGATGTAGTCAAAGTCTCTGAATTGTAATATATATCTCTAACAAATAAAATTTAACCAACTAATAGCATCCTAAGATACAAATTATTTATTAATAATAATATACTTCACTTAAAAAATTGTTTCATATTAATTTGACTAAGATATATATATATATATCAATGTCAATAAGTTATCTCTTAAAAATCAATATTAGTTTGCCTTCCCTTGAGTAAAGATTCGACACAAGGCTACGGTGGGCCAGCAACTTAAATAAATCATATAACTGTTGTCTGTTTCCCTATTTATTTCATTGTTCCTGTAAGTAAAATGTACCTAGTGCTTTAAACTGTTATTGTTTAAAATATTCACCCTTGGTTGAATAAACATTTTGGTTATACAATTAATGTTCACGAGATTTATTGTACAAGTACTTCCTAACACAATCTTTAATATATGCAAATATGTAGCTATCAGAATACCCCTCCCCCACCCCACCACCCGTATCATTCATGCTATTTACAGTCTGCTAAGGCTACAAAATATTTAAAGTTGGATATTAGCCTGTATATTGGTTTCAGAATAAGATAAATAAACTATTCTCTTTAAAGTTCGACAACTATAATGAAATGTTGTATGGTAGCTAACAACTTGATTACATTAATTGTTTGAATGACAAACTGTGTGTGTGTATGTGTGTGTGTATGTGTGTGTGTGTAGTAGTAGTAGTAGTAGTATTATACTCTCAAACGATCATTTGGGCTATAGGCTTGTGTGATGTACTAATATATTAGACCACATCAACTTATTAACCTAACAAGTTATGAATTTAGAAATTTGTTATGCTGTTCAAACCTTTTAACACATTTATTTCATTTAACTAAACATACTTTGATGTATCTCAAATATTCAAACAAATTAGCGAACGATGTCAAAATGTCACATTGCCTTGTATGTGTGTAAGAGATAAAGATATACCCGAGAATTTCTCTCTTTCTCTCTCTCTCTCCTACACAATGATGTGCAGAAGTCATTACAGTTCAAAAATATAGTAACATTTTGTAAGATTATCACTGACTGCTTTTAATATTAAAAAATAAGTAATTTAACCCTTTATAGGGCAAAACTTTTTTTTTCAATAAATTTTTTAATACATATACATCACAATTCTAGACTACTTGTATGAACACCCGAAAGAGTTAATTTTGTAATATTTCATCTTTTACCTGAAATACTAAAGAAAATGTGTGGTTAAATTATTGACCACAGTCTGTTTAGGGTTTTGTTAGGACACAAAAGTTCAATTGGTCAATAAATTGACCACGGTTGTTAAATTATAAATAAAATAAGTATTTCAATTTATTTTTTATTAAAAATTGCAAACATCTTACAAAACATACTTAAATTACTAATACGTAAATTAGCTATTAAAAAAAAAGAACATTATATAAAATTCAAAAGTAACACAAAACTACACTGCAAGAGTAAATTGTATAAAATAATAATGAGTAGAAATATAATATTCATGAGTAATATATCTTCATAAAAACATAGGTGATTATATATATATATATATATATATATATATATATATATATCTGTTTATATTAATTGTAATAACATGAACATCATTTTCTGTTGTGATATGGAAAAAAACATCCTTTACATAGAGCAACCTTACACGTATTACAGGTCAACTTGCTTCTTTTAGGTTTAGCACATGTGCTACACATTGCACATCGTCTTGATGTACCTGGCATAGGCATATGATTAGATATATTTTCAAATTGTTGCACTTTAGGTTCAGGTCCTTTTTTTTTCTTAGAACAAAAATCTCCTATAAGTTCATTAGCTAGAGTACTTCTGAAAACCAGGTGAGACATAGGTTTTCCACGGTCTGCTAGAGAATTTGTTTCTTTATATAAAATATATGCATTTACAATCGCAGCGTCAACAAGGTAATACCAGATTTTTAACCACCAGCGCCTTGACTTCCATGCTATTTCATAGTAAGAATGGTACTGGTCGAATTTATCTACCCCACCCATGTAGTTGTTATAATCAGCAACTGGCTTAGGAGAAGTTATGTTCTCTTTCCTTCCTTGTTTATTTCTTCTGGTAACCACAGACTTCACTGCAGGGTTGTGCATGTTACTAGCTACAACAACAGCCTTTGAACCTCTGTCCTTCCTCTTTGTGACGGAAATATCATTTGCCATGACAGTATCTGACTGTCCATATGTCAATTCCTTATCAGTAGCAAGTAGTTGTTTTGGAAAAAATTTTCTTGTCTGAAGAATAGTCCCACAACCAAAAAGACCACGATTTAGTAATTTTGCAAACAATGGCAAACTCGAGAAAAATCTATCAAAAAATAGACAATAACCAAGATGTTCAAATAGTGTACCAAATCCTAAAACAAGCCTTTCACCCAGAGTACCTTCTTCCTCCGCATTTGTTGTTTTACCCTCATAGATTTTAAAATTTAGCATGTAGCCACTTACCGCACAACACACTACAAATATTTTGAAACCACGTTTCACTGGCTTCATGGGTAGATATTGCTTTAGACTAGATCTGCCTTTGAAAGCAACCATGCTTTCATCAACGGAAAGAAACCGACTGGGGTTAAAAGCATTTTTGAAAACTTTGTTCAGATGAGAAATTAGTGGTTCTAATTTGTATAATTTGTTAAAATTTGGCTCAGTTGGCTTTGGCATTTTTTCATTGTCATTTAGATGAACATACCTTAAAATTTTTAAAAATCTTTTTAGTGACATAACATTTGCAATTCTAGCTACATGAAAATTTGGATCAGACGACCAGTACAGTCTAATAGAAGGAAGCCTGTGAAACCCCATAATAATTAGCATACCAATAAAAGCTTTCAATTCATACAATGTAAGATCAAGATTATTTCCATTTTGCACAGCATATTTGTTTGATTCTGTGATTATATTATTAAAAACATTTTCAGTAAAGAATATTAAAAAAATTTCCACTGGAGACAATAAGTTCACGATAACCCTTGGTCCATATGATTGATCAAATGTACTATTACTGTAATTGATAGGATCTTTTGTAGTTTTAGAAAATTTCATTTCATTTATTGAAGAAATACTGCATAAATTTTCCTCAATGTCCGACTCACTTTCTGACTGTAATGGAATTTGTTGTACCTGATCTGATGATGATCCTTTGTTACCTTCAGTATTGGTATTGAAAATATCTTGTTGTAACCCAGTGAATGAACAAGATGATTGCACAGATGAAAATGTGAGATTATCTTCAGCATCTGAATCCCCATCATAGTCTGAATCAATGGCCTGCTGTTCAGAAATTTCGTTGAGATAACTAGCTATATCCAGATCATTGAGAGCCCTCGATGACATAATCTAAACAAAAGTTAAGAAATGAGAGAATTAGATTTTTTTTAAATACCACTATTCATTTTTATATATTTTATAAAAATATATTTTAGTTATATTTTTGTAATTTTTACTAATTTAGTTCACAAAAAGTTTATAAAAAGTAAGCATTAACAAAGTAAAGTAAATAAAAAGTAAGCATTACCAAAATATAGCACACAATACTTTATCATAATATTGCTTATAGTTTACCACTTCACGTAACCTAAAAAAAAAGTGTAGCAGTCACATTGTTTTGTCTATAACAAGTCTGCCGAAACACCAAATGCATATGGAACTTATGAAATACATTCTATATATATTCTATTCCTCAACTCTATTCAATTTTTTTTAAGTATTTTTTCCGATATTTAGCAAATAATATTAAAAAAACAACAAAAATATCTGAAAAGTGAGGTTAGTAAACCATTGTGAGAATGAAGCGTAAATATTACTACTAATATGGTTACAACAGTGTGTTTATTATACACAATCACTACTTTATTACTTATATAAGCATAACAAAAAACAACTTTAGTAATTATTAAAATATAAATAATAAAATTTTATACTTACTTCAACAAGTGTAAAGAAGAGTCACACGCGAACACGTAAATGAGCAAATGGTTGAATATTCGACCACAATAACTGATACACTCTGTTGAGAAATAATGTAACTAAATAGAGGTTCATATATTGACCAGAGAGCATACCAGTAGACAACTAAACCAAGAAAGTTGAATTTCCTATATCATAGCCAAGGGATTTTGAACCTTAAGGCTGTGGTTAAAATATTAACCACAGACCGCTAAAGGGTTAAATACTGTTTATTTCAAAGAGAATATATTAAATATGGCATGTTTTAAGAAATTAATGTAACACTATACTATTAAAGATTATTGTTAGTAAAACTTAAGCTGTAAAATAAAATTTTATATCCTTTTCAAAGCGACATACCACTTAATTATTTTTTGAATGTGTTTGCAAGTGTGAAGAAGTGATATTCAAGTTAAACTTTCCTTACCGAACCTCAAATTACACGTGTCTGACAAATGAGCCCAACTGTAGCAACACTTAGGACCAATACTATGCAGCCCATTCGAATGTCAATAGTTCACCACCTTCATGATAATCTTTTATGAATCTAAGAACCGTTTTCATTGGTAGGTCATCCAGAATATGGAGGAGACCCCCTACACTTTTTGGCTAGAGGACGTTATCATGAAAATGCAAGTGTTTAAAATTGCCGTTAAAAGTTTCTTATTCGCCTCGGTGGTGTAGTTAGCTAACGCGCTAGTTTCGTGCTGTGGTAGACTTCCGAGGACGGGGAGATCGAGGTTCGAATCTCAGTTGGTTGAACTGGAGGGGGATTCCTAAATGGTTTTCAACTCTCCCTCCACGCAAAT
Organism: Timema cristinae; assembly: GCA_039000515.1. Lineage (NCBI taxonomy): Eukaryota > Metazoa > Arthropoda > Insecta > Phasmatodea > Timematidae > Timema > Timema cristinae. Next base: position 50,613,935 of record JBCFYV010000012.1, read on the forward strand.
GCGGGTTCACTTCCTCTAAAATTCAACCTTCCAAATTTCTAACACATTAGCGTAATTGGTACTTAAGCGTACAACCCAAAAGTGTAGTAAGACGTGGTGCTAAAAAAAAAAAAAATGTTCACGTTTTTAATTTAACCACGTTTAACCTCCTCCCCTTTGGGACCGCAACTGGACTGCACAGTAGATTGATTATAAATTACCTCGTGATCACGCACTATATAAAGCAATGGTTTCTAAACTTAGCCCTCCTTAGTTGATACATATGTAGCCTTTTTATTAGCACTGAGTTTTACTATCTGTTCAGGCTATATGCATTATGTACTAATTACGCTGGTGGTTTTAGGGATGAATAAGGTTAAATGTAGAGAAAGTGTACAAGCATTTGCACAGAGGAAGAGTGGAAAATCATTTAGGAAAACCATCCTCTGTACACCTGACCGGGATTCGAATCCTGATCTCCCCGTCATCGGCAGTCAAATATATCGAGAGAGTGACGCCTTAGACTATGCGGCCACCAATGCAGGTCATATGTAGCTGATTGATCAACAACTTCATCAGAATTAAGACCTGAAGAAGATGCTCTGTCATTGAAATTAGTCGGGAATTTTGGCTCACAATGTAGTCAACCATCGAATTAAAGTGGTCATAAATACTACTGTATAGATAGAAAAATTAATTATATATATTTAAATTATTTACTAAATCATATTCCAACTACTACACACATATAACTTTAAAATTGTATCTCCTTATCTTTCTACTTGTCCATTCATATAACTTGTTACATGTACATATACATATCTCATCAAGCCGTTCCATTACGAGGTTGGAAAGAAACTGTGCAAATAGCTCTAAAAACAACACCGTACGTAATCCATCCCCATGATGAACTTTCTCCACACTTCCCTATCCTTACATACTCCCTTAGCTTCAACAACATCCTTACACTGAGTCATATATGCTCTTTAACTCGTAAAACTGTTAAATTTTATCTTTTTAACACATTCATCATTTAACATTTAAACGTTTTGTGGTTAACGTACTCTTTCTTCCTTAATATATTTGCTTCGTCACTCGATCTACACTCATCCTCGGACCTGTCCAAACCAACGTAAGACGCTTCTTTCACATTGACCTATTGGATTCCCTTTCAAAACACACTCTTTCAGCACCCATTTATTGCTGACCCCTGGTATAGAGGAAGATGTTATTAATGTCGAGCCTTTTACCTTTGAAATAACATTGATGGATATGTAATTGGTTGTGGAGTAATATGTTGGCTGCTTTAATATTTGTTAGTTTCTTAATTCTTACCACGACTTGTGTATAATATAAGCTATCATAAGGATGGTGACAGTTGGAGACAATTTATACAAAAACACTCTCAATACAACGTCCGGGTTACTAACCCAAAACAACTCATTACCGGTAAGCCAAGCTAAACGACCTTAGCGTCTATTCTGCGCGACCACAGATACGTGCTACGATAATATTATACTCTATTTTATAGTCTCGTTTAAATAAAAGATAAATAGATGACTACAATACTGAGACAAAAACCTTGAATTAAAAAATAATGTTAGTTTTAATATTACAATTGGACTATATCTATATAAATTCGGGTCTACTGTCAAAGTATTATATTTGTATGATTAAGAGTTACGTACTTGCTGGACTATATCTATAAAATCGTATTTTAACAACATTATATGTGTATTATTTAGAGTTAAAATAAATCTAAAATTTGTTTTACGAAACTCCAACAATAAAACTACCCTTACAATCGACTCAATAATGCATGTTCTTTTCCTTGGAAATGACTGAAATAGAGCATAACTTTATTGATGTGTTTCGTTGAGAAGCTTATACTACGATTGTTCTAGTTAAATACTCAATATCGCAAATATGAGCTTGATTGAAATGTTGATTTTCTTCCTTCTGGGATTAGTAAGTTCTAGGTGGTTCAAGGAAGTGTTTAGAGCTGCCGAGAACTACATAACCGGTCACAAACATGTCGGGGTTAGGAACCCACAAGGTGGGACAGTTTATCACTTTATATATAGCTGTATGCAATTTGGTTCAATAAAGTTGTGAAAACCAGTATATTCATATCAACCCACAAACAGAAATTCATTATAATTACGCCACTGTCCATATTGAAGGGGCCACAGATCAATTAATTTAAATTAGATGAAAAATTTCACCAGCACAGAAATTGAGACCAGGATCTTTAACTTAGTGCGCTATTGCTATACCATTTAGCTAAGGGGGATTCATCTCGTGTTCAATGTCACTTTTCAATCATAATTTAAGACAGTCTTAGTCTGAGTTTGAGTTGTGCGTGGATATTCATTAGAATTTCACGTTAAAATTAAAATCTGGTATCGCATACATAGCTGCATAACAGTTCTCACAAATGTCAGATGATTCAAATATGATCGGTCACATAGTATTGGTCGCTATATGTTGCTTACGATTCAACACGTCCATCACAGACTCATCCTTCAACTATGAGTGAAGGTAACCCGGTGGTCTAGGGTAAGGTGTCAGATTTCTGTGCTACGGGTCAGGGGTTCAATCCTCGGTCCCGGCACAGATTTATCTGAATACCAAACACTCCCTTCACCTCTGACAAAACGTGTATTAATCACAACTTGTGAATGTGGGGAATTCCAGGCCTCCACCGTGGTTCGGATTCCACGTTAAACTGTAGGTCCTAAAGATAACCTCACAATCATCCTACCATTTACACATTAGCGTAAATGAGTATAGCCCCAACGGGTAGAAAAACGCAGTGCTAATAATAATAATAATATAATAATATAATATAATTATTATAATTATTATGAGTGAATAAATAGCTGAAACACAGGATGAATCCTGGCTAGCTCAGAGGTAGATTATCGGTGCCCTAAACAAAAGGGCTCGGACTAAATTACCGTGCTCAGGTGTCTTTTTCAACTAGTTTAAATTAAATATAATGTAGTAATATGGTTGGTGGATCTTATTGAAAATCAGTATTACTAAAATTTCAAAACTTGCCGTAAACATTTTATGTCAGTAATATTTATTTCGGAATATTTGTATTTGTTTCAGCACATAATGACCGGTCTGCTACTTGCACATCATTGGCAGACACTCCAACATTGCAAGTTGAAGCACCGAGGACTCAACAAACTCAGAAGGCGACATCACTCTGGCCAGGGGATCTCGAAACCACGACCCCTATGTGCCGCATACAAACTCTTCTTCCCCAAACTTCCGGCTGAAGCACTGAGGAAGAAGCAGTTTTTCGTACGGTGGTTCCAAGCAGGGTTTTCGAGATAGACTGCCGCGACCCCTATGTGCCGGCTTACAAACTATTCTTCCCCAAAGCTCCGCGGAAGCACCGGGGAAGAAGCAGTTTTTTCGTACGGTGGTTCCAAGCAGGGTTTTCAATTTAGAGAGACCGCGACCCTATGTGCCGGCGTATAAACTCTTCTTCAAGAACCACGAACCCAAAGTTCATGCTTTTTAATGTTATTTGTATATGTGTATTATTATTATTTCGATATTGATGTACCTCCCGCAAAATTTTAGTAGCTACATAATTCACCCAACAAACACCGTTAATACCAAAGTATTTATTGTTCTCTCAACCAACATATTCCTATTTCGATCTTGATGTACCTCCAGCAAAATTTTCATCCATACATAGCTCACACAACCAACACAGATATTACCAAAGTTTTTATTATCCTCTCACTCAACATATTCTAATTTCGATATTGATGTACCTCCAGCAAAATTTTTGTCCCTACATAACTCACACAACCAACACAGATATTACCAAAGTTGTTATTTTTTTCTCACTCAACACAACATGTTTTACCATTAACCTCCATATTGATTTGAAAATGGAATTAAATTACTGTACCGTGCATCAACATTTGTCTTTTTATTTCACTCGTTGCTTGGATTACAGGTAATTTCTAAAATATTAATTATAATAATAAATATTGTTTTATAAACCACTGATCTTGTACTCATGAAGTTGCTCGAAAAATTAGCAACAGCTTATTACAACGGTATATCGTCTACCACGGTATATAATTGATGACGATGTATCGCGGTGGACGATATATTTGGGTGGACGATACATCGTGCTCTATTGTAATAAATCAGTGTAACTCGATTGAGTATCCACATGGTCTAACGTGCTATTCTCGTGTTGGATAAGTTTGTCGAAGACACGGAGATCTGGCTCGAGTAAGATCGGATGCACTTAGGATGGTTATTCTCAAATGGTTTTCCAGTCTCCCTTCACGCAAATGCGAGTGCACTTCCTCTAAATTAAAACATTATAGTTCCTAACACATTCTTTTAATTATTACATTGACGTACAACCCGAAATGTTAATATGACGCGGTGTAAAAAACAAATCAATATAACCCGCATCGAAGGTCACACGGTCAAAGTTTCTACTGTCGTGTATTACTATAGATGATCTGAGTTTTAGTTCCGATAGAATAAAGTGAGTTTTATTCCCCTAAATAGTTTCCCACTCTCACTCCACACAAATGCGAGTACATTTACTTTGAAATTCTGCCTTGCCTCATTCATATTTTATTAGCGTATTTAATATATTCGTATAAGATGAACGAATACCAAGAAGTACTGGGAAAAAATCTCAGTACACATTGACCGTTTTCTCCAACCAATTAAAATACAGTGGAGCGTTGATAATTTGGACGGACTAAAATCTGGCTTATTGTTAGTCTGGATCACCAATAAAAAATATTTATAAAAATATTCACATTGGTATCAATATCAGAAAAATGGCCGTCAAAAAACGCAACTCAACTCTTTTTCATTAAAAATAACCGGAATTTTTTTTCGTGGTTAGATGTTTGGCTTATTAGATTTAATTTTAAAGTTAGGACTTAGATATGTTATTCTAGTGATATATATGAAAGCAATTTAATGTTATAATTTAAACCATAAGAAAGTTGGTAGATGTATTAAGGTACAAGTCAAAAAGTATATTGAGATCTATTTCTAGTGGATAAACATATTGTCAATTATGAACAATTAACTTAAACCCAATATTGCATCATCGACTGGAACGAAATAAGTTGACGTAAAGTCTAAAAATATTTAGTAAAACGTTAAATATTTGTTAAAGAAAATACAGATATGCAATATAGTATGGACAGCAATAATGTTTAAGTTCAAATATGTTCTGAAATAAAAGGTAAAATTTACATTTAAAGGTTAACATCACTCCAAATAATAGATTGACTTTGGAAGGAAAACGTTACCGAAACGGTCCAGACCGAGTATGTAGTCGTTGGGCGTTTCACCTATAATTTTAACATTCGAATCCTCGAGATTTACGGGTTCTTCGGACTTTACCTCCTGTGGTGGTGGGCACGCAGGTGACTGGTAGGTAGGCGACTCTTGTTGCGGGTACCCGGGTGACTCTGATGCCTGGTAGGTAGACGACTCTGGCGGTGGGTACTCGGGCGACTCTGGTGGTGGGTACTCGGGTGATTCTGGGGGCGGTGGTGGCGTCGTGAAGGACGGAGGCAGAGGGTGGTGGAAGGGTGGTGGAAAGTGTGGTGGTGGAGGGCGTGGCAACACCACCACAACATCCCCTTTGCGGAAATTATACACGGCGCACGTCATATCACACATGTATGTCTCTTCGATTCTCTCGTAGGGTAGTACTTCCATCGCTCTTATCGTGTGACAGGTCGAGTTGCAAAACTCGATATAGCCTCGCTCCTCTATTTTGTAAATTACCTGTCTATCACTCACCGCCACACTGTGAGCATTCTCCCCAGTCATATAGGCACGCCCCTCAATCGTATGACCCACAAACATTAAATTAATATAGCCTGTTCTAAGCATGGTGAGCGTATTTGAGAGCTAGACGTTCTGTACTAACCGCACCGCTGCCCGTTGTCGTTGTTAACTGCACCGTCAATTGTACAATTGTAGGTGAACCGGGTTTTACTCCGGCGCAGGTAAATACCAGTTTTTCTTTATTTAACTCACACACATCTTCATCTGTAAGAGTACCAAAACGACAGGGTAGAAATACACAAAACTCGCAGTCTAGATAGGCTATTAGGCGTCTCCCGAACTTTGTATTGACAGCTTTTAATTTATCCACCGAGTACTTTTGATCTACGGTTAGATCACACAATTTTACGGTCTGCACGGCGTCGACAATATTTACCAGCTGCTGTAACATGTCCATCTTGAACCGCTCTACAAACGTTTATAAATAAACAACCATGTGGGCGCCCCTCTTTATAGTCACTCCCTCCCTCATTTGACGTCACACGGTACGAGAAGAACAGGGTCACGATCTATTCTTGTCTCGACTTGTCTTGTCTGCCTGCCAACCTGGCGCCATGGAAAAACCCGTTGCACGGGTCAATGATCTCAATATCTATTCTTGTCTCAACTCGTCTTGTCGGGCCGACATACTTGCGCCGGGGTTGCGACACACTGACCTAGTTCCGATCTATTCTTGTCACGTGAGCCGCCGGGGAAAACCCGCTGCCCGGGTCAATGACCTCCATATCTATTCTTGTCTCAACTCATCTTGTCAGGCCGACATACTGGTGCCAGGGAAAACCCAGGTTGCCGAGGTCACGATCTATTCTTGTTCTAACTTATCGACCCATCATACTGGCGCCAGGTTGTGACATAACACGCAATGATTACGTCATTGGGAAAACCCAAGGTTGTCGAGGTCACGATCTATTCTTGTCCTGACTTGTCAACCCGCCATAGTGTAGCTAGGGTTGCGACAGGAGGGGGGAAGTGAAAGGCTGGGGGGAAACATTTATCACACTCTACCACAAATAGTCGTCAGGAGAGGTTCGTGCTGGACAGAGTCTTGTGCCGGAGGAAACCAATGTTGATTTTACCCCCAACAGCCATGGCGCGAGGTTCGTGCTGCTTGTTCCGGGACAGAGCCTTGTGACGGAGGAATCAATGTTCATTTTACCCCGATAACCATAGCGCGAGGTTCGTGCAGCGGCCTCATGCTCCCCAAAATAAACTACAGCGCCATAATCAATGAATAAAAACTCCAACACCTCAATGCTAGCAATTAATTAACAATAATTAATGATCAAGAACCAACATGTCCAGGGTTGGTAGGCGAGGGGACTGTAGGGGGAGGGGAAATGAGGTCAGGAGTGTTGGGAGGGGAGGGGAAAACCAACAGCCAATCAGAGAGCAGAAGGGGGAAAACAACAGCCAATCAGAGAGCGAGGAGGTGGGGTCACGTGACCAGTTTCGGCCAATCAGCGTCGGGGTCAATTTGAGGCGGAAGGGCGTACTAGCTACTCAGGTATATCAGTAAAGTATTATTTTGTGAATAAATGGAGCATCTGACGCATTTAAAAATTGTTTATTGGTATTCCCTGACCCCGAAAATGTATATTTACACACCAATATTTTGATCCTAGATGATTTAGAAGCCGATATATCGGTAATACACATATATTTGAAGTTAGATTCAAGATGGCCGCCAGAGGAGGTGGTTCCTATCGAAAATTGAAAATATAGCCTTAAGTAGCACGTGGACAAAATTTGGTGCTTTGTTCCAGTGTGTGTGTCCACATTTGCCTCTATTCTTCGTAAAGCTTCCGTACATACTAATAGTTTCTGCTGGTGGTTCTTCTACTAACCAGGTGAAAATAATATATATTAAGATTTGACATATTTTTATGCAAACAACATTAATAAATAATATTAGTCTATATATACTATAGGCCAATACTATTTTACCACTGATTCCCTTATCCTAACTCAACTTGTCACAACCTTCTAATAACTAGCAATGCTGTTACAATTTTGAGTATGATTCGAAACTTTTTATAGTTACAAAATAATGTCTTAAGTAAGTAGGTGTGTTAAAAGAATGGGTGGGGGAAGGGTAGTAAGCCTACGTGCATAAACAACAAACTCCATAATTATATGACAGTTGTTTTTTATTTATGCTGCTTTTTCCTGTTAATTCCTAAAATAAGATCTTACGAAAAAATGTTTGTCTCCATTTCTTGGACCTCAATACAAATTTCATTTAAAGAAACGCCCTTAGGTTTCCATTACCATGTTGAATGATTGAATTCTGGGATATAAAGGCATTTGAAATGTTGGACGGAGTTAATTTTTCAATTGGAGGTTTTACGCGGTGCATCTTAAAGGTCAATACTTAAATTAGTTAACATTTGGTTGCAGACATTATTATTGTTATTAGGTGTTCTGTCCTACGACAGGTCCATTCCTTTTTTCAGTGAACTTAGACCGTCAATGCGCCATGTCCTCTGCTTCCTCTTTCAGTTCCCAGAATTTTCTTCTTTCCTCCAAGTCATCCAATATTTGAATCCTCTTTCTTCCTAAGCTCCTCTTTCCCTCAACCTTTCCTTATATGACGTCATGCAGAAGACAGTTCCTCCTAAGGATTTGTCCGATCCAGTTTGCTTTGCACCGAAGAATCCCATCCAAAATGGTTCTCTTCTCACCCACTTTCCTCAGACTTCTTCATTTGTCACCCTGTCTGTCCTCCTAATCTTCTCAAGTCTTGTCCAGCATCACATTTAAAAGCTCTCCAAGTATCTATTTTCCCTCTTCCTAATAGTTCAAGTTTCTGCTTCATACAGTGCGATGCTACAAATGTAGAATTTCATCAATTTCTTCCTAAGTTCCAAACTAAGCTTGCTGGTCAGTGATTAACTCTTCTTGTTGAAAGCTTCCTTGACATATACAATGACATATATAATAAAAACTGTAGTAAAAGTAAACATTATAACATTAGGTTCTTAAATTTATAGGCGGAACCCTCATTTATACGCCCTTGGTAATTAGTATATATACGTACAGCCTGAAAGGTAGCAAGTAAGACGCAGTTATAAATAACTATGTTAGTTTTATTTTATTATAATACGCTAATCAGACACTCATACAAATTATTTATATCATTTTTACGTTTGTATAGCAGTGGCCAGCACAGGTGGGCACAAGGATTTTATTTAAAGCTTATCTAATATGGTTTGATGGTGGTGGGAAGGTCTGGGTTGGAATCCTGGCTGGGTAGTTCTTCCTAAATTGTTCCCCGCTATTTCTACACACATTCCGGTACATTCCCTTTAATTTTACCTCCCTAAGCTTTATACCTTTATTGTAAATATTTTGATAGCCCGGATGGAAAATAAGGCGTGGTGTATGTAAAACATATTAAGAGCAATAAATAACTCAGAGAATGGTTAAATTAGTTTATACAAGTTTAGGCCCTGCTATAAATTATCCTGCACCCATTTTTACCTCATTGGGCTTATAACGAAACAATATATGCTTCAATAAGAACTATACCAGGCAGGCCTTAATCTTATTTACGAGGTCGAAGCTCAATCCTCGATCGAATACACTAGGCAGGTCATTAAAACAAACTTGTTTGAATGTAATCAGCAATAGGCCTAACATTGGCGGCTCTTGGATTGTTGCCAGAGTTAACTTCGCTTTGTGAGATTGTCCTATTAAATGTTCCCCTCCCATTCAGTGTCAAACCTGCCCTATCAAGCCGCTGCACACACGTTCACTCACTGCATTCTTGTGTGTTTGCACAGTCCCGTCCAGAGGAGCTAGTTTTGACAACAACTCACGAACCCCCACTGAGGACTGTAAATCCCCATTGGACCTAGAATATTGGAGAATCCCTTATCGATTTCTAATCCAGGTCAAGGAAAACCATATGGGTGCTTGTATTAATTGGTGGGGGCGCTGATCATCGCATGAGGTGAGGCAATATCCCCCAAAGTCCTCAACCCCTTCACACCCCAACTTGAGTCTACTGATCTGGTGGGAGTGAATGGTCGTTGAGACGAAATGGCCCTGAAGTCTCACTTCGCAGTTAGCTGTAAGCCCAAGAGAGAGAAGGCCTCTTGTCTTCAACAGGTGGAGTTTAGTGCCACAGAGGGAAGGGGGTGGGGTGGGAGAGCTACTCTTATCGATCAGCGCTCTGACCGCAACTCTCTCGCCTGACCAATCAGCGGGCTGGGGGCACTATTCGTCCCTGGTGGTTGGTGTTCTCGAGATGATTCACACCTGACTGCAGTTCCTCAGCTACCCTGCTGTCCTAGTCGTTTCCACCTAATACAATATTCAACACCACTTTGTGTGGGTGAAAGTTTATTCTTTTTATTCTCTCTCTTTTTTATAAAAAATTGTAGAGACTTTTTATGCCACCATTTGCAGAAATATAAATGTTATTTCATTAATTTTCTTTTCTTTCCCAACGGTGAGATCAGATTTTGATCTCAGTCGGGTGCACTGAGGGTGGTTGTTCCTAAATGGGCTTACAATATCTTGCTCCACGCCAATGCGAGTGCACTTCCTCTAAATCCAACCTTCCTCATCCCTAACCATTAGTGTAGTTAGTACATCGATGTACAAACCGAACGAGTACTAAGAAGCGTTGCTAAAAAAAAATTGTTAATCTTTCACAACGTTTTACTAACTGTCAGGGTTATCCTAATTTATTCACACAACTGGGGTATGGATGAGGAAGGGAGAATCCAAACGCATTTACAGGGTGGAGGGGGTAAAAATTAAAAAACAAACAAAAAATCTATGGTACAACTAACCTGGATTGGAATCACGCCATTTCTCTCATCGGAAAACCAGACTATAATATGGGCCTGACATTCAATCTACGTGTCAAACGGTGTAGTAGCAATTTATCATAATATATTTAGAACAACACATAGATACTAAAAAGTAAAAACTAATCTATTGAAAACTAATTTGAGTATGTATCAACTTTATCGTGATTGTACAACTGGCTTTCAAGCTCAAACTCTAAAATTTAGCAAGAAAAACCTCACATTGATAAGATTTTTATGAGACAAACATTTGGCCCAAAATTTAGTAACATAACTTAATAGTATTTTCACACGCATCAGTGGTCATTTCCATCATAAAAAAAAGTACAATATTAAAATAGATTACCAGATAAAACACGCTGCTGCCTTTGACGAGTTTCGGGTAAGAAAAGTGGAAAAACTTAATGAAAAAGTGTTTAAGCAACAACATGTCTTGATTCAAGGAGCAGATTGTTTTTTATTTATTTATTTATTTGAGGTATTTAACGTGCACTTTATGAACCGACTGATTATATTAGCTCACGAGAATTTCTATGAGCGTGAGCGAGAGGGCATTCCAATTTTGCCGGGTAAGGTATTTTCAAAAGGGAAGATAAAACTGATTGTAATAACTATAGCGGTATCTCATTGCTACCAACATGTTACAAAATGTTATCTAACATAATCCTAATGAGATTGACGCCATTTGAATAGGAAATAATTGGGGATCATCAGTATGGTTTTCGACAAAATAGATCAACAACGGATAAGATTTTTACTCTGAGGCAAGTATTAGAAAAAAGTGGGAATTCAACATGATGGTACATCAATTATACATAGATTTTAAAAAGGCCTATGATTCAGTTAAAAGGGGGAGGGAAATATATGAAGGTTTAGTTAATAATTTTAGAATACCCAAAAAACCGGTCAAGCTAAATGAGGTATATTTGAGAGATACGCGTGGCAGCGTACGGGTTGTATCTCACCTGTCAGATACTTTTGAAATACATAATGGATTGAAACAGGGAGATACACTTTCCTCATTACTCTTTAATCTAACCTTAGAGTATGCTACTAGGATAAAACAAGAGAGTAGGGGAGGGTTGACATTGAAAGGTACAATGCAGCTATTAGGGTACGCAGATGATTTAGCTTTGTTAGGTAATAGTCAGGAAGCTGTTGCGAGAAATACAGAAATCTTACTAAAGGCTAGAAAGGAAATCGGTTTAGAAGTGAAGGCTGAAAAGACTAAGTATATGATAAAACAGAGAACAAAAATTGAGGACGATAATTTAGATATTGCAGTAAACAACATATCATTTGATATGGTTAATTAATTCAAATATTTAGGGATGAATTTAACTAGCTATAACAAGATTAGATTGGAAATTAGGAAAAGAATGCAGTCGGGAAATGCTTGTTACTACTAGGTTGTTGGCGTCTCACCTGCTGTTAATAAATGTAAAACTCAGAATATACAGAGCCATAATTCTACCGGTTGTCCTCTATGGGTGCGAAACATGGCTTCTTACCCTAAATGACGAAAATAAGTTTAGGATGTTCGAAAACAAGGAATATATTTCGTCTAAAAATGGATGAAGTTAGTGTGGAGGGGAGGAGGCTGCATAATGATGAGCTGCATACCCTGTACATATCACCAGACATTGTTAGGATAATAAAATCTCGCAGGTTACGGTGGGAAGGTCATGCAGCTCGAATGGGAGTATCTAGAACCACGTTCAAGGCATTGAATGGCAAACCCAATGGGAAAAGACCACTAGGAAGACCCAGACGCAAAAGTGAGGGTAACATTTGGATAGACCTGAGAGAGATAGGGTGTAATGAGATAGATTGGATAGAATTACCTCAAGATAGGGATAGTTGGCGTACTTTTGTGAGTGTGATCATGAACTTTCAGGTTCCTAATGCCATAGAGTAGGTGAGGTATTTTCCCACACCTTACAGGGTTCTTTTACAAGCCGCAATCAATATGGAACCGTTGGCTTTACTTTCCCTCTGAAGTAAGTTGTAATACAGAATTTTTAAAGCAAAAGAAAGATCCGTCAATCCCAGCTGGGTTTGAACTCACAAACATCGGGTCCTGAGGTGAGCCCTTTACCCCAAGACCACCAAGGTCGACTTCAAAGAGATGAAAATGTTGGCAAGAAAGTGAAATAACTGTGCTAAGCTCATTGCCAAGATTATCTTAAATGTTGTATCAGTTCTAGTGAGTGCAACTAAACTATGATTGGTGATTTAACATTGAGCTTAGCCCACCCAGTCTTGTAAAAATATTTGGTTAGCTCTGAATTATATCATAAAGTAAAGCTGGGCGCGTACTAATGAAGCGAACCTGTTTTGAGAAACAACATTTTTGCTTCTTTGCTTGGAGGATTTTTTTACTGTCCAAACCAAATATAGTCTTTAGTCACCACGTGCTTTCAAGTAACACACACCAAAGAAGCCTTATCGTCAGAAGTTATAGCTTTAAAATCGGTGTTCATTTTCAAGAAAAGGTGGAACTGACAAATCAAAACTTTTAAAATTGAACATCCAGTTTGTACACAACTATCAGATAATCTAACACCAACTGAAATGTGTGAATTATAAATACATAAAAATCGTTTTGAGCAAAAAATATTTCCACTTGAATCTGCTTTGACATGTTTTTCCAATTCATTTGCTAAGACTGGCCACACACTCATCCAACAAAACGGCCTACAGCGTGTTTGAGCTTCATCAAGAAAAAATATCCTTTAGAAAAATAATTTTACTCGAATCAGTTTCGCTTCTTTAGTATGCGACCGGGCTTCCTTAAGCGTTATGTATGATGTTTTTCTCTTGTTTCTTCGTGCATTGGATCTAATGCATTAATAAAACATTCAACAACAATTATTTTGCTCAAAACCGTTTTGCTTCTTTGGTGTAGGCTACGCGTGCCAGACCTAAGGAAAACTAAATAACTTCCTGGAGCATGTTTTACTACCCTTTCCCTTCTATGTCAGACCTTGCTGCCTATTGCAATACGAATAATTAAAAAAAATATTTACTGAGTTTTTTAATTCACTTAAGACAGGGGCAGATATTGGCAGATATTAATATATTAAACACTTATTTTCATTTTGGGCTAAATTTGAATTAAGTAGCTCTTCTTGTAATCTATTATTATTGGGCCTATGTAAATACCTTATGAATTAACTGCAAGACAACCCACTGTCTAGTGGTAGGCTGGTGAGAAAGTTCAGTTTTAAGGTTGATCATACATATCAATAATCATTATTACTGTGCTTTTTAAGTTGACTATTTGAAACCAACTATCAAGTGAAGAGATAGTGAAAATGGTCAAATTGAAGATTTTCTGTACTGTATAAATAAACTGCTTAATGACCTACTACCAAGTCAAGAGCTGGTTAAAATGGTCAAATTGAAAATTTATAATTTATTGAAATTAAAACAATCCCTGGCGTATACCTGCTGCTAAAGAAAGCATGTAAAAATAAATATGCAAAACCTACAGACTATACTTTCCTATTATATCTTTTAGAGTCCTCGAAGACATTTGGGTACTTGAGTAATTTTACCAGATTGGCTTGCAGTTGTTTTCAAGGAAATCGAGTTTTGAATATAATATGATATGATGACGTTACTTAAACCAAAGTGTAACTTGACTGCAGTTCAAATTGAAGTTGCAACGCTGGCAGTAATCGACCATCTAGGTACTTATTTATAAACCGATTCAATCCACGAATCAACTTATTCAATTATATCGCTACGACATAAATGGAATTTCTAGTTTTGGTGTAGTAAAAAGGTTTCTGGTATATACCTAATATTACAATACAGTGAATCAAACCCATATTCTACAGGAACAACCTGTAATACAAGCTTCAAATTAATAACGTTAAATGACGTCAGAAATATCATTGTTTTTACCCTTGACTTTGTCTAGAGAGTTTTTCCCCTGATCTTTCTTCCTTTGAATGAGATGGTCACGGATTAATTTTTCTTCTTTCTAACCCGCACTGTTTGGCACGTGGACTAAGTCTCAAGTTTATCTAGACTTGTTCGCTGGTGACGTAAAGGTCAGGGTTCAAATCCTAGGTGAGTGAACTAAAGGTATTATTTCCTAAATGGGTTTACCCACCCCCACCATGCAAATACAGATATTATTCCTATAAATTCTACCTTACTCATTCCTAGCCCATTAGTGTGATTAAATGTGTAGAACCCAGATGGGCATAGTAAGACACGGAGTAAAAAAACTTGTGTTTGTTGGAATTTATTTTACTTACTATCCTACTCCACCTAGAGTCGTGTCTTTCCTTCTAATTTATTATATATATATATTATATATATATATATATATATATATATATAATGTTCAAATGAAACAAAACATGTTTAATAGGGAGCTCAGTATTTAATGGGTAATATTAGAATAGGCTACATTTATTTTTACAGATTAGAGAAGGGAGAGTGAGTATTCAAAGGGTAACGTTAGCGAGATAGAACAAAAGAGCAAAAATGGGTGTATCAAGAAACTTTATTTAGGTATTAACAAATAAACAGATATTATAAACGTTATCAGGTTAGGGCCAATTTAGTTAAAGATGAAAATGGTAACATGATGGCAGATACGAGAGAGGTTTTGATTAGATGACTGCTGAATCACTATTCCCAGATTCAAGACATATTATTGAAGTCGAAGAAGCTATTTGGAAGTTAAAGAACCATACATCTCCAGGTATAGATTCAATTCCAGCAGAGTTAATAAATGGAGGTGATGAAACGTTAGTTTAACAGAAATTAATAAGTTGCTATGTTCCGTATGAAACAAAACTAGACGGAAGGTATTATAATACTCTTTCAAAAAAGCAGATAAAATCGAGTGTAATGACTATAGAGATCTCACTACTACTAACAAGTTTTTTATCTTAGATAATTTTTTGAGATTGACGTGACATACAGAGGAAACAATTGTGGATCATTAGTGTGTATTTCTAAGAAATAGATCAACAACATATTAGATATTTACTACTCGGCAAGTATTATAAAAATGTAGGAATACAACATGACGGTAGATAAATTATGTATACGTTTTAAAAAGGTCTACGATTCAATTAAAAGAAATAAGTTTTATGACATTTTTTCAAAGTTTCAGATACCCAAAAAACCTGTCAAGATAACTGAGCTATGTTTGCCTGATATGCGTGGCAGGGTACGGGTTGGATGTCACTTTTGAAATGCATAATGGGTTGAAACAAAGAGATACTCTTTTTTCATTACTTTTTAATCTAACTCTAGAATATACTATTAGGGTAACTATTCGAGATCCACCTCGGTGGCGTAGTTAGCTAACGCACTTGTTTCGAGTTGAGCTAGTCTTCCGAGGACGGGGAGATCGAGGTTCGAATCTCGGCTGGGTAAACTGGGGGTGGCTTTTCCTAAATGTTTTTACACTCTCCCTTCATGCAAATGCAGATTCACTTCCTTTTATTCAACCTTCCCAATTCCTAACTCATTAGAGTAATTAGTACTTAAGTGTACAACCTGAACGGATAGTAAGACGCGGTGCTGAGTAAATAAATAATTTGAAAAATTGTAAGGGTTAACAGTGAACGGTACAATGATGCTATTAGGATCTCCAGGAGAAGAGTCTGTGACAAATGAGACATTTTACTAGCGAAATGAAAGGAAATAGGTTTATAAATGAACTCTTAAAATAATAAGATCATGTATAGTCACAAAAAAAAACGATTGGAAACGATAATTTAGAGATAGCTGCGAACAACATATCATTTCACAAGATTTATGAGTTTAAATATTTAGGAACAATTTAACTAGCAATAACGATATTAGATTGGAAATTAATAAAAGATTATAGTAAGGAAATGCATACCATTACTTGGTCAGTAAGTTGTTGACATCCCACCTGGTTTCAAGGAATGTAACTTAAGACTCAGAATATACGAAACAATAATTATACCTGTTGTTCTCTATGGGTGTGAAACGTGGTCTCTTACCTCACATGACAAAAACAAATTTAGGGTGTTTGAAAACAAGGTGCTTAGAAATATATATTTGGTTCAAAAAAGGGAGGCGGATTCTGGGGAGAGGAAGAGGTTACGTAATGATGAGCGACATACCCTGCACTCATCACAAAACATTGTTAGGATAATCAAGTCTCGTAGATTACGGTGGGTAGGATATGCAGCGTGAATGAAATATTCTAGAACAGTGTTCAGGGTACTGTCTGGCAAATCCAATAGGATGAGACCATTGGGATGACCTAGACGTAGATGTGAGTATAACATTAGAATAGACCTGATAGAGATAGGGTAGTAATGAGGTTGACTGGATAAACTAGCTCAAGATAGGGATAGGTGTCGTACTCTTGTAAGGCGGCAATGGACTTTGGGGTTCATAATGCCATAGACTAATTAATAGAAGGGAAAATTAATATTATATGTTACCCCAAAGTTGAAAGGTCAGGCAAGTCCATGTTAATGAACACCAATATCAGAATGCAAGTAAATATAAACTTGGTTTTGACTACAAGTTCTTGAATTAATACTGTTCAAACTATTAGTCTATAACACTCCCAAGACAGTAGAACTATTTAATTAGGGAGGATAGGGCCCGTAGCGGAGAACAGAAGGGACTCCGTTCAGACAATAACAGTTCCTTATATTAAATTATTATTAGAATAATAAAATTGATGATTTTTTTTTTCTTGTAACTAAACACAGCATTCTCACACTGTATTTCAATATATACTTTTCCTTAATTAATAAAACTAAATTTGACTTAATAGATCCCTAGCAACACTAAACGTCTTTTTAGAGTTTCTTACACAAAGCGAGTTTACTATAAAGTGTTTTAAATAGTTTGTTCATTTAAAGATTTGCGTATGTAATTTAAAAAAATGAACAGATAGTTTTAACCAATGTAGAAAGTGAATTTACTTTTAAAAGAGATTCACACGCTATAAGGTTTTTTTAGTTTTAATTCCCCCCCCCCTTTCTAAAATCATGCATAATAGCCAAATAGACTACAACAATGATGTATTTAAAAATATCCAAACATACTAGATTAAAATTATTATTATTAGCACCGCGCCTTACTACCCGTTCGGGTTATACGCACTTACGCTAATGTGTAGTGGTAGGGTGATTGTGAGATGAAATGAAGGACCTACAGCTTAACGTGGAATCCGAACCACGGTGGTGGCCTGGCATTCCACACATTCACAAGATGTCTTGTCAGAGGTGTAGGAAGGGTTTGGAAATCAGATAAATCTGTGCCGGGACCGAGGATTGAACCCCGGCCGCCAGCACAGAAGTCCGACACCTTACCCCTAGACCACCAGGTCACCTTACTAGATTAAAAACTGTGGGTACCTACATTAGTTTTGAAATTTTGGAAGTAGGCAATTATTTTAAAATATATATATAATAATGGGTTTTATATTAAAAATATGCTTACTAAAACAACCAAACAAGATAATTATTATTGGATAGCGAACACTTTATTGGCCAACCTACTTTATTAATGTTTTAAAAAAAATACTAAATAAAATAGGACTATAATATAATACTAAATTCTAATTTAAACGTGTATTTTTAATCATATACATTTTAAAACATTGAATTAACCGAGTATAAATCATGATACCTTTTACTCTCTAGTCTAACACGCTATTACTAAAGCTATAATTAATTGTGTGTCAAAGAAAAGCCAAAATAATACGTCCATCCTTTCACAATTTCCGATACAATCATCTAGTTCGCAAAAGAAGGTATAATTATAACCAAGCCAAGCAAATCGCTTAACACGGTGTAGACTCATAACCCGTATGGGTAGTAGGACCCGGCGCTAAATATTAGCACGGTGTACTCAATGCAATAATATTTGAACCCCATTGGCTCAATTCTAGGTAACGTCATAGGCTTTTCAGTATTGTCAGAATGGAAACTCATTCGCTTGCGACTATCCGACATTCCGTAACATATCAACTCACTACCATATAAATATTTCAAAATTAGCGACTCGCATTATGTGCGTTTCAAAATAAAGTGTTTTATGTTTATATTCTAGCACTAACTAGCACGTTTCATTTGTTTCCCCCTGAGTGCCATTACCTTTCCGAGCCCCGCATCGGTAGTGGCACCTTCTAGCGAGTCACCCTCGTATTAGACTGAATTCCAGTGGCGGGAAGATCTACAACCTGAAAGGGTACAAATGCCCAGCGAAAAATAAAGTTGATTTGGAAACATTTAACAAATTTTGGACCAATACATAAGTGCGTGGATGAGTGATGTGGGTGCTTGACAATGAGCTACTATTTTCAGCTCTAGGTTTTTATTTTAAATATATTAAAGATATGTTTTTGATAACGCTATACTCTAGTCTTCCTATTCAATCAAACTATTTAAAATGTTATCCAGCAGGATTCAAACACGAAGTCTCTTAGTTGTAGTAAACTAGCTGTTAAGACTGATATTTAATGCTCTAAGTTATAAAAATTTACTTTATTTATAACAATAGTTTTACCATTTTTATATTATACAATGTGCAATGAGTATAAAATCCTTCTGCCCCCCCGCCCCTATCGTCAAAGTGTTCTGAGCACATTACAATGAAAATTTAGATATGTTTACAACCGCCAGTTTTCCTAAAGTTATTTGGCCTAAAAATTAATTTCTCTGACGTCATTAGCCTGAATTCACGTGGCCTGGAAGTCATTTGGTCTAAAAATTAATTTCAACGAAGGTCATTTGAACTAAATTCATCTAACCTAAAATCATTTGGCCTAAAATGAGTTTAGAGTAAAAAAAGAGGTTGTTGAGTTCACCAAAAGTCATTTGTCCTATAAATCATTTAGCCTAAGAATTAACTTCGGAAAAATTATTTTAGGCCAAATAAATCCAGGCAAACTGACGTGTGCCTCGTTGGAGGCCAAAACCTTAACCATTATACCACGTAGGTGGACGAGCTGGCTGTTTTCTTTCCTCAGATTCAAAATGAACTTATCTTTCAGAAACTGCAAATCCAGTAAACATTTTTCTAATTTGTTTATTTTGAAACAATCATTCGAGAAAAAGTGATCTTACTTAAAACTAAACTTTAACAATATCGATAGCAGGTTAGTCACTCATACACAAAGGTATACCAACAATACTGGTAGATGGTTACTCTTGTACAAATATCTTTAAACGCCAACAATATTGATACTCATACACAAAGTATTCAAACTCTAACAATACTGGGTACTGGTAGATGGTAGCTCGTATACAAAGGGCAACAATATTGATAGCGAGCTAGTTACTCAAACACAAATGTACTTTATACAACAATAATAACGGTAAAGGGATAAACATTTACAGAAGGATTTAAACTCCAACCATATTTTTATAGAAGTTTAGTCACTCATACACAAAGGCAGATAGTAAAATTATTCTGCATCGTTTATCTAACCGATATACTATTATGATACTAACAATACTGGTAGGTTGCTACTTATTCAAATACAAAGGGATTTTAACTCCACCGATAATTATAGGAGGCTAGTCAATCATACACATAAGTAATTCTACACTAACAATACGTCTTGTAGATGGATACCCATACACAGAGCGATTTATATTCCAACCATAGTGATAGGAAGTTATTCACTCATTCACAGAGATATTTATAGCCTAAAACAGGCAGTGTTGTTGGTAGTAGTTCGCAATGGGTCTGTGGGATTCCCACCGAGTGTTGTTGCAGTTTTAAAAAATGATATTTAAACAATGATTTTAATAGATTCAACTTCATAGTTTTATGCGTTTTTGTTCCAACAATTATTCAAAAATATTTTGCATACGTATAAACAAAGTATAACAAAGTTTGTACAAAAGTTAGTTATTTGTAGTAAAAAAAGAGGCTTTAAACAAAGGAGTAGGATTTTTTTTTAAATAAATGTCGGGTAAATAAGGTTTACTTCAATATACGCATCATTGATAAGTGCAGGTAGAATGTTTATGTTCATTTATAAATTACCTATGTTGTTAAAGTTTGAGTATAGCGAAATAACAGAATAAATTTAGTGTAATATCGATAAGGTTAATAGAATTTTAAAACCAAACAAATCTTGTGGAAAACTGCTACAATAATTGTGCTCTAACAATGTAGGTACCTAGAAAACTGGTAGACCAACCGTGGTATTTATGTTTCAGCAAAACTTATAGAAAATTGCTACATAGTACGTATTTAGGCCTATATCTTTGGTTAGTGTTTTAATGTCCTTCAAAATCTGATTGAAAATTCTCATTCACACAGGGTACATATAGTACATTCATGACTTAGTTTACTTGGATGTCATCTCAAAAAGTAACTAGAAATAGTCCCTAGTGTATTCCTACGCCAACAGATGAAATCCGTCATTTTGGATAACTCTAATGAAAACATGGTATTGTATGAATGTATCGTTAACCACAGTAACTTAGGCAAATATTAATTATATTTATTTGAGGTCGGGCACAAATCTTATTTATCGTTTTATTCCACCTAAAAAAAATTATTCACAGCACTTTCACAAAAGGTCTAGCGAATATAGCTTCAAAATGGCGACCGACGAATTTAAACCCTGTGATTGAACATGACTGAAACAAGTTCTTTACAATGATGCATCCACGCAATGAATAAAAATAGTTTATTCAGTTAAATATTTTGAAATAAGATAAAATAGTCATACAATTATTTATTATATACATAAAAATGACAAGTATTTTCTCTTTTCCAAGTAAATACGATGCCTGTATTAAAAGGTATTAATGGATGCACTATATTACACATTATAGATAACATTCCAAAACGGAGAATAAGTACTTTTAATTAGGTTTAAAATATTGTTTCAGATTGGGTAAAAATAAATTATTAAAAGCTATGAAACAGTGTAAGAAAACTTTAGTTCTTTTACAAGTGTTGGCAACCCAAAACCTAAACTTATGATTTTTGAACTGTCATCCAGGCAAAAATCTATCATGAACAGACTGTACATCCCCACAATGGTTACTTGTACATTATTTCTTATTGAGAGGATTTTATATTTCAACTAAATTGATATTTACGACTAAGAAAACCTAATAATACACAAGTCTCTCGAAAAATTTTAAAATAAGACTACATTTCCCTAAAGCCCCTATTGACATGGCTAAGTGAATATTACAAATTTCGAAAATAAAAATTGATTTTATTCAAAATAAGTACAAACAAAAAACTCGCTTGTCACGTCATCCACCTATCATTACTTTGTTCCTTTGAGCAAACCAAGTGTGTCTTCGTTTTGGCAAAGTTTAAATACGATTGTTCGACTTCTAAAAGAGAGAATAAAACATATAGTTACTCTTATAAAAGTTATCAGACTAATTAAAAAGGCACTTTTTTTTCAAGATTACATGTTGAAATTGGATTGTAAGTTTTGAAAAATGAATCAAACAATAAATAATTTTAACTGGTTCTAATACAGATTTGAAATCCCTGTTACTCTTTCAGAACATATTGTGAACATATTTATTATTACAGTCCTTTAAAAATTATAAGATCTAATATTGGTACTTAAAAAGTCAGGTTTCAACTAAACTAGATAAACCTAAGGACATTATTATAATGCAGACTTCGTTTGTATTGCACAGATCAACCAGAACAGAGGTGCAAATATTTATCTGTTATATCCTAAATAAGTATTTATATTTATCATAAAACATTACATAATAAAGTATTGAACTACGGTACTATTTAAACCAAATTTCAAACATCAATAAAGGTTCTATATTGTCTATTCAACTGACATAATATTTAAATAAATGCCAACAGCAATGGAAAATTATGTTTTATACATTGTTTATAATGTTGTTAGAATGTTACATATGTTGCAACAATTTTATTATGTTTTACTTATGTATGATATTGGTTTAATTCTATTTTCAATTTAAATTAAAAATGACAATCATATTAATAGGATTGTTCCGCATATATGTTAAGAAAAATCATGTTTAAAATTTATATTTTGGAAAAGGTGTAAATGGGCTAACCGCCTCTTCAGGAGTGTTTAAGAAATTAAACACACATAATTAGTCCATATACGTTTAATAAGAAGTAATAGGCTAATATTTTATGATTATTTAATATTTTCAGCACTTAACACATTATTATTAGAAATTATAATGTTTGTGATTATAGAATATTTTAATCAAAAACCTTTCTGTGAGAAAAGAGAAGAATATCAAGAACCATAATAAAGTAGGCCCATGACCAATTTAACTACCGGTATTGTTATGAACTAGGAAAACGATTCACATTGCTCGGATAGTAGTTAGTAAAATTATTTTGCATCGTTTATCTAACCGAGATACTATTATGGCACTAACGCTTAAGTTAAATATTACATTAATTTTTCGTTCGGATACCAATTTCATTGTTGATACTGCAGAGTATTTGAAATCTATCAACGTGGTTAATCTACAGCATGCTTTGGTCCAGCAAAGATAACGTATACATGCACTTCTACAACAAAATAAAAAATAAACCTTTTGTTTAATTACTATTAATAAATGAACAAATCACAATAAAAGAGTATCTACAAAATTGACTCGCCTATGCACAGAAGAGCGGGTACATCTCAAACATCAGTTCCCGTGTGGGGGGAATCTGTCCTCCATGCTTGCAAAATGGCGCCTCCCAGAGTGAATAACCAGACCGAATCGATGTGGGAACAAAATTGACACATTCTTGGGAGCCGAGCCCGACACAGCATCACTGGACACGGAGAGGTATTAACCACTAAACCAACTGCGCACGCGCGAGGCGGTTTTATCGATTGTTGCCGCGTCCTGCAGCTTTTAACATCTCTTGTTGGAAAATACGCTGAACAATGGAGCAGAGGGGAAATGAGCAGCACCCTAGCGGCGAGTCGGCTGAATTATTTATGCAGCGTTGCGCAGGGAACAGCTTGCATCTATCTCTGACGCGCATACTTCCAATCATTTTACATTGTTGCGTTCAGGCATAATTCAAAAGTTTAAATGTCCCAAGACCTGCGTGTTTTTATATATTAATTTCAAATGGACAATACATACTAATAGAAAAAGATGTAGAAATAATCAGCTAGGATTTTTTTCTAGTGTTTTTAAAAATTTAGAAACAAGTCACTTACAATCTAAATAAAAACACCTAGTTTTTTCTCACCATTTGTAGGAATATACTACAGAAACTTAAAGTCTAACGATTTAAATCACGACTAATGTGTTTTAAAATATTTCAAGTGTAAACTATATGCGAGTACATTATTTTTATAAGCGGTGGTGAAATCTTATTTGTGTAGGGGAGGTGCAAGCAAAAGGTTTTTTATAAATAGGAAATTACCTTTCACTCCCACCTGCTCACTCCCACTTTCCAAAAAATGTTTGAAAATTGGATGTCCCTAAAGGATATTTGGAGAGGTCCTCCCTAATTTTTAAAAGTTATATTATTTTCATAAATAGAGGATACGGCCTTGAGATATGAAAGGTAGCTAAGAATTTATTGAATAAGCCGTCGTGGACAGCCTATAGGGCTGGCCCTTCAGCTTAGGTGTTGGGCTTGGGCGTGATGAGCTCTCAACGTAAAAAAAAAAAATCCCATCAAAAACGGAAAACTGGCGAAACCAATGTGAAGAGACCATTTGGAAGATCTAAACGCAGATGTGACCACCAGGGGTCGACGACGACCTGCAAGGGGGTCCATTTCAACGAAAAAAATAAATTGGGGGTCCATGAGATGTAAATGGGGTCAACGATAATGGATCTCATTTAAGCAGGTCGTGACTTTAATTTTGGCTTTCCATGAATGGAATAATCCACATACACAGATAGTACCTATTTACTTACATAATACTTTTTAATAATTCTAAAGTAACACATATATTTATCTATATAAATTATAAAACTACCTATGAAGTAAACATTTTTAAAACATAAATGTTCATGAAACTTGATGAATAATTATATTACAATTTAAGTTATTATGTATATTTTCTGAAAAATGAAACTGTTTAAGAATTATTATAAACTAGCAGTTGCCCGCAGCTCCACCCGCGTACGTTTTTATTTCCTCTGCGTGAAGTTTTTACTTTGTAAAAAAAAATATTTTTCCGCAGTAAATTGTAGCCTGTGTCAATATTTTAACTAGCTAGACATCTTACTTTATCTGTGCAAAAGATCACGGAGCTTTGTTGCTCTAGTTTTTCGTGAAAACGTAACAAATAGACCGACAATACACTACTACGGTTTTGTATATAAACTTATTTTCGCAATTGTAATATTAGTAGTAAAGTAGGGATTTTATAGTGCACTATTTTATTCTATTTACAATTACATATTAATTAAATGTAATTTAATTTAATTACATAATATTTAAATTAGTATATTTCGTAAAATTGTATAAGTTGTAGGCTATTTGCTTTGTGGTCGCAATACACTTTACATTTGCCAGCCGTTGAAGAGGTTTTAAAAACTGTTTTACACAAACCTGCATCTGATATCATTAAAATAATTCCTTTGAGCAACAACACAGTTCAAAGACGTATTGATTAAATGAGTCATGATATTGAAAGCTTCTTGTGTAATTATTTGCAAACGAACCATTTCTTTATACACCTGGACGAGTCAACTTTACCTGGTAATGAAGCATTATTATTGGCATATGTTCGTTTTATTATGGATCAAGAAATCCACGAAGAACTGCTCTTCGCGACAACTTTGACAACCGACACTAAAGGCGAATCAATAGTTAATGTTTTGAAGGATTACTTCATGGAAAAAGCAATCCCTTTATCAAATATAACATCAGTAGCAACAGATGGAGCACCTTCCATGATTGGGCACTATCGTGGATTTATAAGCCATTTAAAACAAAATGTACCCGGGGTGTTAGCAATACACTGCGTCATCCATCGACAACATTTAGTTGCTAAAAATCTGAATGTTATATTGCATGAATCTTGTCAATTAGTCATTAATGCAGTAAACCTAGTCCGAAGAAACGCGTTAAATATGCGGTTATTTGCGCAGTTGTGTGAAGAAAATGACGAGAACTTTTATTAATTACTCCTTCACACTGAAGTACGCTGGCTGTCGAAAGACTTATGTTTGACAAGATTTTGTGCACTTTTTGAGACTGTTTTTAGAGTTTCTGGATGCTAAAGATCCAATTTTAAAAGAAAATTTAATCAAGTGGAAACCAGACATTGCCTATTTAACAGATTTGTTTACTAAATTTAATGAGGTTAACTTGCAGTTACAAGGTGACAGTCTAAATTTGATTAAAACAAAGTCCACTATTTCAGCGTTTCTTGCCAGAATTAAGCTAATGAAGCAAAACATTGGACGGCGCGAATTTTCCCAGTTTTCCAATTCGTCACAGACAAACTGCTAGGAAGACGACGTTTCGACCTACGTTCAACATTTAAATACCCTCTATTCAAATTTGAAACTAGGTTTGAGGATGTTTTGACCATGGTAATACCACAGTGGATAATCAATCCATATGGTGACATTGAAGAAACGGATGTCATTTTACAAGAGGAACTGATCGGAATAAGCACTAACGAAGAACTTAAGGTACAGTTTAGAAACGGATATCAGCAATTCTGGCTTCAAAAAGACATACCTGTTACTTATCCCGTATTATGGAAAGTTTTTAATTGCTTTTCCATCCTCATACATAGTGGAAAGGGGTTTCAGTGCAGTTACCAATCTCCTAAAAAAAAACAAAAAAAACGACTGGATGCCACTAAACTAGGAGATTTGAGATTAAACCTAACTAAATTGATACCAAATGTTGAAAATTTATTATTAAAGCATCAGGTTCATCCCTGCCACTAAAAGAATTTATTTATTGCTTAGTTATTTTATTTAACAGATACTAAATTTTAATTTGGTTCGTTTTAATTTGAATTTAATTAATAAATGTATAAAATTTAACATTAAAAAAAAAGTTTTTCACACTACACTTCACTACAGTTAGAAATTTAAATCTTTCAAAGTAGTATCACTATATCAACTGCCAAAAACACATTTGAAGTTGATGAATTTGTAAAAATTAAATATAAGGTAAGCAGGGGGTTTACCCAAAATCAAAAAACATGGCAAGTGGTCTACGAAACAGAAAAGTTTGGGGACCTCTGGTTTAAATGGAAGCGATCACGATGCAGTTAACTTAACGTTGACTTGCAGGTAACTTAACGTAAGAGATGTCCTGGGAGGTCTTTTACTTTAGTTTTAAGTTAAGTTAACTTTAAGGGAACGTTACATTAAGTTAACGTTAAGTTGATCGTGGTCCCAGAATAATAAGGTGGACTGGATAGAACTAACTCAAAATAGGAATAGGTGACGTACATTTGGAAGTGCGGCAATGAAATTTAAAGTTCTTAGAGCCATTGACTAAGTATGTAAGTACTTTCCCAGAATTTTTTGAAATTAGGATGATTCTAGAAGCAATTTGAAGTGGTCCTCTTCTGTAAATATTTGAAAATTTGATGCCTCAAGAAGATATTTTGAATAGTCCTCGCCTTGAATTAAAAAAAAAAAATAGATTCCTCTAGAAACAGTAGTTAGTAACTTTTTTTTGTTCACGGCACACTATTATCTGTAAGCCCTCGCAGAGCTTTGAACGTGCAACAACAAGATTCACAATAATTACTCAACTTTTTGGCTGTAACTATTAAATTATCTGAAAAGTACATTTATTGAAGCTTTTTAACATGTTGTAACGTTTAAAAGAGCTAGCCTGATATATTAATGTTTGTGCGCCACCATTAGGGTGAAATTTGATATAACGATTGAATTGGGTCTAAGTTTGCTGTTCTGTATTATAATAATTAAAAAGGGACGATGTCTTATTTTATAAATTAAAAGTTCTGGTGTTTTATTGCTATTTTTATTTTAATTAGATAAACAATTTTTTGCTAGATATTTCACACTTTTTAGATTTTAATAAAAGCCCGACTATTACGCTATATGCATGATAATTCCCGACACGTGAAATTTAGAACACTGATTAAGATGTCATAAACTCTACCTACACGGCTCCTCGCCAGGAAGGAAAGTGAAGAGATGCGTACCCTGAAGGGGTATATCAAGCGACAAGCTTCCCAAAAGAAAAAAAAGTGTGGTCATCCAGGTGCGTTTCTGTCCACAAAATTGCGTTGTCTTTTTAAACAAAGACGTAGAAAGATGTCGCCATACCTTTAAACTTGACAACTTAACACAAATAAATCTTACTAGCCGCTCTCATTTAAAATATCGTAATTTTGAATAAAAATGTGAATAATAAATGATTGAAATGTATAATTCCATATCATTACAGCGTGTATCTTATCTATTTTTAAGAATTATAATTGAATGCAACTACCTGTAATCATATTTTCTCCAACAATAACATAACATCCCAATTTGTCGGTACACTCTTTTAGAATCACTGTTATAGAAGCTATACTCATGCCAACTTGTTTAAAATGAATCATATAATTAATTCTTATCTTGTTCAAACCATTTTAATGTGTGTGAGACAACCACGTGATTGATAATGTTGTATACAATATATTATTTCTCAAGCATATTTAAAGGCGACATGTGTGAAGTAACTGAAATCTTGCAAACCCATGGGCAACCCTCCCCCCCCCACCCTTACCCCATATAAAGGTGATCTTTAAGAATAGGAAGCTCTCGAAGAGCTAACCTAAAATATTGTTCAGAATCTGTATAATGCTTTATAGTAGGTGTCCAAGAGATCTATAACACCAACTTAGGTATCTACAAATAGTATGTTGACACAGCCAACATCACTCCTCTCTAGAGAATATTGACCTATCCCACATTACTCTTTTACCCGTAGCTGAGTGGTCAGGGAGTCTGACTACAGATCTAAAAGAGACCAGAATTCCTTAAAGTTCAGATAATAAAGATCCTAACACTAATTTAAGCTCTCAAGTGTTAAGTGTTAATGTACTAAACCAAGCTGGTTTGACTGCTGTTGACTGAAATAGCACTTTGCTTAGAAAGTGTGAGTTAAATAACCAAGTAATTTTGTTTTTTAAATTCAATTAAATGAATTACCACCTGCTATGAGATTCAGCTATGCCGTTTGATAAGAATTCTAGCTTCTACTTTCTAGCTCTTATATAAATGAATGTTATTCAACTTAACCTGGCCACACCTCATAACACGAGTAGAGGAAATATCACCCGGTCATAACCACGTTAGGACATACACTCCGTGTCCAAGATGCAGCTCAGAGCCACGGTTCAGTCGTGGGATGACGGGTTCTCTACACTCCGTGTCCAAGATGCAGCTCAGAACCACGGTTCAGTCGTGGGGTGACGGGTTCTCTACACTCCGTGTCCAAGATGCAGCTCAGAACCACGGTTCAGTCATGGGATGACGGGTTCTCTACACTCCGTGTCCAAGATGCAGCTCAGAACTACGGTTCAGTCGTGGGATGACGGGTTCTCTACACTTCGTGTCCAAGATGCAGCTCAGAACCACGGTTCAGTCGTGGGATGACGGGTTCTCTACACTCCGTGTCCAAGATGCAGCTCAGAACCACGGTTCAGTCGTGGGATGACGGGTTCTCTACACTCCGTGTCCAAGATGCAGCTCAGAACTACGGTTCAGTCGTGGGATGACGGGTTCTCTACACTTCGTGTCCAAGATGCAGCTCAGAACCACGGTTCAGTCGTGGGATGACGGGTTCTCTACACTCCGTGTCCAAGATGCAGCTCAGAACCACGGTTCAGTCGTGGGATGACGGGTTCTCTACACTCCGTGTCCAAGATGCAGCTCAGAACCACGGTTCAGTCGTGGGATGACGGGTTCTCTACACTCCGTGTCCAAGATGCAGCTCAGAACTACGGTTCAGTCGTGAGATGACGGGTTCTCTACACTCCATGTACAAGATGCAGCTCAGAACTACGGTTCAGTCGTGGGATGACGGGTTCTCTACACTCCGTGCCCAAGATGCAGCTCAGAACCACGGTTCAGTCGTGGGATGACGGGTTCTCTACACTCCGTGTCCAAGATGCAGCTCAGAGCCACGGTTCAGTCGTGGGATGACAGGTCTCTCCTACACTCCGTGTCCAAGATGCAGCTCAGAACCACGGTTCAGTCGTGGGATGACGGGTTCTCTACACTCCGTGTCCAAGATGCAGCTCAGAACTACGGTTCAGTCGTGAGATGACGGGTTCTCTACACTCCGTGTACAAGATGCAGCTCAGAACTACGGTTCAGTCGTGGGATGACGGGTTCTCTACACTCCGTGTCCAAGATGCAGCTCAGAACCACGGTTCAGTCGTGGGATGACGGGCTAGATACACAATGAATACAAACATGTTTGCTGTTTACATTGTGAAAATATAACTGGTTTGTTGGACATTGACACCATCTGCCAATAGATAGTGATGACCAGTAACGCACCCAGGAATCTACTTTTGCGGAAGCGGAATGGTGAGGGGGGGGGGGGGGGGGGGGGGGAGGAGAAGTGAAGGGGCCGAGCTTACAACGTTTTGTAAAGTACCATTTCATGCGAAGGGGCACTTAGAATCATAAACATATTTCTTTTACGGTCAACATTGATAACCTTTTTATATACAATTATTGTGAGCTTTTAGGTGTATTTATAATCTTATTATATTTATATAGGCCTATATATCTATCAATAAAGACGTCTACAGACGTATGGATATAGAGCTAGTAGATTCTGTACTTGTCGGTAGTGATGGACGCTATCGAAAGAAAACCATCAAAGAATCAGATAGTGTTAGACTATCGACCTATTCGATAGTTTAAAAATCATTTAAATTAAAAGTATTCAAATTCATTAGCTTTGGTACTGATCGATAGCCGTCCTTACTGCATCGAATTTTTTACGTGTTATATTCACAAATAATACTCGTTTCAATAAGGCGCACTTTTGGGAATAAGAGCCCTGCTATACCTTGCTGGTCGATTGTCGTCCTTACGAATTCGAATGTATTCCTTGTTATACTTATGGAATTTTTTTTTGTTACGCTTAGGGTTATTATTTATCATAGATCAGGACTAAAGTAAACTTGAATGCTATGCTCTAGCCGCTGAGCTATACAGGAATCGTCACATGCTCGGAGTCATTCTCCACTCATATTTTAAGGCAGAGTATGTGATGGACGTGTGTAAATCGTTGGCTACAATCAATTTAAGCTATCAGAAAACGCAGCCACCTTCGACTAGGTAGTTAGATTTTTTTCTGACAGTATTTATTGGCACCATAAAGCATCATATCTAATAGCTCGTGATATTAATTGATCTCAAATTTGTAACCAACAATTTTCCACACGTCCATCATAGACTCTGCCATTAAATGTGAGTGGAGAATGACTCTGGGCACGGGATAATTCATGTATAACTCAGTGGTTAGAGCAATAACGTATTAAACCAAAGGTTCCGGGTTCAATTCCCGTGTCCAGGTGTTATTTTTCAATTTAAAGAATATAACATTTTTGTATGTTTCTCCAAATTAATGATCAAACTGCCATAATTTTATGTGGATACTATTCAGAAGTAATTTTAATATTCTAATGGATCTTAAACATGTCTACCATAACGACAACACATCACTGATTTGGTATGATAACAGTTAGGGCTCATAATACAGTAATGCACAGTGAATAATTTGGAATATTTTACTATTCCTACACCATGAGATACTCTTAACCTCTCTTGTTATTGTTTTTTAGTTCTGTTTACTTTGCACGGCACAAGCCAGAAGTCAGTGACATAACAGATTAAGCTTGGGAACCCTCCCCCTCCCACCCAAGATTTATTTTCGGACTCCCTTTTCCAAGTCATCTAACCCCTTAATAAATGTTATAAGAAATAATTATTAGTACTAAATAATTAATAATTTAATAATCACACCCTATAAAGACTGTTTTATCCTCGGTTTCGTGTTTGGAACGTCATCAGTCAGTCAGCTTGACTGCATGAATATACAAAACATTCTGCGCTATTTGAAACAGAATGAAATAATTTGAAATAATGATATAGCTTAGTTATAATTTACAACACTTCATGATAAACCTATTCAACTATCAAAATTGTCAATAGTCAGGCCATAAGTTATTTGATTACTTATTATTTCAACCAAATTTATAGTAATTTAAAGTTTTATTTCATGGGCCCCCTTTTTACCACTGCCCCCCTACCCCCGCATTGCAGGCCCTGAGGGCCTGTGGGTTACGCCACTGGCAGAGGCAATGTTATTGCTAATAAATCTTATTGTTTTAAATAAACAGCTTTGTTAGTATTATAGATTATAACGTATGAAATATTGATTATTGATCAGCCGCTGAGAACGATAATTTGGATACAAAATAAAAACGGCTCTTTGTGACTATTTAATGAAATCTATCTAATGATTATTAGATAGTTTGGAATTGATAGTTTAACGTCATTTCATAGTGCCCATCACAAATACACCACACGACCCTAGCACAGGTCTTCTCAAGCTTTTTACATTCAGGCCTCACTTGACAACAAGAATCATTGTTAAGCCTCACTGCTATAGAAAAAAAAACTTTTAAAAACTCTTTAAGTTGAAAAACAAACAAGAATAAATTATGCGATTTTGGCATTGATTACAATGATTTCATGAATTTTTATTTAAGCCATGATTATATTCATAAAACCCAACAAAAGAATTATTTTGTGTTATTATGATTTTACAATAGCTGAAATGAATAGAAATTTAAACTGCATATAATGTACTATTTTAAAAGTATATTAAATTACTTACCTGTCAGTTAGAAGGATGAGATTGTTTCCTATCACAGAGGTGGTTCAGGTCTGGTTCTATTTTTGTGAGAGCCAGACGAAGGTCTTTTCCACCGACAGTCGATTTCTGTTTCTAGTTTTTATTGCCGTTAATGCTGAGAAAACACTTTCACATAGATATGTTGATGCAAATGGAATCATCGTTTTATAGACCAATTTTCCAAAGCAGGATATTCATTTTATAAAGTTAACCAAAACTTCACCAAGTCGGAGGAACTATACAATTGCTTCAAAGATATATCACATGTCATGTATGCCAAGTTTTCTTGTGCTTGCAATGTAAGATGATTAACACTTTCAGAATTTTCTACAAAAGGATTACGAATCTACAAACAGTGGTCAACACTAATTTCTTTAAAATAATTGCTAAATCTTTCGTATAAAGCTGACAAATGGTTGATAATAAATTGCTGAACAGTTGATTTACTGACATTTAGTTTAATTTGTTCTAAGAATCCAAACCAACAGTGCAAACATTTCCACATTTCCGTTTAATTTTGATGTGTTTTGTTCCAATCCGTCCCTTGTTTCTTTCCAGTCCGTCCCTTGTTTCTTTCCAGTCCGTCCCTTGTTTATTCCAGTCTGTCCTTGTTTCTTTCCAGTCCGTCCCTTGTTTATTTCCAGTCCGTCCCTTGTTTATTTCCAGTTAGTCCTGTTTATTTCCAGTCTGTCCCTTGTTTCTTTCCAGTCCGTCCTTGTTCTTTCAGTCCGTCCCTTGTTTCTTTCCAGTCCGTCCCTTGTTTCTTACAGTCCGTCCCTTGTTTATTTCCAGTCTGTCCCTTGTTTCTTTCCAGTCCGTCCCTTGTTTTCGTATATCCAATATTTGGTTTATCGACCACATGTCTGTCCCGTTTGGATCGGTTGATCGGGACTATACTGTATTGAATAAAATATATATATATATTCTCTTGAGACATTAAGAATAAACTATTATGAGTTTAACAATAGCTAGAATCATGACAATGAATGTTGACAAAGGCAAACTAACTAAATATGTAAACCTCATTATGTAGAAAAATAGCTCAGTTTTTTAAGAATAATTCAAACTTGTAGAAAATATTCTTTGATGGCTTGAAATGGAGAGGATACATCTCAGATACAAATAGAAACATCTTACCTATTGAGTCGGTCTTCTGTTGAAATAAATCTTGTTAGAAAATTATTGAAAAATGATAATTTTCATATTACAGTTAATACTTAAGACATTTATTCACAAACATTCCCAGCCCTGGTTAATATCCTGGGTTCATTTTTAACACATTAATTTACTGTGGATTTACGAAATCTTAAAACTACGCCAAGAAAAATAGAACCTAGATCAAAATTTGAATTGGGCCAGCTCAATTCCGCCGGTGACAATTCAAAAATGTTCCACACTGGAGTTGAAAAGGTGAGCTCTTACCATAAAAATACAACTCCTGAAAATGTTGATTTAAACTGGTGATATTAAAACGAAGATGTAAGAAATAATAATGAAAAAGCGAAAACAGGTTGAAAATATAATACATACATAGACTACATACGATACCTAGCCCCACCGTTTCCTTACGGCTAACGGGGTAGCCAAAAAATTGTGTATATAGCTCAGAAAACAGCTCCATTCTCACTAACTTTCTCCAACCTTCCCTATCCTTGCATACTCCTTTCGCTTCAACAACATCCATACACCGAGACATGCATATATGCTCTTTTATTCTTAAAACTCTTTGAACGTTTTTCTTTTTAACACATTCGTCTATCACATTTACCCATATACAAAATATAATAGAATCGATATAAAATATTAACTTTTCTTTTAAATTGACAGATCATGAATTTAGAAGCTCGCGGCGTTTAAATGTCATCAAGATTCCCTCTCTCTTGTTTGGTATTTATCTTTTCCCTCACAAGATAGTTCTCCCAATTACTTCAAGGGCCGTCAGTTTGAACACAACAAAGACAATGGCCTCCGTACATGAAAATTTGGTAAATATTGTCTATTTCGACGGAAATTGAGAGTATTAATTGATCCACAATGGTAAGTGTACAATAAATTACTCCCCCCTTTTTAATGAAAAAACCAAAATAATAATTTTAGTAAAAATATGTGATTGGCTAGCTCAAATTCTGGCAAACATTTTATAGGTTCTTTGGGAGTAGTTTCCCATCTCAGGACCACTGGTTCGTCCACTCTGTTGAAACAGATGCCCGGTATGTATAAAGAAAAGGGAGGGGAAAGGTCAAAACAGAATAAATACTTAAATTGTTAGGAATAAAGAAAAAAAATCATAACCCTTTATATTACAAAAAAATACAATTTTATGAGTCGCCGTGCCCTGTCTGAAAGACCAAATACAAGTGTAATGCACCACACAAAAATGGGCATCTGTTATAAGGCCCCCCCCCCCCCCATGCACCCAGCATCAAGAGTACAATCAAATTGTTACAACTCTTTTATAGTACAAAGAAAAAATTGTTAGTTATACAAATGGCTTCACCCGATCTTAAGGACCAAGTGCATCAAAACACACAACAATGGGTTTTAAAATGTGATGACATTCAAATGACAGGACCTGGCTTTATAACATATCGCATACAATATTTTGACAAAAAAAAATGTTATGGGTCACACCAACCGGAAGGCCAAAACTATTAACTTGTTATACTGAAGTAACAAGGCAACTAAATTCTATTCTCAGATAGGATCATGCACCTCCCGTTAACTTCTGGTAGCAAATCTTATGATTGTTTAGCCATCGATGCAAGAACGAATTAAATATTTGTTGATATCACCAAATAATTTATCCTTCTCAGCTAACCAGTTCTCCGAAATGTATCATTCATCATCATGGAAACATATAAAATTGTAGTCCTGGGTGTTAAAAAAAACTCACATATCATTTACAATACAAGAAGAATGCTCGATTCCCATGATAAACGTAATACTTCACCAATGGATAGTTTTACTTAGTTGTGGTGACCTGGTGGTCTAGGGGTAAGGTGTCAAACTTCTGTGCTGGCGGCCGGGGTTCGATCCTCAGTCCCGGCAAAGATTTATCTGATTTCCAACCCTTCCTTCACCTCTGACAAGACATCTTGTGAATGTGGGGAATACCAGGCCTCCACCGTGGTTCGGATTCCACGTTAAACTGTAGGTCCTTCATTTCATCTCAGAATAACCCTACCATTACACATTAGCGTAAGTGCGTATAAGCCGAACGGGTAGTAAGACGCGGTGCTAATAATAATAATAATAATAATAATAATAATAATAATAATAAAAATAATAATAATAATTTACTTAGTTTCACGCGAAGATTCCATTTCCACAGATTAGTTGATACAGTTTTAAGAACCTACCAGTTCTAAGAGTGGCAGTTAATAATTACTTGTATATCGTTCTGATTTTTACGGTCGCCGGTTATGGCTTTATCCGCCATCCTCTCCACCCAACTCACCACCCAAAAAAACAACCTAAAGTCCCTCAGACAATCATCTCGAATAAAAACCCTGCTCACAAAACCCAAGTGAATGGATGGGATCGCAACAAAACCGTTCCTACGAGCGGCGACTGAAAACAATACAAAACCCATAATCAACGCTAACCATGAAATACCAACTATGGAAGCCCAATACAGTGTTATAACTGTTTATTTATATAGTTCCATGTACTCAAACGCACCCTACACGGTCAGTAAACTGAGTCAGTAATTCTGTCAGTATTGCTAACTGCAACGATAATGATGGCATGACCCTACACAGTCAGTAATAATGTCAGTAATACTGAACGAACTTATTCAACTCAGTGGAGGTCCAACTAGATTTGGAAAACATTATTATTTCTTGAAAAAAGTCTACGTTTTTACACTTTTTAAAAATTAATAACATAGAAAAAGTGTGTTTAGCCATCATATTATGTCCAAGTACGAAGAGGACTGTGAAACGTAATTGTTGGGTGAAGGAATGGCTAAAAAAACGCGATCAATACTCACATATAAATTTATTAAGTGAGATACAAATTACCCGTGCCAGTGATTACCAGAATTACTTTAGGATGAGTTCGGAAACTTTCAATATTTTAGCAGACAAGGTTAAGCCCTTTTTAGAGAGAAATATTACGAATATGAGAAATTGTATTTCTGTCGAAGAGAGCTTAGGGTTGACCTTAAGATACCTAGCAACAGGAATACATTTTGAAGATTTCTCTCACAAAACAATCAGTTGATCTGTCGAAGTGAAGAGTCGCTAGCGGTTCAACATTGTTTTCTGTAATAGTTTAAATACTTAACGATCGATTGTGTTGCTTAACAGAGGAGAAACGATGGTATTCCGTATTGCCCGACTATTCCATAATACCCGCATCTCCTCTATTATAAGGAATCATGAACAGAGTTTATGTGGACTTTGTATGTGATGGGAAAAAATACGACATGTCATCAAAATCCAAGCCCTGTTTATCACTATATCACATAATCAAAACGTAATCTAGGATTACCAATTAATACTCGTCTTAAACAAAATATTATTTTATTTGGACCTTATTCTAAATTCAAGATTTTTTATTTACACTCCAGATTCAAATAGGGTCAACATTTTACTCGATAATTTTTTCCATACGCGGAAACAAAAAAAAAGTAATAAGTCTCACACATTAGTATAGCTAGTACAAAAATATGTTGATCCAACACCTAAACTTAGTCGATATTGTGACTCTCTAGTGAACTAAGGGTCCCGGTTCGATTCCTGGCATGGCTGAAAAAAAGTATCATTGCGAAATGTGGGTTTACCTTTTCACAGTGATGAATTAATGACCGGGGACTGGGTTTTGGGCGTGTCCCACTGCCCCAGTCTTCTGGGACATCGGGTTAGAACCCGGATTATCGCTGCTAAAACGTTCCCTGAGACACATGGAGTAATCGCATTCGCAGACGACCTTCTGATAAATTGTGGAAAGTGGCTCTAGGATGAACATAGAAAAAAGAGCAACCAGGGTGCTAGAGGGTTTAGATAGACCCGGTGTAAAATGTCAGACTGAAGATGGCACCATGAAGATGACGCTCTTGTTGTTTGGGGAAAGCTAATTCGGAATCCTAGCATTAAAATCACGGCAAGGTAATCAGGAGAACCATACTGTCAATACCTGGAGTCACACTGGACGAGAACAGAACTTCACGGCTCATATGGAGAGTGGTGGGCAAAGCCCAAAAGGGTATGAACAAGATCATAACATAGGTCATGGAGATTCCACTTACCTATGCGGATAATCAAGAAGTACCCCCAAACAATATTACTCTCCATTGTCGTCTATGGAGTTGTATATGGGCCCCACAGACTGAACAACGTAAAAACTGGGTAGAGCCATCCGGGGGATTCAAGGGAAAATTTCTTATGAGGCTGTCGGGGCCTATGGAGTGTGGTGACAGATGCCCTGATCGTCACCCTAGGTGTGTGGCCGCTGAAACTCCCGATAAGGTAAAAAGTAGTCGGATACTGGTTGAAGAAAAAAAAGCTCGAAAAAAGTGATTATGCTAGCCCTTCCCAGAAGTCCTACACAACAAACACCATTCTGAACAGCAACAAAATTTTTAAAAGAACAGCAAAACACAAGGTAAGTAACTCTGAATCACAGAAGATTACCCAACTACCTGCTTGTTTTCCACCAACTTCCTGCCGCATTACAGTAAAAACATTTAAATATAAAACTTATGTTAATTACTCGAGTTGTGTAATGAAAACTGATTTGCCCCTAAAAAGTATGTGAAAGCTTGACAATAAATCGTCCTAATTTTTAAACGTCTTATTTTTTTTAAAAATTAAAATAGTATAAATTAAAAGGGCGCTTAAAAGCACTTCTTCTTCTAAAAGAAGGAAAAAAGAAAATGACAGTGACGTCACCCACGGACCCCAGCCAAGTCAGTTTGACAATATATATTTTTCAAATAATAACTTCCCTCTTCTCGTGGTTCGAAAAGATTTTAAAAAATTTAACTTGTTCATTTCCGGGTCTCGAAGTTGGTCCAAGATTTTTTTGCTTGTATTTTTTTTTTCTAAACAAAACCTTCTCGAAGCTTCCATGCGGGAATATTACAAGGGATGGTGCAAATAAAGACATGTTCAATTGGAAGTTGTTAGTTTTCGTTGTAAGTTTTTATTTTTGGGAGGTTTTTCAGTGTTCAGGTTCATTTGGGGGATTTGGGGATTTTTGGCGTTTTAGCAACCCCTGTCCTTGTACCCGCGTAAATTTCGACATGACTTTTTTCGCATTAATTAAACGATTTCAAAAAAAAACGGGTCAAAATGAAAAGTGTATTAATCATAATTTTCCCCAATGGCACCCATCGCGGTAACGTAATTCAGAACGTTCAATTCTTCCCCCAACAAAAAGGGCCGAATTATTCCCGAATAAAAACACAAATTATCTCCCCGAATACACCCCAAAATTCCCTCCCCAATACAGACAATATACCCCCCCCGAGATACGACGAGATAACTCCCCGAGATACAGCAAAAGATAACTCCCCAATACACACAAGATACAGCAAAATTACCCCCCCGGGGAAAGCGAAAGGGAAAAACCCCGAAACCGAGAAAAGCTAAGCAAACCCCCGAGGCCCGGGATAACATAAGCAACGC
Organism: Timema cristinae; assembly: GCA_039000515.1. Taxonomy (NCBI): domain Eukaryota; kingdom Metazoa; phylum Arthropoda; class Insecta; order Phasmatodea; family Timematidae; genus Timema; species Timema cristinae. The sequence continues at coordinate 50,653,074 of JBCFYV010000012.1, forward strand.
GGGGCCCAAAGTTAAGCAGTAAAAAAAACGCGAGGACCAAGATAAGCAGAAAACAGGTCGGGCCGACGAAGCGTTCCATCCCCCAAAGGGAGAAAAAGGGGTGGAGACGAGTCTAAAGAGATATCACAGATAATCATCAACAGAAATTTAAATTAAATAGTGAAAGATAATTTATTCATTTTGTGCATTTTGGGGGGGGAACATATTAATTTTTTTTGTGATTTAAATTAAGGGAAAAATTTAAAAATATGGCAGATTAAAAGATAACAGTGACGCAAGTATATTCTGATGGGTGCGAAAAAAACCCTAGGAATCAGTTAGGTCTAAAAACCAATAAATGGGAAAAAAGGGAAAGTGAACGGGACAAAGGAGTCTTTTGCAAGGGAAAGAGAGGGAATGGCAGAAAAAAAAAGAAATTTTATAGTAGATGAGGAAAAAGAGAAAAAAATGGGGAACAAAAATGGAAAAACCCAAGTAGATTAAACCCCAAAATAAAATGTTAAGCAATGGAAGAGGATTAAAAAAGGCTAGCCAGGAAACTAAAAAAAAAATAATAGATCAACTAAAAAAAAAAAATAAAAAAGTACCAGGAAACAAACGGGAAATAAACATGTAGACACGAAATTAATCAAATAATATATCAAAACCCAAGGAATTTATCAAAAAAATACAAATAGAAAAACCCTTGAACAAATCAATAAAGAACTAAGTCTAAAATGAGTTAAGTAAGGAGGTTTGTGATAAAGGATTTGGTTATGTAGAGCAAAAAATAGCCAATTAAAGAGGTTAAAAAAACTTAGCAGTACATTAAATGGGGTGACAAAAAAATGATAGAACGGGAAAAAAAAGTAAAAACAGATTTTGATTGAAAAGCATGAAAAAATTAAGGGAAAAAAGTTCAAGTTAAGGGAAAAATTTCAGTAAAAAAATAAAAAAGAAACAATAAATAGAAACATTAAAAGGGGTTTAAAAGGAAAGTGAAATTTAAAATTGGGAAATTTGGGCCTTCAGGAAAAACAATGAAAAGGGAAATAAATAGGTAAACAGTACTTGATTTTCGCAAGACAGAAAAAATTTAAATTTAAAGAAAAAGATATGGGAATTTTTGTAAGGGGGGTAGAAAAACAGTAAAAAACTTACCGATTTTTGGGTTAAAATCAAAAAATATAGGGGGAACTATAACTACCGTACAACCAACTTATTTTTCTAAGGGGACTAGAGAAACTTTTTACATATTCCAAAATTTAAAGAAAAAGGAAACATTCAGAACAATATATAAATAAAGTAGAAAGATTTTAAAGAGAAAAAATAAACGAAAAAGTCAAAAGAGAATTTTTATAGGGCTAGAGATGAGGCGAAATCGGACGATAGAAAAGAAAAGTAAAGGGAGACATACACAGGCTAGGGGAAAATTTTTTTGGAAAATATTGTCCCAAAAAATATCAGGAGTTTTTTAAATTAATTTTAAATGGAAAAAAATAACGACAAAAGGAGGACTATGGTGATATTTCAATAAATTTGTGACACAAAGCGAAATTTTGGATAAACCCTATAAGGGTAGATTGATAGGTCTTTAATGAATCATTTTTTCCCAAATCCCTACAAGACGTTTCATTTATAAATAAACGAACTCAAAAATAGAGAGAGGGATTTAAAGGGATTTTGACGATAGTTCAAAAAACAAAAGAAATCAATGAGCAAACAAACAGATTTAATATGAAGGGATAGGGAATCAACAAACCCCCAATTCAAAGAAATTTTAAAAAGGCAAGATAGGCAGAGATATCAAAATAATTTTTCCAATACCCCAGCAAAAAAAAATAAAACCCCATCCTAGAAAGAATTCACAGGGTAAACCCAAGGAACCCTTTGGGCAAATAATTCGAGTGATCGACAAATTAATAAAAATAAAATCAGGTAACCCCAAAATTCCACAACCAAAACAAGTACATCAACCCCAAATTTTAATTATGTCCACCCTTTTCAGGGGCATCAAAATTTTAAAAGAGTACGACTCACAAAAAATATTTGATCAGGAGGAATTAAATAAACTTTAAATTTTTGGGTTATAAAATTTTAAAAAATTTGCAGTTTAACTAAAGATTTAAATTTAAAAAATAATAAAATAAGTAACTATAATCATTTTGTTGAGTAAAAAATTAAAATATAAAATTTGTAAAATTTAAAAAAGCCAAATTTCCCGCGACGTAAAAGTAATAAAATTTCCCGTGCAAAGAAAGGGTTGTGCCTACTTGTAAAATTTGTAAATAAACATTATAAGTAGCAACAAGAAGGTTTTAAAAAAGATCACCCAAAATAAAATTACATCTAGCAGTAAAAAGATTAAAATACGCAAAAAACGAACCCGGATTGTAAAAAATTCTTAAAAAAAAAAATTGAATACGTAAATGGCCGTTTGTTCTTGTAAAAAAACACAATTATCATCATTTTAAAAAAATAAAAAAGTTCTTTTTATAGAAAGGGCCATATAGTATTAAAAACAAAAATCAAAAATTAAATTTTTTTCAAGACCCCGAGACTCTAAGATAAGGGGTTTTTAATGTCACAAAAATAAAACCCCTTTTAAAACAGATATCTAAACATTTTTCAGTACATTAAATTTTAAAGGATAGGAACGGATTGTATTTACATGATTAAATAGTAAAAATACTATGCAAGAGTTTGAACCTGGACCTGTAGCACAATAACTAAAAAAATTTTCATGTTTAAAAGAGTCACCCCCTTTCTGAGGCAACTGCGTGTTATTTTGAAGGGTAAGGAGGGGGAAACCCAAAATGAATTGTAAAAAAAAACCCAAAAAACCAAACATAAAAAATGGACAAACTTTAGTTTCTGAAAGGGAATTTTAAAAAATTCTTTTTTTAAAAATTTAAGGGTTTAAAACAAATTTTATAAATTCTTCCTACGTGCACTTAATCAGGTGGTCGGTCATCTATTTTCATTCCACAACGCAAAAACTAAGACGACAACACAAAACGCTTTGGCCCGAAAAATAAAATCACTTATTTTTTTTTTTTTTAGTGCAATAAGTCAGAGTCAAAAACCCGTCCTTAAGTAAAAATCTAAAAGTATAAAAATAAAATTCTTTTTCAATTTTGATTAATAACATTTGGGCTTAGCTAATTTAGAAAATTGTATAAATAAAATAGGAGAACGATAAGGGGGGGGCATGGGCCCTTTAAACTGCAAAGATAACTGGATAGAAGGTTAGGGGAGGGGTTGGGGTAAGTTTTGTCACTGGGGTGCGTGAAACCCGTAATCCGCGAGGAGAGATTTGGGGTTAAGTATTTTTCTAAAGTAGGGAATATTTTTTGGGTTTAAATTTTAAACTATTTTTAGGGAAAAATTTGGAAAAAAATTGTGCTAACGGGGGGAAATTTTGATTTAAAAAAAATTTTAAAAATTTTAATTTAAGAAAAAAAATTTGGAATTTTTTATAATTTAAAAGACGATCTTGGAAATTGAAAAAATTTTATTTCATCAATGAGCATTTTTTTTTAATCAAGATAAGGATTTTTAAAATTTTTGTGGGGGGTTATTTAATTCAAAAATTAAATTTCAATAAATTCAAAAAGATTTTGATTTTAATATTAAAAAACACAGAGTAGGTGATAAGCTGAAGAGTATATCAAGTATCTAGAGATTTAAAATTTGATAGCACTTGATGCTTATTTAAGTTGTTAAAGGGGGAGTGAAATAAGAGGGGAGTAGTCTTTTTTTAAAAAAACATTTTTTTTTAGAAGTGGGGTTGAATATTTTTTATGAGGGTTTTAGGGGTTAGAAAAAGGGGGGTTTAGTTTTTCAATATGGCTTTGCTATGGGGAACCGATTAATTAATTAATCGTCGTTTTGAGTTTTGGATGGCCCCAGGGCATCTAGCAGCGTTTGGGGAAATGAGGAGGAATTAGGTGTTTTTTAAGCCATGATGAATAATTTTTATTTTTTTATAATGGTGAGCAAAAGGACACAAAGTTAGGTAGCAGGTATTCACCCAAAAATAGATTACACAACGCAACAAAGAGAGTTTTAAAAAAAAAGAGGCAGGGCTTAAACTTCCCCTAAAAAATATGCGATAAAAATCCAATGGTTAAATTTTGGGTTAAAATTTAAAAAATTGAGGAAAATGAAGAAGTTTAAAAAGGGGTTTTTTTGGATTTGTGATGTAATAATGCAATGTATTAGCAAAAGGGTAGAGCTAATTAGGGTGTTAGACCCAATTGGCTACTAAAAAATAAAAATAAATTTTTTTAAAAAATTTCATTTTTAAAAGCTCAGGGAAATAGGAAATAGTCAAATGAAAAATTTAAACAAAAAGAAAATTGCAGTAAAGATTTTTCCTAATATAAATTCATTATTCAATTAAAAGGGGAAAAAATAAAAAATTTAAATACTTTATGATTCCAAATTATCCTTATTTTTTCAAGTATTTTTAAATTTTTTTTGGGGTTTGGCATTTTATAAAAAAAGATTTTGGTAAGGGATTCAAGTTCTGTTTTTACCTTTCCTTTCCGAAAAATGTAATTAAATTTTTCTTTTAAGTAATTAATTTTTTTTGTAAATTCTTTTTTTTGTTTTAAGCTAAGATTCATTTAAAAGTTTTCAAAAATGATGGTCATAAAAGCGAATTTGGCATCAGGGTTTTTAAGGTATGGGGCATAAGAGTGTTTTGGGTTTAAATATGTTAAAAAAATAGTAAAAGTGGATCCGTGAAGGGGTGTCATCGTAAAAATAATTAAAAGTGGATCCGTGAAGGACATTGAATGAATAAAAAGTGCAACGAAGTGTTTTAAAAAAAAAAAAAACCCAATAAATGATTTAAAAAACACTTTATTTTGACAAAAAATTCAATTTTTTTTTTTTAACAAGTTTAATGATTTTAATAATCTTTAAGGAGTAATAGCACGAATTTTTTTTTTTTAAATAAAAAACTTTTATTATAATGATTAAAATTTTTATTTTTATATTTAATCAAATTTTTATTTTTAATAAATTATATTTTTTTTTCAATTAATTGTAATTATACTTTTCAATTTTTTATACTTGATATTTGATTTATCTAATTTAAAATTTTTTATTAACAATTTATATTTTAAGTTTCTTTATATAACTTCAAAAAATATAAAATTTATTTAAACTTACAGTCGGAGAACACCAAATTCAAATAATATTATCATTCAAAAAACAACATTAACAGATGTTCCAAATTTTTGGAAAATTTTTCAAAAATTTTTTTAAATTTTTACAGAATTTTAAAATTGTTATTGTAAAATTTTTACGGGTTGCGAAAATGATATGTCGTCTTTTTTCCCCTTTTAATTTTTTTTTTTGCAAAGCGTATCAAAAAAATATCGTTAGTCTCACTTTCAGATACACTTTGGGGGGGGATTTTAATGTAACATTTGCCCCCAAAAAATATTTAAAGCATTGACAAAAATATCGTCCTAATTTTTAAAACGTCTTATTTTATTTAAAATTTATAGTATATTAAAAGGGGGTTAAAAAACACTTCTTCTTCTAAGAAGGCAAAAGCCACTGTCTGACGTCACCTACGTGACACCACCAAAATAGTTGACAATATATATTTTTCAATAATAATTCCTCTTTCGGGTTCGAAGAGAGATTTTAAAAAAATTTAAATTGAGTCATTTTCCGGGTCTCAAGCTTGATGCAAAATGTTTTGTCTTGTATTTTTTTTTCTAAACTAAACCTTCTCGAAGTTTCCCTGACCCAGGAATATATCAAGGGTGGGCAACATAAAACAGTGTTCAATTTGGGATTGTTTGTTGTCAGTTGTCAAAGGGGATTTTGGGGTGTTCAGTGTTCAGTGTTTTATTGGGGGTTGGAGTTTGGCGCAGCAACCCTGTCCTTGCTACCCCCTATATATTTCGACATATCAAATTTTATTAATTTGATTTACAATAAAAAAAAGTCAAAAAGAAAAGTGATTAATAAAATTCTTCAATAGGCACCCTCGCGGGTAATTTCCAGAACTTACACTTTTATTCAAAGTTTCAATCAAATACCACCATTAAGTTTAGAAAATATTATGATTTTCGATTTGCACATTCCAAATTTTTTTATTATTTATTCATACAATTTACAAAGATAAAAAAACACTTTAACAATAAACGACCATCTGCTAGTAAGTATGGTCACCTTTTTTAGGGTGCCAAAATGTTGTGGGCCCATGTGGCCCCCCTGGCTTGGACCCCCGGTCCGCGAGTTAGTAATTTCGGGTCTTTTTTTTCCCCCTTTTAAATGCATTTTAAATTTTATAAAAACTAGTTGGGGATAATTTGTTGGGGGGTTTTTTTAAAACTTTGTTAGTTTCGTAATTCGTACAACTTGTGTATAATGTAAGTATTTTAAGGGTTTGGGCCAGATAGGAACAATTTTTGCAAAAAAACCCCTCAAGACACCCTCCGGGGGTACTAGCTCTAAACACCATCAAAAAAAAGCAAAAGATCTTAACGTATTCTGCGGGCCACTGATATGCATAATAAAATACATTATTTTACGTTTCGATTAAATAAAAAATAAATATACGATTTTAATGCCCAGATCAAGACCTTGGATTAAAAAATAATGTTAGTTTTAATATTACAATTGAACTATATCTATATAAATATATTTTTGTATGATTTAGAGTTAAGTACTTGCTGGACTATATCTGTAAATAAAATAAAATAAACTTTACTATGTTTATAATAATAATGAGTGTAAATGTATTTATAGGAAAGAAGGGTAAATATATATTTAAAAAAAGGCATCTATATTATTTATTAACTTTAAGTCCAGTGACGTCATTAAATAAATAGTACATAAAATAGATGATAAAATAATGGTGGGCTAGCTCAGATTAAAATGAATACAATACTTTGGGTTCAAAACCAACATTTACATTTAAACAACAAGGAAACTTACTATCTCAGGGTAAAACTTAAAATAACAATAATAATAATACATAAAATCGAACACGAGACTCTCTCAGAAGCTCTGGGTCATGTTGGGGAAATATACCTTTAAATATACCTTTACTGTACCTAGTCAACAATGGACTCACCTCGCATACAACAATACCGGATTCCGAGGTCCGCATTCCCAGGAACAGCTTGCAGGTGAGATAGATAAATAGGTAGTGACTCTTTGAAAGATAACAATACAAAATATGAAAGATGATAGTTAAAAATGAAGCTAAGATATAAATGTACAACACAATGAAGGTGAATTGGAGAATGAATATGTGTGTGTGTATATATCTATATATATACATACATACATACATAATTTTGGTAAAATTTAAGATTCATATAGCTCTGCTTAGTAGACTTCTCTTAAAATAAAAATTTAAAATTACATTCTATATAATGTGATCAATTTCAATATTATTCAGAGCGAAAATGCATGATTTTATTTGGTTTTGTACCGTCTTTCACCCTCATCCATTTAAAACAAATGGAGCGTGCAGGAGAGCAGAAGAGATACAAGAAAATATGTTGACAAGTTTATTAGTTTATATCAAAAATAACAAACATAGTACAATGTCAAAGTATAGCTAAATAGCTGAAAATATTCATAATAGGAATTTACTCTATTAAAGATATGACCCAGAGAGTACAAAGTTAAATTTAGAGTTAAAGTTCAGTTCAGGGTCCACTCAAGAGATCCGACCCGTGGATACCTGGTTAAAAAGTTAAATTGGTGGTTCGCCAAAATTTGTAAATATTCGGGGTAAAAATTTTGAAAAGCCCCTGTACAAACCCTAGCAGCCTAAGCACATACATGCATCATTTACCTCTCCACTCTTATAAAATTATGAAGTTAAGCCCTAAGGCTATGGGTAAAAATTTCCAGATGATACCCCAAAATAAATTTAAAAACTCTTTTAGACCGCAAGGCCCGTCACTTTTCTTTACCTTACATAACTGAGCTAAACTACATATAAACTTTGTTTAAAAATTTTTTAAAGTTAAAGCTTAGTTACATTTTTTTAAAACCCTAAACTAAAAAAACCCTTAATATCACTAAAAACTTACTAAGTTCAAATCCCTATAAAATACAACTATTTTTTAAACCTCAAATGTTGTTATTTTAAAAACCCTTTAAAACATCTGCTCCCCAGTATATCAAGACTTATAACTAAAGTCAAACCCACTATAAAAATTTTTGGGCCAATTCTTTTAATTGTTTCGGCTAAAAGAACCCCTGTGAGGCAAAATCAACAATACATGGGTCTGAGAGACGACAACCCTACTCATTTAATATTTACAAAAAAGAACCTGATAATTTAAATTTAAATACGGGCCCATGCTTTTCACCCCTAAAAATCAGAGTTTAAAACCCAAATTTCCCAAAGGGTTAACGCCAGAACGCCAAAAGGGCTGTCCCCATTTTTTTAACTCCAATGTTTGCTTCAATAACAATTTAAAGTCTAACCGGCGCTAAAAAACGCCACCAAAACATTTTTACGCCTAACCATAAAGCATAAAAAAAGTACCAAATTTTTAATTTTAAAAAGATTTTTTTAAAACCCCCCGGTTGAATGTACCCCAAATAGGGAACGTTTAAGGAAAGAGTGAAAAAATTGAAATTTAAAAGGTGCACCAAAAAGGATCTAAGTATATTTCGACAACCCAAATGGATACCCACTTACATCCCATTAGTCATGAACTAAGTTAAATCTCTCGAATTTAACCCAAAACGGTAAATTTAAAAAACGTTCCCCCCCAAAAATAATGCCAAAAGGAATTTCAAAGAATAAGTAACCCCAGAAGGGGGACGTCCGGGGGACCACCCTCCCCAATGGGGCCTTTTGGGGTTATTTTTAGTAGAGTTTGAAGCATACAGTCCTTTTTATACGTTTTTGTGAGCGCGACCCTGCCCTCAAGGGGGAAATGGGGGAAGGGAAAAAATGAAGGGGAAAAGGAAACGAGCGGGGGGGTCGGGTTGGGGAAGATGGCAGTTTGGGGGTTTTTAAAGATACGTGAAAACCCATTTATTTTTGGGAGCCCCGGGGAAAACAGCTCAATAAAGTTCAAAGATTTCTTCTTTTTGGGGGGGCCCTTAAATCACAGCCCAAAAGTGAAGAGAGCGGCCCCCCCCTCAGTGCCCCTTTGGGGTTTTCTCGAGTGCGGGGGCGTGTCCAAGGCGAGCGGAAAGGGGGCCCGGGAAACGGCATGTTGAGTTTTGGGCCCCTATTATTTGGGCGTTGTTTTGGTTGGGCTCGTACTCGTTTAAGATCTTTTCCCAGTTTGGGTTTTCGTTAAAATTTATAAAAAACAAAATTTTAAAAAATATTTTTCGAGCCCAGATTTAAACAAAACTTTTTAAATAATACCAATATTTTAATAAAAAAATTTTTGAAATTTTTAAATAAAAATTTAATATATACATTTAAATAGCCAATTTCTTAAATGGGGTTGGGTGGGTGAACGCTAAAACAAAAAATTTCTAAATAAGGTCATTTTTTTTTGGGAAACCCTTTTAAACTGGCAAAAAGTTTCTTTCCCAAATCAATTTTTGGGAAAAAAGAATATTACGTTTAAAAAAAAATTATACTGTTGGTGTACTAATTGAAATTAATTTTATTATTTTAAATTTGGGGGGCAATAAATTTTAAAAGGTGAATGAAGAAGTCAAAATTTGAAGCAGAAAAAAAAATTTTTAAACAAAAATTTTAAAGTTGATATCCCCTCATGGAAATGGGTTTTTTTTGTGCCCTTTACTTTGAAAATTTTAGTGGATCAAAAAAAACTCACTTTTTAATCAAAGCCGTGTCTGGAGAAAATTATTAAACCCTGCCCCAAACGTCTTTTACCATCTTTTACGGTCGTTTTGAACACTTTTTTGTGTAAATGGCACTAAAAAAAATTTTTTCATCACCTTTTTACCCCAAAAGAATTTGGGACAACCCTGTCTCTTTTTTTCCAGGTTTTCCAATGAAAGGGCCCAGCCCGGGTTAAAAAAAAAAAATTTTAAAAATTTTAATATAACGAGAATTAATTAAATTTTAGAAAGACATCTCCCCGCGTGGCCTCAAAATAAAAAAACCTTTTAATAATCAATTTAAAAACTAACAAAAAATAATGGGACAAAATTTTTAAAATTCTTACAATATAAAAAATTTGTTTTTATAAAATTTTATGTTTATTATTTAGATTTAAAAATAAATCTAACTTTTGGGATTACGAAACTCCAACAAAAAAATTACTCTTACAACCCGACCCAAAAAATGCGGGTTCTTTTTCCCTGGAAAAGTCCATACTTTCATTGAAAAAATTTAATTGATTTTTGTCCCTACAAATTTTTTTTTAAAAAAGCTAAAATTTTCAATAGGGAACTTGTTTGGGGAAATTTTTTTTTTCCCTTTTTCCCTGATAATTTTAAAAGGTTCCAGGTTGTTCAAAGAACTACTACGATTTTCCCGGGTGTCTTCACAATGGGCCCAAACAAACATGGGGGGGTTGGGGAAAAACCCACAAGGTGAGACTGTTCCCTTATTTTTAAAATTAGTTATACCCAATTTGGTTCAAAAAAAGGGGGAAAACCTGTATTTCCCCATATCAACACACAAGCTGAAAACATTTGAAAAATTTTAAATTCTTGTATCGCATATTGGGCTACATAACAGCCCTTTCCCCAAGTGGCAATGATTCAAGTATGTGGGTTTTGCTTTGTTTGGTCGTTTCATATTTAGCTGACGATTCCACACGTCCATTCCAGACTCAGTCTTAAACCCTATGATTGAAGAATGACCCGAAACGGGGGATTAATCCGGATAGCCGGGTGTAGAGAAATCCGTCCCAAAAAAACCAAAAAAGTCTGGTTTTAAATTTCCCTTTCCCCCGGGTGTTTTTTTTCAACAAATTTTAAATTAAAATATAATGGGTAACATGGTTGGTAAGCTTATTAAAAAAATCATTAATAGGTACAAAAATTTTAAAAACTTGCCGTGAATATTTTATGTATTTAATATTTATTTTGGAATTTTTAAATTTTTTTCAGCAATAATAACCGCCAGCTCCCTCCCCGCTTTGGGAAAAACCCACTCAACATTAAAGAGTTGAACCCGCCGGGGGAACCAACAACGACCCCAGAATGGACTCCACCCCGGCCAGAGGACCCAAAAACCGAAACCCCCTGGTGCCGGGCCCAAAGCACCGCGGGGGAAGCCTTTTTTTACCAGGGGATCCCAGAAGGGTTTTCCAACAGAACCCGGCGCCCCCTATGTGCCGGCGTACAAACTCTTCTTCCCGAAATTTCCCGGCTGGAGCCCCGGGCGGAGAAGCCTTTTTTTCCGGAAGGGGGCTCCAAAGGGGTTTTTGAGAAAAGGGGCCCGGTGCCCCCTTTTTGTCCGGCGTAAAAACTCTTTTTCCCCGAAATTCGGCTGGAGCCCCGGGCGGAGAAGCCTTTTTTCCGGAAGGTGGCTCCAAGAAGGGTTTTTGAGACAGGGGCCGGCGACCCCTATTTTTGCCGGCAAAATAAATTTTTCTTGAAAAAAAGCGACCCCTAAGTGCTGATATTTAATAATTGTTTTTAAAATTTATTTTGTTATTTTTTTCGTTTGTTGATTACCTCCCCCCAAAATTTTCGTTTTTAAGAACCAAGCGTTTCACAGTTATTACCAAAGTGTTATTATTCTCAACTCTCCCCAATTTTAAATTTTTTCGATTCATTGAGGGTACCAACCCGAAAAATTTCCCTCGTGGCTAAAATAACTCAAAAAACCAAACACAGTTATTACTAAATGTTATTGTTCTTAATTTAAAACATACTATTATTTCGATTTTTGAATGTCCCAAACCCGAAAAATTTCTCGTCGCTACAAAACTCACAACAACCAACACATTTTATTCCCAAAAAGTGTTATTGTTCTCCCCACTAAAACCCCACCATGTTTTACTATGATCCTCCTTATTCTTTTGAAAAGGGGAAAAAAAATTTACTGTGCCATACACCAACATTTGTTTTTTTATTTCACTCAGAGTTTGCATTACAGAAAAAAACTCTCTAAAATTTTTTTAAAATTTTTTAACAAAAAAAAAATGAACTTTGTTTAAAAAAACACTGTTTTTTTTACCCCAGAATTTTCTAAAAATTACTTTTAACAATTGCTCCCACGGAAATTTTAATTTAAATGACATGGAATCGTGGGGGAAAAGATATATTGGGGTGGATGATACAGCGGTTCTATTTTTATAAATAAAGCAACTCGCTTAGTGGCACATGGTCAAAAATGCTCTGTTATCATGTTGGACTATTTTGCCCGTAGCAGGGAGATGGGGCTCGACCCCAAATCGGGTCCCACAAAAGATATTTTTTTAAATTGTCTTCCATTTCTTCCTTCATGCAAATGCAAGTGAATTTTCCTCTAAAATTAAAACCTTTTTAAATTTCCAAACCCAACTTTTTAAATTTAGTAATTAGCGTAAAACCCCGAAGGGGTTAGTAAGATGAAATTGCAAAAAAGAAATAAATTTTAACCCCGCATCCCCAGTCCTTTGGCAAACGTTTTACTGTGGGTTCAATGTAGATGTTTGGGTTTTAAGCTCCGATGGATAAAGAAAGGGTTTTCTTCCCCCTAAATATTTTTCCCCTTTCTCGCTTCCATGCAAAGGGAAAGTAAAATTCACTCAAAAAATTCTCCCTTACTCTTTTCTTTTTTATTAGCGAACTTATTCAAATGCTGTAAGCTGAACGGATACCAAGACGTACTGGAAATACAAAATGTTGAGAAACATTCCCAAATTTTCTCCAAAAATTAAAATACTTAGAGGGGGCAAAAATTTTTGGACAAAAAAAATTCGGATCGCAATATTTCGGGGTCAAAAAAAAAATTTTTTTTATAAAAATAACGACAGTGGTATAAATTTTAAAGAAACATGGCCGCCCAAAAAAACCCCGCCCCCAAAAACCCTTGTTCAAAAAAAAAAATTGGGGAAAACACTTTTTGGGTTGTTAATGTCCCTTAAATTTATATTTTAAAGGTTTTGTGATATTTGGGAAACAAAGCCCCAATTTAGTGAAAATGTTTCTCCCCTTAAAACAACGAATTTTCGAAAGTATCCCGTCTAGGGCTTTTTTTTTTTAAATTACTAAAAGAAACGACTATTTAACCCGGATGAGCCCGATCCCAAATTAGTCCGAATTATCGACGTTCTGCAGAAATTTATATTTTTTTAGTTTTACAACAAAACCCATCTTTTTACCATTGTAGATTAATAATTGTCAAAACTCACCAAATTTTACCCCATAAACTAAAAAAAATCCGGTCCGCAACTTTCTGGGGGGGAAGTAAAGCCGTTGGCCCCTTGTCGTTTTTTGGTTTTTTTTAAAAACCCTGGAAGGTGTGTAAAAATTACCACCCCGGGCCAAATTGGTATAGTCTTTCGCTCTTACTCAAAAGAAATTCTCCTTTTGTTGATTTTAATAAGTGGGGTTTTAGAAAGAAAAATTTTAAATACCTCAAATAAATAAAACTTTTTATTTCCAGTGAAATTTAAAACAACATTGTAATCAAAATTAAATTAAAAATATATTGGGAAAACCTCTTTTTATTTTTTTTAAATTCTTATTTATTTTTTTTTTAAGTGTCTTAACTTTAAATTTTGGGGTAAAAAAAGTTTTTTAGCTTATTTCGTCCAGTGTTCTTTTGTACAAAATTGCAAAGCTTTTCAAAAGGTATGTCCATGGTTTTTTAAATAAACTCCAGATAGCCCAAAAGTCCCTTCCTAAAAGGCTTTTTAATTTTTCCTACTGATTCTTACCTGCCCCGCCCCCGTTAGCCCCCCGCCCCGGGTTTTTCCCTTTAAACCCACAATGGAGACCAACAAAGCCTAGTGATCCCAATCTTATCGCCTCATAAAAATTTTAAATCTGCACTTCCCTATGCTGATGATCTTTTTCAAATTTCCCCAAAAGCTTTTCCACCTGTGTTCCCCAAAAGGCGTCTAAAGTCACGCCTTTCATCCAGATCACCCCCAAAAGGTATCTGGTATCCTTGCTTTGTTTATTTTAATTTTCTACCCCTCAACCCTAAACCCCTGGGGTTTCTCTTTGTCCCCTTTCTGAATAGCACGCAAGTTGTCTTTGCAGGAGCTAAACTCATTTTAAACCTTTTTACACCAAGATTTCAGTGAACTGCGCCCACTCTTGGCTTCAAATTTCTTTTCTAGATGTTGCTTAAACTATTATTAATATATCAAAATCAAAGAAAAACCCCCCCCCGCCGTTTAAGGGAGGGGTTAAATCTACACAAAACCGGGTTTTTAGTGCTACGTCCCAAAAGATCAGCCAACAACCCCCCCGGGGGACACCCTTTCGTAAGTTTTTTGTTACTATCATTCCGGGAACATCTCAGGTTCCGTTTTTCCCCCCCTTAGTTCAAAAAAACTCCTATAGAGGTTCCTCAACGATCTAATTTCTCTCACCCTTTCCCAAAAAAGCACTGGGCCCCCAAAAAGTTTTTAAAACTCCCCCGAAATGTCTAAAAAAAAAAATTTAAACCCCCCATTCCCACATTTATTTTCAAAGCCTATCTACAAGCCCTCATGACCTCACAGATACGCCCTCCGTAGACCTGCCCCTTCTAAAACCGTTTTGGGTTGTTGTTTGACCCCCAAAGCCTTTCTATTTTTTTTTGAAAATCTATTGCACTGGGGATTATTTCTTGAAATTTTTTCGCATACTTTCCCCAAAAAGACATTCGGTATTTTCCCATTTCGGGAGTTTAGGATCCTTATCCTTTCTTATCGGGATAACTACCTCATTTTTTTGGCTTCCATATTTTAAGGTAGGGGCCCTGAGCCACGCACTCTTTCAAAATCAAAACTAAGAAGGGCGCTACCTGCTCGTGATCTGTTAAAGGACCTCCACCCGATCCCATCTACCCCGGTGTTTTCCCTTCCCTTTTTTTTTTCAGCCAAAAATTTTTAAACTTCTATCATGGGCAAACGGGGTCGGGTCACCTCATTGTTGCGTCTTTCTCGCCCAAAATTCCTTCAAAGCTATCACTTGTCCTTCGTCGTCTTCTCCTTTTTTCGTCTGGAATGGGATGTCAAATAACAGCCTCGGTTTCTTCCCTTTTTGATGTAAATCCCCCCCCCGGGCTTCCTTATGTCAAGATAATTTTTTGGGCCTTAAACTTTCCTTTTCTATCTGGAACATTAAAACCCCAAGTTTTAACTTTCCCCAATTAATGGCTTAAACAAAAAAACTCAAAAACAAATAAAATAATAAACCCAGTAGAAAAAAAATTTTACTTAAATTTTTTATTTTTTTATTCTAACATTTTCTTAAAAGCCAAGATACGTTTGTATTCCAAAAGCCTACACTATTTAAAATTTTCCAATTAAAAACCCCTGGGCTCAGTCGTTAAAAAACAAATATTCACAAAAACCGGTGGTCACCTATAAGGTATGGTGTAAAAAACCCCTGTATATATAATAAAATTTTTTTAACAAAATTTGCAAGAAAATCAATTTTTGGGTAAAAACAATCTTTCCCCTCACAAGGATACGGGGTTTCCATTGATACCTTATTATTTTAAATTTTTTTAAAAACCCTTTTTCCCTATTTACAACATTAAACAACTCCCCAAAACCTGGGAAAAGAAATGGGGAATATTAAACTGATGCTAGAAATTTTTTTTTTAAGTTATCTAAGTTTAAGTTTTTTGGAAATTTCCCCGGGTTTTTAAAAGTAAAAATTAATATAAAATTTAATTAATTCTTTTTATTATTATAAACCCATTAAAAACTGTAAAAACCCTTAAATTATTTCAAGCATTTTTTAAAACCCTGTTTTTTTTGAATATTGGGAAATCCCATCAGCGATAGGCAATCCCCAGTGACTTAAGAAAAATTCTGATTTAAATTGTTTTATAAACAAATGTTTTTTTTAAATTTTGTTTTTAGCTTAAAACCGTTTCTTCGTACCCTTTGTGTATAAAAGGGTTTAACTTTAAAAATTATTATTTATTGTTTTTTTTTTTTTACTAAAAAAAGTGTTTTAAAAAATTTTTGGGTTTTTTGCGCACCCCCACACCCCTTTTTAAACACTCTATTTTATTCTTAAGGATAAAAAAAAATCATCTAAAAAATAGTTTTAAAAAAATAATTTAATAGTCTTAGGGGGGAATTTTAGTAAAATATTAGTAAAATGTGTCTAAAACGTGAAAAAGACTCGAAAAATGTATTTAAAAAAAATTAGATAATGATTATAATGCATTTCACATTCATTTATTCCCATTTCCACAAAAAAATTATTTTTGTTAAGTGGAATTTGAAAAAAAATTACTCCCAAAACTTCTGCATTCACAAAATTTAAACCAGGTAAACCCTAACTTCCTAAAAAAAAACCCCTTTTAAAAAACAGTAAAAAAACTTTAACCCGAATTTTTAACTTAGGTCTTTTAAAACCCCTTAACTCGATTTTTTTGTATTTAAAAAACCTGACTTAAAAAACATTGGCCCTAAACAGTTTTCTTTTCTTTAAATAGCCAAAAGAAGACTGTCTCCCTGCAAAACCGTCCCCCCCCCCACCCTCCCACCCATTCCCCAAAACTTACCCCAAAAATTTCCATTTCCCCCTCCCCGTTACGTAGAGGGTTTTTTTGGTTTTCCAAAAAGGAAATGGAAGGGAAACCATCCACTTTCCCCTTTTCCCCTCAGTGCCACAAACGCAATCTTGAAATTTTTTCCCCAACATTTGCTCTGTTCAAAACCCCGTTAAGAAAGCGGGATTGATTGATTCAAGTCAATTTTTCGGTGGACGGAGGAACCCCAAAGAACTGTGGGTATTGGAATGTGTTAAAACCCCCAAGAGGTCAGAAGACGGGGAATAAAAGGAGGACATTAGGACACATTCTAAAGCCCCGCTATGTCCCCGGGGACGCTATTGCATGGGAAGTAGCGGGAAAAGCTGGGAACGATTACCGACAGCACTGAACGAAGAAGAGACAGAAAAACCAAGAAAAGACAGAAAAGAACTACAAAACAGAACCAAAACGCAGTGACGATGATGACGATGACAGAGTGAGTAAAAGTGGGGACCAACCCAAATGGTTCAGTAGTGGGATATTTGGGAAATTAAGTGGGAGGGGTTGAAATTGGGGTGTTTGACGTAAGAAAACCCCTCTGAGGGGAATGGACGGACACGGGGTTGGGGACCGGAAGACGATTCAGCTAATGGGCCCTAAAGGGTGGTTGGGATCCCCTAAAAAACCCTGAGGCCCAACTTTCCGCCGAAAAAAACATTTTGAAAACGTGAAACCCCTGACACAGGAGAGAACCCTACCCGGGGGGACCCCTTCTCTTGGAAAACGAGAAAAAAGGGATTGAGGCTTTTGGGGAAATCCTAGGTCAAGAGGGGAAAAAAGTCACCGATCTTTCCCCCCCTGATCACCCCCGGGTTAATGTAGAGACCCCAGCGATGAACATCTCCCTTATTAATAATTTTAAAGATAATTTATTTTGGGGAAGGGGGGGTTTTAATAAAAAGGGGAATTAGTAAGGTTTTTTTTCCAAAAGTGGTAGAACTAGGTCGGGGAGGGAACCCCAAACCCTTTTTAAAGGGGGCACCCCCCCAGGTAGTGGATGGGGGGAAGCTCGTCTCCCCCAAAATTTTACTGCTAAACCCAGTGGGTAGCAGGAAAAAGGGTTTTGGGGTGGAGGGGGTGGGAAACCGGAGACGAAAATACCAGGGGGGGAAAAAACTGGAATGGTAGGGTAGTCGGACTTTCTCTAATAAGTATATTTAGGTGCCAAACCTTTTTGAAATTAATAGTTTAAATAATAAAATAATAATTATTATTATTTTATTAGCATCAGGGTCTTCCCTACCCTTTCGGGTTGAACGAAACTCAGGCAAAATTTTAATTTAGGGTATTGGGGTTTGAAATGGAGGACCTACATTTTTAACGTTGAAATCTGAACCAGGGTTGGAGCCCGGGCTTTTCCCCAAAACATTCACAAATTTTGATTATTAACAAACTTGTCAGAGGTAAAAGAAGTTTTTGGGTAATCGGTAAATCTGTCCCGGACTAAAAATTGAACCCCGGGACCATCAGCACAAAAGTCTAAAAATCGCCAGGTCACTTATTTTTAAATAAGAAAAAATACATTGTAAAAAAAGGGAAAAATCAAAAGTTGCACAAAATGGTCTGATTTAAAGTTTTGTTAAAATACCGAGCCAAATAAACCAAAAAAAAAATTTCATAGTCTAAATTTTTTTAAAAACCCATTGTAAAACTGCGACAGGCCTAACCCCCCGGTAGTTAAAAAATATACTATGGATTGAAAAAAAAACTGACCCGGGGACACAGACGGGCAAAGTAATGGTAAAAAAAAAAGGTATATAAAATTAAATTATATATTTATAACACACTCACACAAAAACCCCCCAAACAGTTTTTAAAGGGCGTTGCAAAAAAACATATACTTTCCCAACCCCCCCTTTTCTACTAATGCCAACTTTTTTAAAATAAAATCAAATAACAAATTATTATCTTGTTAAAACCCTTTTAATGTGTGTGAGAAAAACCATTTGTTTGATAATGTTTTTATCAAATTTTTATTTCTCAGCATTTTTAAAGGCGACATGTTGAAGTAACTAAAATTTGAAAAACCCAGGGGAAAACCCTTTCCCCTCCCCCCTTTACCCCTTAAAGGTGATCTTTAAGAATAGGAAGCCCCCTCGACGGCAAACCCTAAAATATTTTTCAAATCGGTATAATGCTTTATAGAAGGTGTCCAAGAGATTAAAACAAAACCTTAGGTATTACAAATAGATGTTGACACCCCAAAACTCACTCTTCCCTAGAAAAATTTTGGGCCCAAACCCACATTATTTTTTTCCCCCGGGTAGCTGGTGGTCAGGGAGCCTGATTTACAGATCTAAAAGAGCCCAAATTTCCCTTAAAGTTCAGAAAATAAAGATCCAAACACTGTTTTAAGCTCTCAAGTGTTAAGTTTTTAATGTAAAAAACCCCAAGCGGGTTTGGGAAACTGCTGTTGACTAAAAATAGCACTTTGCTTAGAAAGTGTGATTTAAATAACCAAGAAATTTTTTGTTTTTTTAAATTAAATTTAAAATAAATTTCCCCTGCTTTTGAGATTCAAAAAATGCCTTTTGATAAAATTCTGGGCTTCTACTTTCTAGCCCCTTATATAAATAAAATGTTATTAATTTAACCCTGGCCACCCCTTTCATAACACGAGTAGAGGAAATATCACCCGGTCAAAACCCACCTTGGGACATCACTCCTTTGTCCAAGATGCAGCCCCAGAAACCAGGGTTCACCCCGTGGGAGACGGGTTCTCTAACACCCCGTGTCCAAGATCCCAGCTCAAAAACCCACGGTTCAGTCGGGGGAAAGAGGGGTTTCTCTACATTTCCTTTGGGGGCCAAGATGCAGTCAAAACCAGGGGTTCATCGGGGATGAGGGGTTTCTCTAAACCCGTGTCCAAGATGCAGCCCAAACTAGGGTTCCCGCGGGGGATGAGGGTTCTCTACACTCCGTGTCCAAGATGCATCGGGAACCCCACGGTTCAGCCCTTGGGAGGGAGGGGTTTCCCCACCCGTGCCAAGATGCAGCTCAAAAACCAGGGTTCCCAAGGTCGTGGGATGAGGGGTTCTCTACCCCCTTTCCGTCCCCAAAAAGCACCCTCAAAAACCACGGTTCAGCGTGGGGATGAGGGGTTTTCTCTACACTCCGTGCCCAAAGATGCAGCAAGAACCAGGGTTTCAGCCCTTTTGGGGATGAGGGGGTTCTTACCCCTCCGTCCCCCAAGAGGCAGCTCAGAACCCCGGTTCATTCGTGGGATGAGGGGTTTCCCTACACTCCGTGTCCAGTTTGCAGCTCAAAATTTTCCAGGTTTCCGGTGTGGGATGAGGGGTTTCTCAAACACCCCGGTCCAAGATGCAGTTCAAAAACCAGGGTTCATTCGTGGGATGACGGGTTCCTACACTCCGTCTCCAAGATGCAGCTCAAAAAACTAGGTTCATTTCGTGGATGAGGGGTTCTCTACACTCCGTTCCAAGTGCAGCTCAAACTACGGTTCGGTCGTGGGATGACGGGTTCTACCCCTCCGTGTCCAAGATCAGTCGGGAAACCACGGTTAAATTGGGGAAATGACGGGTTCTCAAAAATCCTTTGTACAAGATGCAGTCAGAACCACGGTTCAGTCTTGGGATGAGGGGCTAGATAAACAATGAAAACAAACATTTTTGCTGTTTACATTGTAAAAATTTTAAAAACGGTTTTTTGGGACATTGACACCATTTCCAATAAAGGGGTGACCAGAAAACGCACCCAGGAATCTACTTTTGTGGAAGGGGAATAAATGGGGGGGGGGGGGGGAAAGGAAAAGTAAAAGGGGCCCAAATTTAACAACTTTTTGAAAAAGTACCATTTTCATGCGAAGGGGCCCTTAGAATCATAAAAAAATATTCTTTTACGGTAAACATTGAAAACCCTTTTTTATATAATTATTGTGAGCTTTTAGGTGTATTTATAATCTTATTATTTTTTATAGGCCTTATATCAATAAAAAAAGGGACGTCTACAGCCGTATGGATAAGAGCTAGAAAGATTCTGAAATTGTCGGTATTGTTTGGACGCAATCGAAAAAAAAACCACCCAAAGAAAAAAGATGGGTGTTAGACTATCAAATATTCGATATTTTTAAAAAATCTTTTAAAATTAAAAGTTTTAAAAATTCATTAGTTTTTGGTACTGATCGATACCCCGTCCCTTACTGCATCGAATTTTTAAACGTATTATTTTCAAAAAATAATACTCGTTTTCAATAAGGCGCAATTTTGGGAATAAGACCCCTGCTTTTCCTTTCCCTGGTCGATTGCCCCGTCCTTACGAATTCGAATGTACCCTTTTGTTATACTTAGGGGAATTTTTTTTTTTGTTACGCTTAGGGTTATTTTTTTTTTCATAGATCATGCAAATAAAAAAAGAATCTCAGCCCCTGAGCAAAAACGGGGAAACGTCAATGCCAGAGACAAAATTTCCCCCACTCATATTTTAAGGGGAGAAATAAAAGTGAAGGAGTGTTTTAAAAACGTTGGCCCAAAAAATCAATTTTTTAAACTATCAGAAAAAGCAAACCCCCTTTCCCACTAGGGGATTTTGATTTTTTTTCTGGACAGTATTTTTTTGGCAAAACATAAAAAACATCATATCTTTAAAAGCCGTGGGAAAAAATTTTAAAATTTATCCCCCAAAATTTTTAACCAAAAATTTTCCACCCCGTCCCCTCATAGACCCCTGCCATAAAATGTTTAGTGGAAAAATGACTTTTTTGGGCAAGGGATAAAAACCCCTGTATAAAATCCCCGTGGTTAGAGCAATAACGTTTTTTAAACCCAAAAGGTTTTTCCCGGGTTTTAATTTTCCCGTTTTCCCAGGTTTTATTTTTTCCCAAAAATTTAAAAAAAATAAAAACTTTTTTGGGAAGTTTCCCCCCAAATTTTAAAGATCAAAAATGCCCTTAAATTTATGTGGATACTTAAATTTAGAAAATAATTTTTTTTTTTTAATGGAAATTTTAAAAGTCCCACCATAACGACAAAACAAACCCTGGGTTTGGTAAAGAAAAAACAGTTTAAGGGGTCATAATACAAAAAATGCACAGTGAATAATTTTTGGAAATTTTTTTTTACTAAATTTCCCCAAACCCCCTGGAATATCTTAACCTTTTTCTTGGGTTTTTGTTTTTTTGTTTGTTTTTAAATTTTTAAAGGGACAAGCAGAAAAGTCCCGTGGACATAAAAAGAAAATTTTAAACCCCTTTGGGGGAAACCCTTTTCCCCCCCCCACCCCCAAGGAATTTTAAATTTTTTTCCCGGAAAACCCCTTTTTTTCCCCCAAATCCCCTCTAACCCCTTAATAAATGTTAAAAAGAAATAATTTTTTAGTAATAAAAAAAATTAATAATTTAATTTAAAAAAACCCCCACCCCCTAAAGACTGGGTTTTAAAAATCGGGGGTTTTTTGGTTTTTGGAAAAAGTCATCGTCAGTCAAACTTGACTGCATGAATATACCCAAAAAATTCCTTTCGGCCCAATTTTTTAAAAAAGGAATGAAAAAAAAATTTTTTAAAAAAAATGAATTTAATGCTTTTTTTTTAATTTACAAAAACTTTTTTTTGGGATTTAAAAACCCCATTTTAAAATAAACCCAAAATTTTTCCCCAAAAAGTTCCCCGGAAAATTAAAAAATTTTTTTTTGATTTAACCTTAAATTTTTTCAACCCCAAAAAATTTTTAAATAAATTTTTTTAAATTTTTTATTTTCCTTGGGGCCCCCCCCCTTTTTTTTTCCCCCCCCCCCCTTTGGGGCCCCCCTACCCCCGCAAATTTCAAAAGGCCCCCCCTTGGGGGGGCCCGTTTTGGGTTTTACCCCCCCACTGGGAAGAAGGGAAAGTTATTGCTTTAAAAAATTTTTTGTTTTTTTTAAAAAAAACAAACCCTTTTTTTTTTAGTTTTTTTAGAAAATTAAAAAAAACGTAAAGAAATAAAGGAAATTTTTGGAAAACCCGCCCCTGTGAAAAGGGTAAATTTTGGGGTACCAAAAAAAAAAAACCCGGGTTTTCCCTTTTTGTAGGTTTTTTTTTAAATCTTTCTTTAAATTTTTTTTTAGATGTTTTTTTGGAATTGAAAAGTTTTTTTAACCCTAAATTTTCCCCCCTTTTCCCCCAACCCCCCATAAAAACACCCCCCCCCACCCAAACCCCCAAAAAAAGGTTTCCTTTTTTTTCAGCTTTTTTTTCATTTTTAAGGGGCCCCAACCTTTGACCCCCAAAAAAAAATTTTAAATTTTTTTTTAACCCCCCCTGCTATTTGAAAAAAAAAAAAAACTTTTTTAAAAAAAAAATTGTTTAAAAAAAATTAAAAAAAAAAACAAAAAAATAAAAAATTAAAGCGATTTTTTTGGGATTTTTTTTTCCAAAAGTTTTTTTTTTTTGGGGTTTTTTTTTTTTTTAAGCCCCCTGAATTTTTTATTCCCTAAACCCCCAAAAAAAAAAGGAAAAATTTTTTTGTGGTTTTTTTTATGAAATTTTTTTTAAAAAGCTGAAAAGAAAAAAGAAATTTTAAAACCCGCCCTATAATGTACTATTTTTTAAAAAAATATATTAAAAAATTTAAATTTTTTCCCCCCCTCCCCGTTTTTGAAAAAGGGTGAAAAATTTTTTTTTCCTTTTTTTCACAGAGGGGGGGTTTTTAGGT
Organism: Timema cristinae; assembly: GCA_039000515.1. NCBI lineage: Eukaryota > Metazoa > Arthropoda > Insecta > Phasmatodea > Timematidae > Timema > Timema cristinae. Next base: position 50,676,337 of record JBCFYV010000012.1, read on the forward strand.
TTTTTGGTTTTTTTTTTATTTTTGGGAGGCCCCGAACCCAAAAATCCCCCCCCCTTTTTCCACCTTTAAAAAGTCCCAATTTTTTTGTAAAACTGTTTTTTTTTTTTGGGCCGGGTTAAAAGGGTGAGAAAAAACCAAATTTTTACCTGGGTTAAAAGTTAATGCAAAAAAAGGAACCCCCAAAACCCTTTTTTTTAAAACCAATTTTTTTCCAAAAAACCCGGGAAAATTTTATTTTTTTTTAAAAAATTTTAAACCCCCAAAATTCACCCAAATCGGAGGAACTTTAAAACCCAAAATTTTCTTTCCCAAAGATAAAATCAAAAAATGTCCCTGTAAAAGGGCCCAAAAATTTTCCCCCTTTTGGTTTCCCAAAGGAAAAAATGGAAAAAAAAATTTTTTTTAAAAAATTTTCTACAAAAAAAATTTCGAATCCCCCCAAAAACCCCGTGGGTTCCCAACCAAAAATTTTTTTTCCTTTTTTTAAAAAAATTGCCCCAAAAATTTTTTTGTAAAAAAGCTTTACAAATTGGGGTTTTTATAATAAATTTGGGTGAACAGTTTTTTAATTTTTCTGGGCCATTTAATTTTTAATTTTTTTTTCCCCAAAAAATCCAAAAACCAAAAAAGTGCCAAAAAAAATTTTTCCCCCAAAAATTTTTTTGTTTAATTTTGAAAGGGGGGTTTTGTTCCCCAAACCCCTTCCCCTTTTTTTTTTTTCCCCAAGGGCCCCCCTCCCCCCTTTTTTTTTCCCTTTTCCCGTCCCCCTTCCCTTTTTTTTTTTTCTTTTTCCCCCGTATGTCCCCTTTTTTTTTTTTTATTTCCCCCGCCCCCCTCCCCCCCTTTTTTTTTTATTTTCCCCCGTTCCCCGGTTCCCCCCTTTTTTTTTTTTTTTCTTTCCCCCCTCCAAACCCCCCTTTTTTTTTTACCCGTCCGTCCCCTTTTTTTTTTTTCTTTTCCCAGTCCCCCCTTTTTTTTTCCCTTTTTAGTTTGTTCCCCCCCCCTTTTTATTTCCCCTTTCCCCCCGTCCGTCCCCTTTTTTTTTTATTTTTTTCCCGTTCCCCCCTTTTCCCCCCCCTTTTTTTTCCCCCCTTTCCCGGGCCCCCCTCCCCTTTTTTTTTTTTTCGGGACTTAACCCCAAAATTTTTTTTTTTAAACCCCAAAACCCCAAAGTTTCCCCGTTTTTTTAAACGGGTTGATTTTGGGGCCCCCATAAAATGGTTTTTGGGGGAAATAATATTATAAAAATATATAAAAAAAAAAATTTTTTATATTTTTTTTTCCCTTTAGAAAAATTAAAAAATAAAATTTTATGGTTTTTTTTAACCCTTTGCTGAAAAACCCTGACAATGAATGGGGGGGCTTAAAAAGGGAAAAAATAACAAAAAATTTTAAAACCCCATTATGTAAAAAAAAATAGCTCAGTTTTTTTTAAAAATAAATTCCAAAAAATTGTTTGAAAAAAAATTCCCCTTTTTGGCCCTTTAAAAGGAGAGGATTTCATTCCCCCAAAAATAAAAAAATAAAAAAAAACTTAAACCCAATTTTAAGGTTTTTGGTTCCCCTTCCCGTTGAAAAAAATCTTGTTTTGAAAAAATTAATTGGAAAAAAAAAAAAATTTTTTTTATTACCAAATTAAAAATTTTTTAAAACATTTTTTCAAAACATTCCCCCCGCCCCCGGTTAATTAAACCAAAGGGTTTAAAAATTTTTTTAAACATTAAAACTACGTGGGGTTTACGAAAAACTTTAAAAAAATAAAGCCCCAAAAAAAAATAGAACCTAGGGTTTTAAAAAAAATTTTAATTGGGCCCAGCTCAATTTTTCCGGGGGGGACAAATTTTTAAAAAATGTTCCACCAACCCGGAAAATTTTTAAAAAAAGGGGAAAACTCTAACCCCTAAAAAAAAACAAAACTTCCCCGAAAAAAGTTGATTTTTAAAAAAATGGTGAAAAATTAAAAAAAGAAAATGTAAAAAAAAAATTTAAAAGTGAAAAAGCCCTTAAAAAAAGGTTTTAAAATATAATTTCATAAAATTTTGACTACCCTTCGATTTCCCAGCCCCCCCCCGTTTTTTTCCCTTTCGGCTTTTAAAGGGGGGACCAAAAAAAATTTTGTAAAAAATAGTCAGAAAACAGCTCCAATTTTTTCCTAACTTTCTCCAAACCCTTTTCCCAAACCTTTTTATACTCCTTTTTTGCTTTTAACAACCCTCCCCTACCCCGGGGGAACATGCATAAAATTTCTTTTAATTTTTTAAAAAATCCTTTGGAAAAAGTTTTTTCCCTTTTTTAAAACAATTTTGTCCCAAACACAATTTTTAAAACCAAAAATACAAAAATTTTAAAATAGAAAACGAAATAAAAAAATTAAAACTTTTTTTTTTTTAAAAATTTAAAGATTCCCGGAAAATTTTTTGAAGTCGCGGCGGGTTTAAAAAAGTTTATCCCAAAAATTCCCCCCCTTTTCTTTTTTTTTTTGGTTTTTTTATTTTTCCCCCTCAAAAAGATAAATTTTTTCCCAATTACTTTCCCAAAGGGCCCCCCCAGGTTTTTTTTTAAAAAAACAAAAAAAGACCCAAAGGCCCCCCTTTCAGAAACAAATTTTTTAAAAAAATTTTTTCCCCCATCCCCGACGGAAAAATTGGGGGTATTAATTGAAACCCCCCAATGGGAAGTGTACAATTAAAAATTTCTCCCCCCCCCTTTTTTTTTTAAAAAAACCAAAATAATAATTTTTTTTAAAAAAATATGTTGGGTTTTTGGGTAAACTTTAAATTTTGGGGAAAAAATTTTTATAGTTTTTTTTTTGGGGGTTTTTTTCCCCCCTCCTCAGGAAAACCCCCGGGTTTTGTCCCCCCTCCCGTTGAAACAGTTTTCCCGGGATGTATAAAAAAAAAAGGGGGGGAAAATTAAAAAAAAAACTAAAAAATTAAAATTTTTAGGAAAAAAAAGGAAAAAAAAAACATAAACCCTTTTTTTTTAAAAAAAAAAAAAACAATTTTATGAAATTCCCCCGTGCCCCGGGGCTGAAAGGCCCCAAAAAATTCAAGTGTAAAAGCAAACCCCAAAAAAAATTGGGCCCCTCCCGTTTTTTTTAAAAGCCCCCCCCCCCCCCCCGCCCCCCAGCAAACCAAGAGTAAAATTCCCAAATTTTTTTTTTAAAAAACTCTTTTTTTTAGTAACCCAAAAAAAAAAATTTTTTTTGTTTAAAAAAATGGCCTTTTCCCCCCCGATCTTAAGGGCCCAAATTTCAAAAAAAAACACACAAACCCAAACCCTTTTTTAAAGTGAAAGACCCTTCAAATGAACCAAAAAGGGCCCCCGGCTTTTTAATTTAAAATTTTCGAAAAACAAATATTTAAAAAAAAAAAAAAATTTTTTTTTAAGGGGCACAAAACCAACCCGGGGAAAGGCCCCCAAAAAATTAAAATTGTTTATCTGGAAAAAAACAAGGCCAAAACCTAAATTTTTATTTTTCAGTTTTGGGAAACATGTTTCCCCCTGTTAACTTCCCGGGTTTGGCCCAAACTTATGAAATTTTTTACCCCTCCGGGGTGCAAGGAAAGAAATTAAAAAATTTTGGGTTTTTAAAACACCCCCAAAAAAAATTTTTTTTCCCTTCTCCCCCTAAACCCGGTTTTTTCCCAAAAATTTTCATTTTTTTCACATGGAAAAAAAATTACAATTGTAGTCCTGGTGTTTAAAAAAAAAACACATTTTCTTTTTAAAAACAAGCGAATTTTCTCGAATTTTCCCTTTAAAATTAAAAAAGGGGAATTTTCTTCCCCCCCAAAAGGATTTTGTTTTTTTTCATTTGGGGTGGGAAACCCTTGGGGGTTTGGGGTAAGGTGTCCCCCCTTTTTGGGGGCTGGCGGCCGGGGGTTTAATTTCCCCTACCCCGGCCCCAGATTTAAAACTGTTTTCCCCAAAAACCCCTTCCCTTCCCCCTCTGACAAAAACATCCTTTTTTGGGAAGGGGGGGGAATGCCAGGCCTCCCCCAGTGGTTCCCGGGTTCCCAACCCTTTTTAAATGTAAGGGGCCCCCTTTATTTTTTAAACTCAGAATTTAAACCCCCACCATTTTCACATTTTGGGGTAAAATGGGGTAAAAGCCGAAAAAAGGTTTAAAAAATAAGAAACCGGTGCTAAAATTAAAAATAATTAATAATAAAAAAAAAATAAAATTTAATTAAAAAATTTTAAAAATAAAATTTAAAATTAGTTTCCCCCGAGAAAAAAATTTTCCCAAATTTCCCCCAAAAATTAGTTTTTACAAAGTTTTTTTTTTTTAAGGGAAAACCCACCAAATTTTTTTTAAAGGGGGGGAAATTTTTAATTAAATTGGGATATTTGGGTTTCCCCGATTTTTTCGGGTTTGCCCGGGTTTTTGTTTCCCCCTTTTTTCCGGGCCCCCTCTCCACCCAACTCAAACCCACCCAAAAAAAAAAACCCAAAAAGTCCCCCCCGAACAATCATCTCGAATAAAAAAAACCCTGCTCAAAAAAAACCAAAATGAAAAAAGGGTGGGGTCGCAAAAAAAAAACCCTTTTTTTTCCCCAGCGGGGGACCCCGAAAAAAAAACCAAAAAAAAAACCCATAATTTAACCGCTAAAACCCTGAAAAAAACCAAAATAAAAGGGGAAACAAAAATAAAAGGGGGGTTAAAAAACCCGTTTTAATTTTTTTTTTAGTTTTCCCCCTGTACTCAAAACCCCACCACCAAAAGGTCAGTAACACTGAGTCAGGAAAAAACTGGGCCCCGTAAAAATTTCTAACTTTCAACGATTTAAAGGAAAAGGGGGATGACCCCAAAAAAGGTCAGTAAAAAATGTTCCAAAAAATACGGGAAAGAACTTAAATTTAAATCAGGGGGAGGTCCCCCAAATAAAATTTTTGGAAAAAAATTAATTTTTTCTTGAAAAAAAAAGTCCCCCCGTTTTTTTTTCACTTTTTTAAAAAAAATTTTTTAAAAAATTTAAAAAAAAAAAGTGTGGTTTTTTTTTGCCCCCCAAAAATTAAAGTCCCCAAATAAGAAAAGGCTGGGGGAAAAAAGTAAATTTTTTTTTGGGTGAAGGAAAAATTTGGCTAAAAAAAAAAGCGGGTTTAATACCCCAAAATAAAAAAATTTTTTAAGGGGAGAATTTTTCAAATTTCCCGTGCCAGGGGGATTCCAAAAATTTTCCTTTTTTGGGAATTAAAATTTTTGGAAAATTTCAAAAAATTTTAAACAAAAAAAAGGTTTTAAACCCTTTTTTGAGAAAAAAAATATTACGGGAAAATTTAAAAAAAATTTTTTATTTCTGTCCCAAAAGAGCTTAGGGTTTTTACCTTAAGTACCTAGCCCAAAAGGAAAAAACATTTTTTTAAGATTTCTCTCACAAAACAATCATTGATCTGTCCCCCCAAAATGGAAAAATTTTCCCCCTAAACGGGTTTTTTTTAACATTTTTTTTTTTTTTTCTGTAAATTTTTTTAAAAATGTTAACGATTTGATTGTGTTTTTTTCTTAACAGAGGAAGGGAAAAGAAAGGGATTTCCCCTATTGGGCCCCAAATATTCCCTAAAAAACCCGCAAAAACTTTCCCCTTATTTTTAAAAATATCAATTTAAAAAGAAAATTTTTTTGTGGGGTTTGTATGAGATGGGGGAAAAAAATACGGAAAAATATCCTCAAAAACCAAAACCCCCCGTTTATCAAAATATATCAAAAATTAAAAACAAAAAAGTTTTCTAGGATTAAACCAAAAAAAATATCCCTCTTTAAAAAAAATATTAATTTTTTTTAAATTTTGGGCCCTTAATTTTAAATTCAAGAATTTTTTTATTTTTCACTCCAATTCAAATAGGTCAACCCTTTTACCGAAAAAATTTTTTTTTCCCTAAAGCGGGAAAAAAAAAAAAAAAAAATAATAAGTCCCCCACACAAATTTGTATAAACTAGTAAAAAAAAAAAAATTTTGTTTTATCCAACACCTTAACTTTTGTCCCCAAAATTTTGAAATTTTCCTTTTGGGGGGCTAAGGGTCCCCGGGTTTCCGGGTTTTCCCCGGCCAAAGGGTGAAAAAAGTATCATTGGGGGAAAAAAATGGGTTTTTTTTCCTTTTTTACAGTGATGAATTTTAATGGAAACCGGGGAAATGGTTTTTGGGGGGCCCCTGGGCCCATTTTTCCCCAGTCTTCTGGGGCCCTGGATTAAAAAACCCGGGGTTTTTTCGCTTTCTAGAAACGGTTTTTCCCGGAAAAAATGGAGTAGTCCCCCAATTTGCAGAAAAAAAAGAAAAACCCTTTGATTAAATTTTGGGAAAATGGCTCCCAGGGTTAAAAAATAGAAGAAAAAAAAAGCAAAACCCGGTTGGGTAGGGGGTTTTAAAAAAAGAAAACCCGGGGTAAAAAAGTCCCCAAATGGGAAAATGGGAACCCCTAAAAAATGAAAGGCCTTCCCCTTGGGTTGGTTTTTTTTGGGGAAAACAATTCCCCCGGGGGAAACCTAGCAATAAAAAATTTGATTTGGCCAAAAGGGAAAAAACAGGGGGAAAACCCTATTTTCAGAAAAACCTGGGAGCCCCCACTGGAGAAACGGGAAAAATTCCCCCGGCTCCCCCCTATGGAGGAGGGGGGGTGGGCAAAAAACCCCAAAAAAGGGTTAAAAGAAAAAAAGATCATTTTGCATAGGTCAGTGGGGGGATTTCCCCCTTAAAACCCATGGGGGATAATCAAGAATTGTAAAAACCCCCAAAAAATAAAAATTAAAATCCCCCCCCCCATTGTCCCCCCTCTATGGAGCTTGTTTTTATGGGCCCCCCCCGACTGAACAAACGTTAAAAACGGCCCAGAGCCATCCGGGGGTTTTAGAGGAAAAAATTTTTTTATGAGGCCCCGTGGGGCCCCATGGGTGTGGTGACAGATTTTCCCTGGAAACGTCCCCCCCTAAAAAGGGGGGTGGGGGCCGGTTTAAAACTCCCCCATTTAAGGGGAAAAAGTATTCCCGGGTAAATGGTTTTTTAAGAAAAAATTTAAACTGGAAAAAAATGGGTTTTTGCCCAGCCTTTTTCCCGAAAAATCCTAAACAAAAAACAAAAAAGCCATTTTTGAAAAAGCAAACAAAAAATTTTAAAAAGAAAAAGCAAAAACCCCAAAAAAAAGGGGAAAAAACCCCTGGAAAAAACCAAAAAGAAAATTTTCCCAAAATACCTTTCTTTTTCAAACCAATTTCCCGCCGCATTAGCCAAAAAAAAACAAAAATTTTTAAAAAAAAGGAAAAATTTTTGAATTTTTAAATTTCTCGAAACTTTTTTTTTTCAAAGTTTTTTGAAATTAAATTTTCGCAGCCCTTAAGTATTAGAAAAATTTTTTAAAAGATTTCGAACTTTCCCCCAAAATTCCCTTTAAATTTTTATTTTTTTAATTTTATACAATTTTTAACCAAATTAAAAATTTAAAAAAAATTTTTTTGTAAAAAAATTTTTTACGAAACCATTCTGCTTAAAGTAAGTATGGGGCAACCATTTTTTTAAAGGCCCGCCAAAAGTGTATGTGGGGCCCCAAAGTTTGGCCCAAATGGCTTTGCTTGGGCCCTTTGGGCCCCCCGACGTTTTTTAGTAATTTTTGTGTCCTTTTTTCCCCTTTTTTAAAAAGAATTAAAAATTTTTTATAATAGTTTTGGGAAAGGAAAAAAATGTTTTTTTGGGGTTTTTAAAAACCTTTTGGGGTTAAGGGTTTTTTGTAATTCGTAAACTTGGGGGTAAAAAATGTAAGTATTGTAAAAAAATGGCGCCAAGGAAAAGGAGACAATTTTTTTGCAAAAACCAAATCCCCAAGACCCCCCGTTCCCCGGGTACTAGCTCTAAACGACCCCCTCCCCAAACCCCCGCTTAAAAAAGATCTTTAAAAGTAATTTCCCCCGCCCCTGGGCCCCACTGGTTCCCTTTTTTTATATAATAATAACCCCCTTTTTTTTTATCCGGTTTTTTTTTGAATTAAAAAAAAAAAATAAAAAATTAAAGAATTTAAAAATGCCGAGGAAACAAACCCTTTTGGGTTAAAAAAAAAAAAAATGGTTTTTTTTTAAAAATTTTAAAAAAATTTAAACCCCAAAAATTCCCCAAAAAATTTAAAAATTTTTTTTTGGGAAAGATTTAGGGTTTTTAAAATTTCTTTTTCTGGACTATATCTTGGGGAAAAAAAAAAAAATAAAAAAAACTTTTTTACATTTTTTTTTATAAATTTTAAAAAAATTTAGTGTTAAAAGGTTTTTTTTTAAAAAGGAAAAAAAAGGGGAAATATAAAAAATTTAAAAAAAAAAGGAAAACTATATTAATTTTTTTTTAAAAATTTTAAAATCCCCCGTTGGGCGTCATTTTAAAAAAAAATTTGTAAAAAATTTAAAATTTGGAAAGAAAAAAAAATAATTGGGGGGGCTAGTTTCCCCGAATTTTAAAAAAAAGAAATAACCCAAAAACCCTTTGGGGGTTTTTTAAAAAACCAAACCCTTTTTTCATTTAACCCAACCCCAAAGGGGGAAAGTTAAATTAAACCCCCCAAAGGGGAAAAAAAATTAAAAAAAAACAATTAAAAAAAAAACAAAAAAAAATTCCCAAAAAACGAAAAAAACCTCTTCAAAAAGCTCCCCGGGGTCCTGTTTTGGGGGAAAAAATACCTTTTTTAATTTAAACCTTTTTTTTTTAACCCTTTTCCCCCAAAAATGGGGCCCCCACCCCTTTCATAAAAACAATAAAACCCCGGGTTTTTCCCAGGTCCGCTTCCCCCGGAAACAACCCCTTTCAGGTGGGGACGGGGTAAAAAAGGTTTGTGGAACCTTTTTTTAAAAATTTAAAAAATACAAAAAAAAATGAAAAAAATGGAATAGGTTTAAAAAAAGAAAAACTAAAGAAAAAATGGTTTCAACACCAAAAGAAAAGGGGAATTGGAGAATAAAAAATTGTGTGTTTGTAAAAATTTTTCCCCCTTAAAATAAATTAAAAAATCATAAAAATTAAATTTTTTGGGGAAAAATTTTAAAAAAATTTTCCCCTATAAACCCCCCCTTAGTGACTTCCCCCTTAAAATTAAAAAAATTTAAAAATTTTTCATTTTTTTATTAATGTTTTAAACCAAAAATTTTTAAATTATTCAGAGCCCAAAAAAGCATGAATTTTTTTTTTTTTGGTTTTGGGTTTTACGTTTTTTAAATTTTATAACAAACGAAAAATAAAAAAATAATAAAGTTTTTTTTTTTTTTGAGTCCCCGGGTTTTTAACCCAACTTAAAATTAAAAAATACCAATTTGTTTAAAAAAACAATTTTTTAAATTTTTTTAAAAAAATTTTTAAAAATTAAAAAAAAATACGTTTTAGCCAAATTTTTTTTTCCCAATTTATTTTTGGTTTGGGTTTAAAAAGGGAAAAAAAATTAAAAATTCCTTAAAAAAAGGTCATTGCAAATTTTTGGGGCCCCAAATTATTTTCTCTGGCAAAAAAGTTTTTCCCTTTCCAGGGAAACCCAAATTTTTTTGAAAAAAAATAATTTCGTTTAATTTGAAAAAAATTTTAAATGTTGGGTGAAATAAGTTTTTAAATTAAAAATTAAATTCCCTTTTAAAATTTGGGCAATAAATTTTTTTAAAAAAGGGGAAATTGGGAAATATAGTCAAAAAAAAAGCAAAAAAAACCAAAAAATTTTAAAATAAAAAATTTTTAAATTGATTTTCCCCCTCATGGTAAAAGGAAATTTTTTTTATTTTCCCCTTTTACCCTTTAAAAAAAATTTTTTGTGGGAAAACAGACCCAAACCCCACTTTTTTAAATTCCCCTGCCCCCGGGGGTTGGGGGTTTTAAATTTTAAAATTTAAAACTGTTTCCCCCCCCGTCGTTTTTTACCATTTTTTTTTACGGGCGTTTTTAAAAACCTTTTTTTTGAAAAGGCCAAATAATAAAAAAAAAATTTTCATCCACCATTTTAAAAATCCAAAAAAAATTTTGGAAAAAAGTCCCGTCTCGTTTTTTAAAGGGTTCCCCGAAAGCCCCAAAGGGAAATGGGCCCCCTTTGGAAAAAAAAAAAAAATTTTTAAAAATTAAAAATAAAAGAGAAATTTAAAATTTAAAAGGTTTGTAAAAACATCTCCCCCCGCTGGCCTCAAAATAATTTTTTAAAAATTTTATTTAATCAATTTAAAAAAATAACTAAAAAAAATTTTAAAACGACAGGAAATTTTTAAAAATTCCCTTTCCCAAAATAAAAAAATTTTTATTTTAAAACAAATTTAAAAAAATGTTTAAAATTTTTTGAGTTAAAATAAATTAACATTTTTCCCTTTGAAACTCCCAAAAAATTAAAAAAAATTTCCCTTTAAATCGAACCCCAATAAAGCTTTGTTTTTTGGTTTTTCCCCGGAAAAAGGGCCCCCCTACTTTTTTATTGGAAAAAAATTTTTTTCCCCAGAGGTTTTTTTTTACTTAAAAAGGGGGTTGTTTTCTTTAAAAAAAAAACCAAAAAAATTTTCAATATTTTAACTTGATTTTAATTAAATTTATTTTTTCCTTTCCCTTCCCCGATTTTAAAATTAAATTTTCCCGGTTTTTTTCCAAAAAAAAACCCAAAAAATTGCCCCCGGAAAACTTCACAACGGCCCCCCAAAAATGTTTGGGGTTGGGAACCCCCCAAGGGGGGAAGGGCTGTTTTTTCCCTTTCTTTTTTTATTTATTATATGCAAATTTTTTGGTTTTTTTTTTTTTTAAAAAAAATTTGGGGAAAAAACCCGTTTTATTCAATTTCCCAAAAAAACCCCAAGCCCCAAAAAAACAAGTAAAATTAAAAATTTTTTTGGGGATCGGCCCCTACTTTTGGGGGACATAAAAATTTCCCTTTTTTTCCCAAATGGCCCAAAAATGAAAAATTTAAGTTAAAGAAACCCCCTTTTCCCTAAATTGGTCCCCCTCCCCAAAAGTAAACTGACCCAAATTTTCCCCCCCCACGTCCCCCCCTTTTCAGGAACCCCCCCAGTTCCCTTTAACTTTGATTTTAAGGGAAAGAAACCCCCAAAAACCCCCTGGGGGTTTTAAACCCCCGGGTTAACTCATTGGGGGAAAACATCCCCCTGCCCCTTTTAAAACCCCCAAATTCGGGCTCCAAAAATTCCCCCCCCTTTTTTTTTAGGGTAATTTTTTTTTTAACTTAAAATTTTAAAAAAAAATTTTTTTAATGGGAAATAAAAAAAAGGTTGGGAAAAAGCTTTTTGAAAAAACCTAAATAAAAAGGGACTTTAAAATTTTTGAAAAAAGCCGGGGAATATTTTTTTATGTCCCGTAAAAATTTTTTATTGAAAAATTTTTAAAAAATTTTTTTTTCCCCCGGGACATAAAAAACCCAACCCCGCCCCGCCCTGGCCCCGGGCATTTTGGAAAAACCCCTCCAAAAATTTTAGAGTTTTTTAAGGCCCCCCGAGGGGCCCCAAAAAACCCAGCCCAGAAAAGGTTGGAAATCCCCCCCCTTCCCCCGGCCCCGAAAGGAAAAATTAAAAAAAACCGGCCCCAACCCCCCTGTGCCCGGCTGAAAACCCCCGGCCGGGGAAGCCGTTTTTTTTTTTCAGCCCCGGGTGGATCCCAAAAAAGGGTTTTTTTAACTAAAAAGCCGGCGAACCCCCCCATTTTGCCGGCGGGTTTTTTCCCCAAAACCTCTTTTCTTTCCCCCCAAAGTTTTTTTCCGGGTGGGGCAAACCCGGGGGAGAAGCCCCTTTTTTTTTTTTGGGAAAGGGGGCCCCCCAAAAAGGGGTTTTTTTTAGAACCGAGGCCGGGTGAACCCCCATGGGCCGGCCCCTCAAAAACTTTTTTTTTTCCGAAAATTTTTTTCCCGGGTTTGGGGGGCCAAAACCGGGCCCCCGGGGAAAAACCCCTTTTTTTTTCCCAAAAGGGGGGGACCCCAAGAAAGGGGTTTTTTAGACCCAAAAGGGCCGGGGGGAACCCCCCCAAAAAGTGGGCCCCGGGGAAAAAAAAACTTTTTTTTTTCCCAGAAAAAAACGAGGGCCCCCCCCGTTTTCATGAAAAATTTTTAAAAAATTGTTTTTTTTAAAAATTTTTTTTGGTTTTTTTTATTTCGAAATTTTGTTTTTTAAAAGTAAAACCTTCCCCCCCCCCAAAATTTTTCCCCTTTTTTTAAAAGAAAAATCCCCCGCAGCTTCCCCCCCAGTTTTTTTTTAACCCCAAAAATTTTTTTAAATTAAACCCCCCATAAACCCCCCCCCTAAAATTTTTTATTAATTTTGAAATTTAATTTTAAAGTTAAACCAAACCCCCCAAAATTTTTCCCCGTCGCTAAAATAAAACGGGCAAACCCCCAAAAAAAAGTTTTTTTTTACTAAAGTGGTTTTTTTGTTTTCCCCCCCTAACCTTTAAAAAATACTTTTTTTAAATTTCCCAAATTTTTTTTTGAAAAGTTTTCCCGCCCCCCCAAAAAATTTTCCCCCTTCCCCTACATAATCCCCCCAACCCCAAAACAGTTTTTAACCCCAAAATGTTTTTTTTTGTTTTTTTTCCCCCAAATTTAACTCACCAAAAGTTTTTTTCTATGGAAAAAAACCCCCCCCATATTTCCCTTTTTTTAAAAAAAGGGAAAATTTAAATTTTTCTGGGGGCCCCCTACCCCCCAAAGCATTTTTCCCTTTTTTTTTTTCCCCTCAAAAGTTTGCATTACAAAAAATGAAAAAATTTTTCCTTTAAAAAAATTTTAATTTTCAAAAAATGAAAAAAATTGTTTTTTTTAAAACCCCTTTTTTTTCTTGTTTAAATCCCCTGAAAAATTTTTCCCCCCCAAAATACCCCTTAAAAAACAACCTTTTTAACCACGGGGATATAATTAAATTTACGGGGGAAAAACCGGGGGTTGGGGAAGTAAATTCCCCGGGGGGAAAAAAAGAAATTTCCCCAAAACCCCTGTTTTTTTTTTTTTTTTAAAAATCAAGCTAAAACCCCCGCTTTTAGTGGCAAACATGGTTCCCCCCCAAAGCCCCCTTTTTTTCATTTGGACCCCAGTTTTTTTGTAGAAAAGGGGGGAAACGGGGGCCCCCCCCGATCCCCCCCCTTTGGGGGGCACTTTAAAAAAATTTTTTTTTTTTTTTCCCTTAAATTTTTTCCCCTTCCCCCGTCCCCTTTTTCCTTTTTAATTTCAAAAAGCCCAAATTTCCCTTTCCCTTCCCCCAATTTTTTTAAAAACCCTTTTTTAAAATTTTTTCCCCCCAAAAACCCTTTTTAAAATTTGTTAAAATTAGCGAAAAAAACCCGAAAAAGGGTTTGTAAAAATGGCCCTTGCCCCAAAAAGAAATAATTTAAAACCCCCCCAAAACGCCCCGTCCCCCCTGGTCCCAAAAGGGGGTTTTTTCCTTCCCCCCAATCAGAAATGTAGTAAACCCCGGGGGTTTTTTTAAACCCCCCCCGATCGGAAAAAAGTAAAATTTTTTTTTTTTCCCCCCCTTAAAAAGGGTTTTCCCCCTTTTTTCCCCCTCCATGGGAAAAAAGTTTAAATAAAAATTCCCCCCTCCCCAAAATTCCCCGCCCTTTTCTCCAAAATTCCCTTTTTTTTAATTAGCGAAATTTTTTTTTTTGCGGTGTAAAACTTTTAAACGGAAAAACCAAAAAAAAACGTAAAATTGGGACAAAAACAAAAAAAGGGTTGGGGAAAAAACATTTCCCAAAATTTTTTTTTCCCCCCCCCAAAAAAAAAATTAAAAAAAAAACATTTTTGGAAACCCCCGAAAAATTTGGAAAAAGGAACCCCAAAAATTTCCCGGAAACGTCCCCAAAATTTTTTGTGGGCAAAAAAAAAAAAAAAATAATTTTTTTTTAAAAAAAAAACGAAGTGGTAAAAACCCAAAATCCCGAAAAAATGGCCCCTTTTTTAAAAAACGCACCCCAAAACCCCCTTTTTTTTTATAAAAAAAAAAAAAAAATCGGAAAAAAAACTTTTTTTTGTTTTTTTTAGATGTTTTCCCCTTTTTTATAAAAATATTAAGGTTTTTTAATTTTTTAAAGGAAAAAAAAAAGCCCAAATTTTTGTTTAAAATGTTTTTTACCTTAAAACCGGGAATTTTTTTGAAGTAAACCCCCCTTTTTAAAAAACCCCTTTTTTTTTTTTTATTTTTAAAAGAAACCGGGGCCTTTTTTAATCGGGGCTGGGGTCCCCAAAACTTCCCCCCAAATTAAGGGCCCCAAATTATCCCCACCCCCCCTTTTTTTTTGCGTTTTTTTTTATTTTTAATTTGGGGTTAAAACGAAAAACCTTTTTTTTTTAAAACCCTTTTTTTAGAAAATTTAAAAAGTTTTTTCCCCCAAAACCCCCCAGGCCCCAAAACACTATAAAAAATTTAAACCCCAAATCCGGGGCCGGGAACTTTTCCCCTGGAGGGGAAATAAAAGGCCCTTGGTTCCCCTTTTTTCCCAATTTTTTTGGGATGTTTAAAAAAACCCCGGAAGGTGTGGGGAAAATACCCTCCCCGGCCAAATTTTTTAAAAAGGGCCCCTTTCGCCCCTTTATTCCCTTGAAAAAATTCCCCCCTGTTTTTTGAAACTAAAAAAGTCCGGGTTTAGAAAGTGAAAAATTTTTAAAAACCTCCCAAAAAAAAAAAAAACTATTTTTTTTTTTCCCGTGGTAAAATTTTCCCCAACCCAACCCTTTTTTAAAACAAAAAAAAATTTAAAAAAGGGAAAATATTAGGACTTTTTTAAATTTTTTTTATTCTTTTTTATTTATTTTTTATTTTTAAATGTTTTTTAAAAATTAAAATTTGTTGGTAATAAAAGTAAATTTTGCTTATTTCGTCCAGTGTTTTCCCTTTTTTCACTAATTTTCAAAGGGATCCCCCTAATGTTAAAGTCCATTTTTTTTTTATTTCTAAACTCCAGAAAAGCCCCCAAAATACATTTCCATGAAAAAGGGTTCCCAATTTTCCCCACATTTTTTTTTACCCCGTCCGAGCCGATGAGCCCCCCACGCGCCGGCCCCCCTAAAACCCCCAATGGGGGGAACCCCCCCATAGCCCAAGTGAATTTCAACTTTTTCAAAACCCCCCAAAAAAAAGTTTTAAAAACTGCACTTCCCCCATGCTGTGATCCCTTTTTCATAATTTCCCAAAACTTTTTTCCCCCTGTGGTTTTCCCCCCACCGGGGGCGTCCCTGGAAAATCCCCCGCCCCTTTTATCCAAACATCACCCCCCAGGGGATCCGGTTTTTCCCTTTTTCTTTGTCCCCTTTTGGGCCCCCCATCCGTCAAACTCAACCCTCGGGTTTTTTCTTGAAATACCCCCCTTTGAATAGGGGCAAGGGGGTCCTTTTTCAGGGGCCCAAACTCAGTTTTTTTTCCTTTTTTCACCAAAGTTCCCGTGAGAATTTTTGGTTCCCCACTTTTTTGGCTTCTAATTTTTTTTCAGATGTTTTGGGTTCAACTATTTGAATTTTTTCATAAAACAAAGTTAAAAAAACCCCCCCCCCGCCGTTTAAAAGGGGGTGGGGGTAAAAAACTACTCTAAAACCGGTTTTTAGTGCCCCGTCCAAAAAACCCGCCCCAAAAGACCCAACCCCCCAGGGAACCCCCTCCTTTGTAATTTTTTTGGGGTTCGGGGGGAAATTTCCCGGGCATCTAGGTTTTACGTAAAAAATTCCCTACAAAAAGTTCAAAAAACTCCCCATTAAAAGGGGGTTTTCCCCAAAGATCTAAATTTTCTCTCAGCCTTCCCAAAAAAGCAATGGCCCCCCCAAAAAAATTTTTTCAAAAATCCCCCCCGAAATTTTTCCCCCCAAAAAAATTTTTCCCCCCCTTTTCCATTTTATCCCCCTAGCCCCCTTCCCACAAAAACCTTCCCTGGGCCTTTAAAAAGTTAAAAGGGGCCTCCGTAGACCTTTCCCCTTCTAAAACCCCTAAAAAATTGGGTTTTTTGAAAGGGTTTCCCCAAAAAACCTTTTTTTTAAATGTTTTTGCAATCTATTGCACAGGATTTTTTTTCTTGCAATTTTTCGCATACTTAAAGAGCCCATATCGGTATTACGATTTCGGGAGTTTAGGATTTTTATCCTCTCTTTTTACTCAGATAACTACCTCACTTTGCTTCCATATATTAGGTACCCCGGCCCCGAGCCACGCATCATTCATAAAATCTAAAAAAAAGGCGCACCTGCTCGCTGATCTGTTGAAGGACCCCACCCTATCCCACTACCCCCAGGTGTTTTTCTTCTTTTTTATTTCACCCCAAAAAAATTTACTATCTCAAAAAGGGGGCACTGGATTGTCACCTCATTGTTGTCGTAACTTCTCGTCATATCCTATCTAGCTATCACTTGTCCTTCGGTCTTTCTCCATCTTCGTCGGGGAAGTGGGGATGTCCCTATAAGTGCCTCCTGTTCTTCCCAGTTTGATGAAAACCTCCCCCCGGCTTCCTTATGGTCAAGATAATTGTTGGGGCCTTTTTAAATTTCCTGTAGCTATCTGGAACAGTATACCCCATGCTTTTTCTTCTCAATTAATGGCTTAAACAAATAAAAATCTAAAAAAAAAAAATAATGATTCATAAAAAAACAATTTCTACTTGGGGAATTTTTTCTTTTTTTTTTCTAAAAAACTTTTCTTAAAGGCCCAAAAAAATAAGTTGTATTCATAGCCACCTAAAGGAAAAAAGTCCCCCACTTAAAAACCCCGGGCTCAGTCTTGAAAAAAAAAAATTTTTCACAAAACAACCGGTGGTCACCTATAAAAGGGATGTGTATAAAATCCTGTATATATAATAACATTTTTTTTTTAACAAAATACAAGTAATCAATTTTTGATACAATCATTTCCCCCCCACAAAGGATACGGGGGAATCCATTTTACCTTATTTAATTAAAAAATTTTTTGAAAACCTTTTTCATATTTACAACTTTTTAAAAAAACTCCCCCCAACCCCGCAAAGAAATGTGAAATTTAAACTGATCCTAGAAATTTTTTAAGTTATCTAAAATTTAATTATTGGTAATTAAGGGTTATTTTAAAGTATAATAATAACAATTAGTAATTCCTTTTTTTTTATTTAAAAAAACATTCAAAACTGTCAAAACCTAATATTTCAAACATTATTAAAAAGTTTTTCGGGTTCAACCTTGGTCCCGGCACGATTTATCTATTTCCAAACCCTTCCCCCACCCCTGACAAACATCTTTGGAATGTGTAATCCCCCGGGCGCCAAGTGGTTTTGGGATTCCACGTTAAAAATGTAGGTCCTTTATTTCATCTCACAAAACAAAACCCTACCATTACCATTACGTAATGGCGTAAAACCTGAAAAGGGTAGTAAACGCGGTGCTAAAAAATAATAATAATAATAAATAATAAATTTTTTCTTTGGAAAATTTAGGATCCCACTCAGCGATTGGCAATACCCAGGGGTTAATGAATTCTATTTAATTGTTTATCATAACAAATATTTTTTTAAAATTAATTTTTTTTTTAGCTTAAATCGATTTTTGTATCCTTTTTGTTAGAAGGGATAAAGTTAAATTATTTTTTATTGACTAGTTTTTACTAAAAAAAAGTGTCTTATATGTATTGGTTTTTTTTTTCGCACCCTCCACACCCCCCTTTTTTAAACACCTATTTTTTCTTAGGCAGGATAAAAAATAAATCAATTTTTAACTAGATTTAAAAATAATTTTAATGTTTAGGGGGAAAAAGTAAAATATTAGTAAAATGTGTCTAAAACGTGTAAAAAAAACTCGCAAAAGTATTTAAAAATAAATTAGTAATGATTAGTAAACCCTTTTAGCATTATTTATTCCCATTTCCACAAAAATATTTTTTTTTCAAGTGGATTTGAGTAAAAAAAAACTACCAACTTCTGCATTCCCAAATTAATCCAGGGCAACTAAAATTCCACATAAAAAGCCATTCAAAAGTAAACAAAAGTTAACCCGTTTTTTAAAATCTAGGGCATATTAAACCTAACTCGATTATTTATACTTTTCCTGACATTAAAAACTTTTGGGCCCCCACAGTTTTCACTAAAAAGCCAGAGAAGATTGTCTACCTGCAAAAAATCCCCCTCCCCCACCCCCCTACCCATCCCCAAAAAATTCATCCAAGAATTTCCCCGTCATCCACCCGCTTTTTGTAGATGGGTTTTTTTTTTTTTTTCTCAAAAAGGAAAAGGGAAAGGTAGCATCCCCCCTTTTTACCTTTTTCCTCGTGACACAAACGCTATCTTTCAATTTTTCTCAACATTTTCTTGTTCAACACCCTTAAAAAAGCAGGATTGTTGATTTTAACAAGTAGTCGGTTGGAAAAGGGGAGAACCCAGAACATTATATTGAATGTGTTCAAACCCAAGAGGTCAAAACTGGGAATAAAAGGGGGACATGTAGGAAAACCATTCTGAGGACCCAGCTATGTACGGGGGCGTTTATTGCATCGAAAGGAGAGAAAAAGCTAGAAAAACTTTACCGACAGCATGAACGAAGCTAGAGACAGAAGACCCAAGACTAGACAGACAAAGAATACAAAACAGAACCGACGACTGACGATGATGACGATGACAATTGAGTGACGGAGCCCCAACACCAGGGTACTCATAGTGGATATTTCGAATAAGTAGAGGGGGTTGAAATTTAGGTGATGACGTAGAAACCCCCCTCTGAGAAGGAATGTGAGGACACGGTTGGGACCTGGAAGACGAGTTCACCCTAATGGGCCCCTGAGGGGGGTTTTGGGATCCCAACAACCTGAAGGACCAACTTTCCAGCCGAAAAACATCTTGAGGACGGACAACCCCGGGGACACGGGGAAGAACCGGGGGGGTGTTCCCTTTCTTGGCAACGAGAAAAAGGGGATTGGGGCATTTGGGCATCCTAGGGCAAGATGGAAAAGTCCCTATCTTTCAGCCCCCTGATCACCACGGGCTTAATGTAGAGAATCCAGCGATGAAAATCTAATTTTGTAAAAATTTTTTTTGTTAATTTTATAGGGGAAAGGGGTTAATAAGAGAAAGTAAGGTAGTTTTAAAATTAGAAAAGGTCGGGGCGGAACTCCAACCCCTTTAAAAGGGACCTCCCCAGGTAGGAAGGGGGGTGCTCGTCTCCACCGGATTATGCTACCCGTGGGTAGCAGGAAACCCCGTTTGGGGTGGGGGGGGGGGGTCCGGGGAGTAAAAACCAGGGGCGGAAAAAACTGGAATGGTAGGGAGTCAGGACTTTTTCATAATAGTATATTTAGGTGCCAGCCTGTTTGAAAAAAAAGTTTAAATAATAAAATAAAAAAAATAAAATAATAAAAATTTTATTATTTATTAATTTATCACATCACTTTTTACTACCCGTTCAGGTTTAGCATCACGCTAATGGGGAATATTAGGGTGATTGTGAGATGAAATGGAGGCCTAAGTTTAACTGAAATCTGAACCAGTGGAGTCCCCCGGCACTTACACATTCACAAAAATTGGTGATTAATAAACGACTTGTCAAGGTGAAGGAAGGGTTTGTCCATCAGATAAACTGTGCCGGACTAAGGATTTAAACCCGGACCCCCAGCACAGAAGCTGACATCGCCGGTCACTTATTTTTTTTAAAAAAAAAAAGATACATTTTAAATAAAGGTTAAATCAAAAGTTGCACAAAATGGGTCTGATTTAAAGATTGTTAAGATACCGAGCCAAAAAAACCAAGAAAAAAAATTTTAGTCCAAATTAAAATTATAAAGACATGTAAAATGCGGGCAGGCCTAACCCCCGGGGGGAAAAATTACTATGGATTGAATAAAAAAAATGACCCAGGACACAGCGGGGAACGTAATGGATGTAAAAAAAAAAAATAAAAATATATATATAAACACACACAAAACCACACACCCCACCAAACCCAACATTTTATTAAGATTGGGGGGCTAAAAACATATATTTACCAAGCCCCCCCTTTTTTTTTTCCTCAAACCAGATGGCATTTGGAATGATATCGCCTCGATTTTTTTTAATTTATACTTTTAGAAGCTAATTTTGGGGTTACATCTAATTTTAATCTATTTAATTTAGACTCTAAAAAAACTTTTGGGGGGGCTACTCCCAACAAATTTCTAAAATTGGAGCCTCTAGAAACTATTTGGAGTGGTTCCTTACCTGGGAAAATTTTTGAAAATTGAGTACCTCTAGA
>JBCFYV010000012.1:50696587-50735105 GCA_039000515.1 Timema cristinae
TTTTTTTTTTTACCTAAACCCCAAAATAATTTACTAACCCCCGACGTTATCCCCTTGATTTAAAGAGAAAAATCATAGAATAGTTTAAATTAAAAGGGTTTATTGAATCTATTTAATTCCATAGGGAGAATACAATTGGAAAGAAAAAAGGTAAAAATAAATTGATATCCTCATTATAAATAAAATAATTTTTTTAAAAAAAATTTTTCCCACTTCGGGTTTTGGAGAAATGATGTTTCATTTTTGAACAATGTAACGTTTAAAAAGGGGAGCTAGCCTGATATATTAATGTTTGTGCGCCACCATTGGGGTGACATTTGATATAACGATTAAATTTGGGGCCCAAAGGGTTTGTTTGTTCTGTATTATAAAAATTAAAAAGAGATGTCTTATTTTAAAAATTTAAAAAATTTCGGGTGTTTTATATTTTTTTAATTTTAAGTAGATAACAGTGTTTTGCTAGATATTTCCACGTTGTAGATTTAAAAAAAGCCCGACAATTACGTTATATGCATGAAAATTTCCCGACAGGGGCTCCTCGTCGGGAAAGGAAAGTGAAGAGATGCGTACCCTGAGGAGGTATATCTAGCAAACATTCCCTTCTCGAAGCTTCCTAAAAAAAAAAAGGTGTGGTAAATCCAGGGGGGCGTTTCTGTCCACAAAACTGCGTTGTTTTTTTTAAACATAGACTAGGAGGATTTGCCATACCTTGAAACTTGAAAAAACTAACACAAATAAATCTTACTACCCCTCGCATTTAATATTTTAAATTTTTTAAATATAGATGTAAATTAATAAATTATTGAGACGTATAATTCCATATCATTAAAACAATAAAAAAAAAATTGGGGAAATTTTGATGTCAGAGAAATTTTTTGGATACTCTCTTCAGGGTTCATTTCGATTTCTCTGCTTTTTTTTTTTATGTTAATTAAGGGGAAAAATTTCTTTGTTCGCAAAGGTGGGTTGTTGCAAAAACAAAAAATTTTTGACTCCCTTTCCTTTTGCGCAATTTTGAAACCCCTTTGCAGCTGTTGACATCCAAAAATATTAAAGAGCTCCCTTTGATTTCAAATTTAACACGTGTTTTCATTAAGGGATCTAAGTTCAAGAAGGCCTCTCCCAAACCCCTTGGGGCTTTTTTTTTTTGGTACATCAGAAATTTTTCACATTTAAAGGGATCAACAACCCATCTGACAGTACGTGAATCAAATCGGAAAGTAAACAGAAAACCCGCTCTTTGATTTTTGGTAAGATGCCTTAAAACGTATCCTTGATGTCGTCAAAAGTTATATTTTCACAATCTTCCAAAATCAAAACAAAGTTGAAAAAGGAAGCTAGCTATCTGTTTTGTTCTGTCTTTCTGTCTCAAATATAAAAAGCTTTGATCCAAACGCTGAAATCTTTTCTCTGACTGTAATAATATTGTTTTGCCTTGAAATCTTTGTTCAGAATGCATTCACATACTCAAAATACCAGCTTAATATCGAGATCTGCAACACATAACGAGGAGTTTGTAAACTTATCCTGCAAAGAAAATCTTGATCAACTATAAAATTTCAAGTAAATTTGAAAGCCCACAATCGGTTCAAAACATTTCCACGTGAGCGCATATTCACTACTCTATGATAAATTAGGTCTGTATATTCAGCCTCAACCATTTTACATAATTCACTAAATAAAGCCTGTTTAGGCATGACTTTGAAAACATTTACATTGAATAATTTTAATTTATGTCTATAGAGGCTTTCATCACACCCCAAATAATTTAATTTTTATCCCATTTGGGGTAATTACCCCGGTTCGCCGACCCCTGGCCTAGGAGAAGTAGGTTGGGACTCATGGTTATATTGACGGCGTAATGCAAACATGAATGTAGTTCTAGTACTGTAATCGTAAGAATATGGCCCTTACTTATACTACGCTTTTAGATCATAATAGTAGATTTACGTAAACTATTGTATATAGTACTTATAACAATACTAATCTACGTTGAAATGGGGGAAAATCCGACGTTGGTGACACTTTTGCACTCTACCACCAAGCGCTGGAAGTAACATGAAGTGTGAAAAAAGACTGAAAACGCTGCTATCGACTTTTAACGCAACTTGATTGATAACGTTTCTAGTGTAAACGTACTTTCTTATAGGGCTAAATTTAATGGAAGTGTAAACTTAAAGCTTGGAATTTCTCGATTGTATTTTGTCCATTTACATAACTAAGATCCCCCCCCCCTATTTTAATTTGATTTGAGGAATTTAACGTGTACTTTCTGAACTGACTGATTTATAATCACACATGAAAATTCTATGAGTGAAAGCAAAAAGGGTCTATCAACTTTACCGGGATCTTAAGGCGATAACTTTACTCAAACACCACCGAGTAGACAAATAGCCAAGAAATTTAGGAGTGTAAAACTTCTGTCTCCCAATATAAATGAAATTTCGGGCACCGAGGTAATGTCAAGGCGTTTGAACCGCTCGCCCAATGCTCTCATCGATCGCAGGGAAGTATAGGACGGACACTGGCCTAACCTACCCTATACTTATATTCCATTCACGGTAGAAATACTTCTAAAAGGTCTTTTTTCTACCCAATAGCCTTCAATTTAATAGATTTAGGGTATGAAAAAGGAAAGGCCTTTCAGAAGGTCAATTCCTACCATGAACAGACATTAGTTGTGTGTGGTTGTGGTGTAAGGTCCACTTTATATTGTCGGTCACAACGCGAATAATAAAAAGGCGAACAGATCAATTCGATTCAACTTTGTTGGATACATTTTTATTTTAATAAGTTAGATATATTATTTGAAGAAAATAAAGTAAAATGAGTTATTTGGAACCCCGGAGTCTTATTACCTTTCCAGTTACACGAGACACATTTATTAATCAATTGAGTACCAATGAGACAGTGAATCTAGAAATATAACCACCCTATCACGAGGGTGAAAGTGGTAGAACCATTAGAAAAAATCACCCTCAGTACAGAACCGACCAGGAAATTTGAACCCACGTCCGCCCATACCACTGGAACAATTCCAGTTTAAAACGAGAGTGACGCATAAGTTATACCATGCGATCGTGTTTGTGAATATATATACCTATAAGATATATATATATATATATTATGTAAACCACTAGACGCTATATATTATCTTCTTTAGTCGACAACCCGAAGATGGCGTGTTAAAGATTTCTTATCCACTCCGCGTTAGGTACATTAGTTCTCTTCGGTTGGTTAGTGCTACCTGCGCCATCTGGTAGAAATCTCCTCCCGTACCAGGGAGTTCAGGGAGGTGGTGGTTCCCTGTTGCTTTCCGCACTGAAATGTCTAAGAAGCGAGTGCAAAAGCTTCACATTTTGACCGAATAGGTATTTCCACAAACCTTCCAGTGCTCTTTTACACGTCACAATCGACTTGGGACCGACGGCATCCACTGTCCTTGTTAGGAATCTCTTCACTCAAGAAAAATCCGTTGACCTCGGCTAGGGTTGGACCCAACCACAGAACATTGGGTCCTGACTCCAAGTGAACACATTATAACAAGACCACTGGAGGTAGACGTGTGGTGTGTGTGTGTGTGTGGTGCACACCAGTAACTTTGCTATAGAGAATATCCTAAATTTTCCTATTTCATCCCCCTTTTCAATTGCGCGCAAAACACACCTTTAAACCTCTAATTACATGACATCAACACCAAATCAAAACAAGGAACCAGTCAGTTTTTATTACATTTTAAATTTTACTTTCCTATACATCAAATTTGTGTTTTGTCTCGAAAACAGAATTTATTCTGGAAAAACTTGAAAACAACTATTTTTGTAATAAGAAAATATTGGCAACCTTATTGATTGATTAGGATAGATATCAATTCATCTATTTATAGGATTCATCCGAGATTAATAAGTAAACACCGTGGCCCATTATAAACCTTAAGTTTTAGATTTTAGCCATGTGATAGGTCATGTTAAAAAAACAAAATTATCTTAAAACATTAATTTTAATACATCTTATATAATTCATTCTGAAATTGCGTGTGTACATTACTTTAAGTTTTGTGAAAATCGTAATTAATCTTTTCGATGAAAAGTTTTCATGTTTAATCGTATAAGCTAGCTACAAGCTTCACAACTAGGGACTCTTGCTTTGGAACTTTTACTGAAGTTTTACTGCGTCAGACTGTTTCATCACGCTCTTTTGACAATATCTCCTCCAAGAAAATCCTTCCATGCAGTCAACCATTTAGTGTAATTTTGGTCCTTGTGGTGTGCTCCACCGCGGTCACGGCCTATGGGAGGATTTCGGGACCGGTCCCCTCACACATTCACCGAGTGTGAACCGAGGAATGGGTACTTAGGCATGGGAAAAAAAAAACACAATGCGATATATATACAAATCATTAAAAACCTGAGAATTTCTTATCACTGTACTGAATACAATAATATCTAAAAAAAAAAAACCGCAATTAATTCTACAAAGAATATTTCGCACCAGAATAATAGTCAAGTCCAAGGAAGGAGGAGCGTTTATGGATGAGTTGATTAATGGAAACAATAGACTTATGTATGTTCCTGCTTCTAAAACAAGGTTTGATAGAACAAGAATTAATTACATAAAATAAGCCTACATATTAAATATCATTAGAAGTTATGGACAAAAATGTACATTCACTGATAAATACATGGTTGACACTCGCTTTTTCAAAGAGTTTAATTGTGATGCCACCCCTAATTGCAATACAGCTGACGATACATCTGGTGATTGCATCCATCTTAAAGTATCAAAAAGTTGTTAAATTGACAGAGTTGGGGATGGGGAAATTCCTTAAGTAAAAATAATACATGATTTTAATGTTGAGAAAACATAGATTTTCCCGCGTTTCGATGCAGCGTGGTTCTAACGCGTTACTGCGTGTTTGATTAGACTGCCAAAGATGGGAAAATTAGAGTCGATCCCAGTGGGTGCACTGAGGGTGTTTTTGCTAAATAGTTTCCACTTTCTCGCCACCACACACATGCGGTGAATTCCTACCTCTTCTATGAAGATGGAAAAAAAAATAACATAAGAAAAAGGATAAGAACTATTTGGAAAGCTTTGAGATGTGGTGCAAAGAAGAAAAAAGTGTAACAGATTGGTGAATCTTAAGACGTTCATAAGACCTGTTTGTCAAACTTTTCCCTGTAGCGAAAACTCGATGATACTTTCAATGCATTTGCGGACCAGTCTCCAAGCTGTAAATTCTGTGATGTAAGCCTACGTGTTTATCAAACAAGTAAATTGGCAGATTTTTTTATTTGAACTTTGTTTCTTATCCAAAATTTCAAAATGTAATGCTTTACTTGTAATATATTGTTGACATGATACTTCCTTTTCCCCAATGGTACCGACCTGTGACCACAATTTAGAATCACTGGTCTATGAAGGGGTAATAGAAAAGAGAACCTACATGAAAGGCACATCGAAGGTCGTATAAGAACATCCTAAGAAGTTTTGCTAGTTAATCTCAATTTGGACAAGAACAACAGCCTGTCACGAGACAGAACACATAATTAATTAACCAAATTCGGTCACAGCATAAATAAACCTTCATTCAGAACTAACCCATTTTATGTCAAATTAAATTCTTTTGGATTAGCTTATTTGAGGCCAAGGTTTTTAAATATGGAACCATTTAGGCAAGTTTAGCGAACAAATGCAACTCTTGCAAGCCGGCTCGCCTCCTAGTAGAGGCACTGCTAAATCTTGCGGACCATATTTTGAAATATAGAAAATGGTGTACACATGAAAAGGGAATAACATACTTCATTTGATTAAAAAGAATGTGTTTGCGTGATTATATCTAAGCGTATTTTAGTTAATTTATTAAGAGTTTATTCCCTCAAACTTCTGTTCCATAGGTCAAGGGTGTCTATATTTAGCTGTGAACCAAAAGTATATACAGTTTAAGCGGTTGAAGTAACTATAAAATTCAAATCTTGAACGCGCCCATCGGTGGCCGCTACGCTAGGTTCTAAGGCATCATTCTTTTCTTCCACTATTTGAGTGCATTGACGAAAAGATCGAATTGAATCCTGTCATGTACTATTAGTTGTTTAGGATAAAAAACATCTCTCCTTCACGAAAATATCGTAACATTTCCTCTTATTCTACTTTAATATAGCAGGTTTGCGAATAACCCGAACAAGTAGCAAGAAACGTAGCATAAAATAATTTTTCAATATTTTGGGCGTATGTCAAGAGTATGCCTTTTGCTTTATTATAAAGTATTACCATTTAAATGCCATAGTTATTAATGACCCTAACACAAAAGATAAAGAAAAGTATGTGCACCATACATTTGAATAAAGGAAATGAGGCAAAAATCACAACAAAAAAGCATATCACATACACGCTGACATCCCCAAGTCCATCCCTAAGATTGAGCCTCAATCTTCCCGTCAACCTGCAACCAGTCCATTGCAAGACTGACAATTAAACAGCGTGACCGCGATGGGTAGGATTCCCGAAGGGCCCCGAAAAAAAGGTTTTAAATTGTAAAATTTAGGGCCTTATTTTTTTAGGGGGACGAGTTAACGCGGAAGAATGGTTGCTGTTTATGTTCTAAAATAAGGTCAGCTGTGCGCTGAAATATTTTTTTGATTCAGAAAAGCGCACGTTAAATATACCATGGGTAAATTTAAAAATTGTATGTTTTTTAAATGTGTGATTCTTAAGCTCGAATTGACGGGGTTACAAAATGAAGGTGCGAGTATTTAAGAGGATGTTGATTGTTTTTACAGAACTCAAATGGAAATGAATCTCCCGTAAGTATTTGCAAAGGGAAAAGTGTGTGTAGTTTTCCCATGATGCTCCGCTTTGTGAGCGGGTTGGTGGGCGTGACGTCGAGTTTTCCCTCTCGGCCATTTTTTAGCTTCCCTTCCACGTGACCTCTTGACCATCTTTTGCCAAAAAGGGCGGCGATCTCATAGTAGGATTCTAGCAGGAAAAAAGGGGGGTTTAGAAAATACGTACAAATTCGTTATCATTAATAACATTTGGGATCATATTTTTGATGTTATTTTTTCCGCTGAGACTTTATTATAAGATTGTATTCGAACATTTTTTACCTCGACATTTTATGGAACTGTCTACTTTTCGACTGATTGGTGGCTTTTGAAATATATATAGTAACGTAATACATCGATTGTAAAGTTTAAATCCAATAATAATATGTACGGTTATAGAATCCCGTAAATGTACCTCAAGGCCGGTATTACACTACACATTTTTCTTTGACAAAAAAAATATGTAATATATTTCTTTTATCAAATATATAATAAAATATTTATCACCGTCTTTGATCAAAGATGTGTTATTACACTACATCACATTTCTTTCACAGTCGCTACAATATATGTTATTAAAAAAATGGACTCCAATGGTTTAACTCCCAAGTCCAGCGACTGTGAGTGATATTGTGATAATCTCGTTGTTGCTTAGAACGAAAAAGAAAACCTATTAAACGATTGTGGATTCTACCTTGGGTTGGGAGATGAAATTCAAAGGGATTAACAGTGAGTTGCCTGCTAAAGGAACTTCAACTGAAGATCCGGAATCTAATCAAAATATTTACCCATGGACTGTGAAACTTTTAAATATTTGGTAGCAAAAGTCACTCATTTAATTAAAATAAAAAATACACACCTAAGAAATGCTAAAGACTGCTTAGCACGTGCAGGATAATCTTTCAGTCGCCATTTTCTTTGATCAAACCTTAGAGCATGTTCTATAACGAAAATAGTGATTCAAAGATTTGTAAAATATTTATGTGATCAAAGATCTTTGAGGAGCGTCAAAGTTTACATCACATTTCATTTGATCACAGATCTTTGATCAAAGAAATTTGACATGATATGATAGTGTAAACCAGCCTTAGAGGGAGGACTTTGATCTTGATGACGAGTTGGTGAGTCAACGTGTAGATCGACTGAACAAACACGAGTACGACAAGGAACGAAACTAAAACCAATATCTGGCGACATAAAAAAAACACACAGTATTTCCAATATATCGATTTTGAGACATAAAATCTCCAATGGCATGGATTTATTCATAGATTGCAATAAACATCGACCTACAAGATAGTTGTGAAGTACTGGTCTGCCACTACTGATTTACTCGAAAAAGCTACAGTTTTAATTGAACAGGTTCATTGAAGGTCTTATTTCACTTTATAGTTCCCCCAATCCTCTCTTGCTTGTGTATTTCCTTAGCCTTTACCCATTTCCAAAGATAGTTAGTTTAAAATAACTAATAACCAGGACACGGAAACAACGTGTACTAAAAGTAAAAACTATGGGTTCGATATCTCGGTCCCTTTAATCTTGCATCTCGCTGTCAGGTGGGTGGTCTAGTGTTCCTCATTATCTTCTTTCCAAGTTTGTTTTCTTTCCTTATGAACGTAACTCGCACGATCTAAGATGTCACTGACTGACTTCTGACTGGGAGATTGGGTTTGAATCCCGGTTGGGTGTACTGAGAGTGGTTTTCCTCCCTAAAATTGAAATGGTGTCCAACATACCTTCCACACAAAAAGCGAATACACTGCCTCTTAAATTATACTTTCCTAATTTCTAACTCAGAGAGTAACTAACATATGTGGCTATTCCAAACGCGCCCAGGCACGGATTAATACGTGGGTGGGTGGCGCTGCGGTCGATGACCCTTTTTTTACCTCATTTTCATCCAAGCACTTTGTTTATTTTCATAAGAGATGTAGATGTAACCATGAAGGGCATAATTCATTATAAGCATTGATCTTCACTGGTGGGCGGATAAAGACGCCACTCTGGTCTTGCTCGACTTTAGGGTAACTAGGAAGTCGGGTCTTGAATCCCCCTCCTAAATGGTTTCCCACTCTTTCGCCACACAAATACTGAGACCGCCCTTATCCTTATTCCATTAGTGTCTGTAAATATTTGCATAACCCGGGCGTGTGAATTTTTTTTTTGTAGAAGGGGGTGAGGGTGTATATTTAATTTTAGGTTTTGTTTCAGCACATGTAGTCACGGGGTTTAAGACGTTGGTCTCACAATATACTCTATTTCTGGTGACCGGCATATCAAAGTGGAAGGGTCTTCCACATGTAATTTATCACTTGTGGTTTTCCCATCCACTTCCCACTCTACTGCGGGTGAACCTTATCTAAATTACACTTACACTTACTTAAGGCTTATTCTACACTAGTGGTTAAAACGCTAGCAACCGCGCCTTTGAATGAAACCCTTGTTATCAAATTAGAAAATAAGTTTTCTTCTAGACCAGCCTTTTGACAACTACCTCTGCAGGCGTTAAAACCGCCTGGAGGTATAAACGCGAATCATACTACACCAGGCGTTAAAAGGCAGTTATGCCTCAATGTCACAAGTCTTTCAGCAGCAATACTCCTCTTCCTCAAGATGGTATCATGTTTTGCAATATTTTCATTCACTAAATCAAGTAGTTCTTAAAATGAAACCACAGACATTCTATAGTACAAAAATAACTTCTCTGGTTACATTTTATTATTCATAATCATAATATGAAACTGTCCTGTTGAGAGACGGTTTGATAGTGTGGGATGAGTTCATCAACATCTCGTTTGACGAGGTTTTTTTTTTGCGAGTTTCCTCAAACAAAATAAATCCCACAATGCAGCCGGCCTGTACAGTGTCCATTTTTAGACCATTCTGCACAAGTGGAAGCAACAACCGCGGTTTTAAAACCGCTAGTGTAGAATCAGTAGTGTTATGGTAGCAGTTGCGTTTTGACAGTCAGGTGTAGTAGATTCAAAAGTTTGTGGGCGTAAGCTAGCGGCAAAACCACTGCATTTTAACCACTAGTGTAGAATTGGCCTAAGACAATCACCACTGAGGTGTTAACCATAATAACAAGCTATATCTGCTACCCATTCGTGCACTATATCTTACTTCACGTCCCAAGTGGTTCAGCTTCTCTCTTGTTAAATTTTTGTTATCAATTGACATTTAACTATTTCAGTCTTTTTTGATGAAAGGAACCGCGAGTAAAAATCGTAGCTAAAAAAAAAACCCAAAGGAAAACAACATTTTAAGTCAAGGTCATATTATACATTGTGTACATTAGCCACGTCGTGCATATTGCCTAGCTCGTGACATACGGGAATAATAGATGATCGAACTATTGGATGGGTGGTAGTTCTTTATCAGGGGGAAACAGACAAGCAGGACTTTTTTTTTGTCCTTTTCAAAGGATTTATATTGATATGGGTCACGAGGTCAAGGCCATCAGGTCTTTGGTATGGGCTTGTTTGTGTGTGTTGCTATGGTTACACTTCACCGTGAATACTTTTTTTTTCGGGTAGCAAACAAAAAGGTTCCTCTTATTCTTTTTGTAGTAATGACTGCGTGTAATGTCCACATTACTACAAAACATGTGCACCTGTATTTGCTCATAACAACCGTGGTTTTATCCCATCAATAAGTTCCCTAGCCTGATATTTTCAAGGTCTGTGGAGTCGCACAACTCAGCCCAACACTCTTTTGAACGGTTTTTCTCATGCCCATCAACCTGGTTATAGATTTAATGGACACAGTAATTAGGAAACTCTTACTAAGGTTGTTCAAGCTCGTTTCGAATTGTGTGTTTAACATTTTTTGTGTTGTTAGGAAACATTATTTTTTACCCTCTCGTTCAACAAACGTTTATTTAAAAATAATTAAACATTTTCTCTGCTCTAAAAATAACTTCAACGTGATTACTATTGTTATTATCATTAATATCATCACAATCACCGCGTCATACTACCCATTTGGGTTGTACTCACTTAGGCGAATGTGTAATGCTAGGGTGGTTGTGAGATGAAATTGAGTACATACAGCTTAACGTGGGTTCGGAACCACGGTGGAGGCCTGGATTCCACAATGTGTTTATTGAACTCTATTGAGGTTTTATTATTAAATGGGTGACCTGGTGGTCTAGGGGTAAGGTGTCAGACTTCTATGCTGGCGGCCGGGTTCGATCCTCGGTCCCGGCACAGATTTATCTGATTTCCAAACCCTTCCTACACCTCTGACAAGACATCTTGTGAATGTGTGGAATGCCAGGTCGCCACCGTGGTTCGGATTCCACGTTAAACTGTAGGTCCTTCATTTCATCTCACAATCACCCTACCATTACACATTAGCGTAAGTGTGTATAACCCGAACGGGTAGTAAGACGCGGTGCTAATAATAATATTATTAAATAATTAAAACTTTGCAATAAGTGTTTTTTTTATACAGCAGTGAAAATATTAGAAAAGGTCTTCCAACAATGTTTGTTTTTGAGGAAAAGATTTACCGATGATTTTTTAACAGGAAAATAAGCCTCTTACTATAAGGGGTCACTTTTGCAATAGACTGGACTGCCTTGCCGATGACGGGGACGGCTGGTGAACTAAGGGGAGGTTTTCATAAAAGGTTTTCCACTTTTCTTCCACGCAAATATGGGTACACTTCATCTAAATTCAACCTCACTTATCCATAACACATTAGCGTAATTGGTACACATGCTCATTTAGACACCCTTAAGGGTTCCACTTACCGGAACAACCAATATGCTTTATAGACGTCCAGAAATATCGTGTTCTTTAAGAACTGCTTTGTTATTTTAAAAATATATATGCCAAGGGTTTCAATCAACATATCCTTAAAGATTAAAAACTTTATATTTCAAGTTTCAAAGTTAAATTACATGGAAATAAGCTTATTTTCAACTACGTTTTATTTGGATTGTCAAGTTTCTGAGGTCTAAGTAATGAGAAACCATCTAAACATAAAGTTTGAAAAAAAATACATTGAACCGTTCCTGCTGTAGTCTCAGGTACAAAGAGACAAACAGCCCATTTTTTTATTACTACGGGGCACATAAAACATCAAGATCGTCCAAAATCTTGGACGATACATTTTAAAGATTATAATTCTTTATCCATCAGAGAAAACAAAAACAACCATTTTTCGAACTAGAGGTGTGACAGAGAAATAAGAAATAGCATTTTCATACAACTATCAGACACCTTAGCTCAGTCGGCCGCGTGTCTGTCTACTGAGGTTGGGTCCCGGATTCGATTACCGGCAGGCCGAAAAATTTATCATTGGTGAATTGTGGGCTTACCCTTTCACATTAATGAATTAACGGCTATTTTAAGCTTTTTGCGTACACCATCGTTAAGGTAGAGTAATTAATGTATGGGTTTGAAATTTAGTACAACTAGACATTCAGTTGAGGTGTACAGAATGAAATATTTATAATATAAAGAGTAATGGTGATATAGATATTTGAATGAAAGATTAATGTTACAAATAGCTACATATTAAAAATATTACTATAGTTAGTTAATAATTATTACAAATATTTCATTATATACACCCCATATGAATGTGAAGTTACACTAAATTTCAGACCCATGCATTAGTTACTTTACCTTAACAAAATCACAAAATAGCAAGTTTGACCTCTTATAACTTGTGAACTATACTGATTTGAAATCATTAAATCACTATTTATGGCTTATAATTAGTCTATACACTTGTTAAAATCGTGCAATAAAGTTTTGTTAGTCGAATGACCGAAAAGGTATCCAAACCTTCCTCCACGCAAATGCGAGTAAATTTCCTTTTAATTATATTTCCCTCATTCCTATGCTATTAGTATAATTAACTAGATAGCCCCGAAGAGCAAAGATAAAGGAACACTAAAGATAATCAACATTGAATACTTTGTGTAACTAACTTCGAATCTTAGATTACTGTTTAGTAGTTTATGGGAACATTTTATTAAAAAATTATTTTAGCATCCATTTAAGAGGAGGTTTACTTGAAAAAAAAAAAAAAGCAAATCACCATGTAAAAACCCCACCTTGGTAGTTTGGTGTTGAACCTAATACAATTAAAATTAAGCACACTATCCTAAGGTCAAATAAGGTGAAATGATAAATCACTTAAAAAATCACTCCCCAGTGAATTCAGCTGAGATTAGAACCTCTACCGTCTCGTTACCAGGATTACTGTATATCATTGCAAACTTGACACCTCAGACTGTATGACCACCATTGTGGTCTGATTTATTTATAACGTTTGGTTTGGAAAGTTCATATCACATATTTTCACAAACAAAATAGGGCGTTTATTATTTGGTAAATCACTCCTTCTGAGGGAAACATCCCTCATTAAAAATTAAAGTAACTAAAGAAAGCGAATGGAGGCACTTAAGGGCTTCACTTATTTCAAGCGAATGTCCTCATTCTGAGTTAGATCTTTCTTATGTGAATGGCAGTTCTAAAGCTTCAAACCCCCTAAATCAATCATCAAAATCATCAGTCATCATAAAATGCTATGGTGTTATCCAAGGCCGTAGCCAGTCAATAATTTCAGGGGGGTTTGGTGGGCACATCCCCCAATTGCTGGAAGTTATAAAAAATTCTAAATTATAGACAGTTCTAGACGCTCTCTGAAGTGGTTATTTTTCATCGTAAAATAACCTCCTAGCTGCCGAAGGCTTGGAAAATTTCTAAATATTAAAACACTTTTTGAAGCTTTGTGAAGTTTTTTTATGGTAAAATAACCCCCAAAATGCCGAAGGCTAGGAAAATTTGTAAATATTTAACACCTCTAGAAGCTCTCTGAAGTGCTTTTTATGGTAACACAGCCCCCTAATTTGTATTTGTATCTTAATTTTGATATGGTTTGAACTATTAATAAAGCCATATATATTTTGTTCATAAAATTTCGTGGGGGTTTTGGACCCCATCCCCCTCATGGATACGGCCTTGGTGTTATCCTAATAAAAAAAGAAAAAGCTTTTGTTTGCTAGAGGAAGGTTACATCTGTACTTCTGTTCATTTGATTTTAATTCTTTCTGTGAGTAAATTAGTAAGTTTGTACGATTTTGTTCAAAATGGATATCTAGGTTTTTTATGTGATACATAGCTATAACTGGCTGGTTTTTTTTATTTATTTTTTACGTTTCTAACGATTTTGTTCAAAATTTGAATTTGGAATGTGTTTTACATGTTAAATAACACTTAACACTGTAAATCTACTTTGATAAAGCTCAATTTAAAAGGGTATTTTACTGTAACCGATATTTGAGAATATTTTTCCAAACTATAATAAGATAAATATTGGTAAAATTGTGTAGTACCATTCTACAGGCTATGAAAAGGGATGTATTGCGTTGCGTTTACAAGACCGTTGTCCAACAGACTGTGGTTAGTTATATATTTATTCCGCAAGCCCTGCTCTATACGCTTGGAACTCAGAACGCCGTGGTAAATAATTAACTAAAGCGTGTATACTGAGCCTTAATTAATCATGGACCTTTTATCTGCAACGTTTTGGCATTATTTCTCAAGCAAGTAGTTTTCTCATCAATCTTGGATCCAAACAATAAACAATAAACAAGTGTATCAATAAGCAAGTTTACATCGCCCCGTGGAAACTGGAGTTGTTTCCTAGATTCGATGGTGGCCTTTTATCCTGGAATAATGTCGAGAAATGGGCATTTGGATCTTTTATGAGGCTTCTTTCTTTTTTACGAGTTTTCTTTGTACACGTTTTCCACTCTCGTATCTAATGTTATTTATATAAGGGCTGCGTCTCCTTCACTTTGTTTCACTAATGGGGTTACTTACTGCCCCCTAAGAGATCACTTTGATGTGAACGGGTTGTATTCAATATTTCTTGAAATATTTATTATCTAAAAAGGAAGAATGTGTTGGGGGATAAAGAAGGTTGAATTTAATGGAAATGCACCCGTATTTGGGAAGGAGGTAGATTGAAAACCTACTGGGGGGGGGGGTACTCGCTGTAATCCCAACCGCAATTATAATCCCGATCTCCCCATCACAGGCAGTCTAGTCTGTTGTGAGAGTGACGACTAAGACCACTCGACCACCGAAGCGGGTTATCCGCATTTATTCGCACTAATGGGGTAGGGAATATGAAGGTATAATTTATAGAAAATGTAACTATATTTACGAGGATGGAGTTGGGAAATAATTTAGTGAAAAATACCTTCAACGCACCCACCGCGATTTGAATCCCGCCCTCCACGTCAACAGTAACGCTTGCTACTGTAGACTAGGTGACCTGGCAGTCTAGGGGTAAGATATCAGACTTCTGTGCTGTGGGTCCGGGGTTCAATCTTCGGTCCCAGCACAGAAATATCTGATTGCCAAACCCTTCCTTCACTTCTGACAGGATGTGTATTAATCACAGCTTGTGAATGTTTGGAATTCCAGGCCTCCACCGTGGTTCGGATCCCACGTTAAACTGTAGGTCCTTCATTTCATCTCACAATCACCCTACCATTACACATTAGCGCAAGTGTGTATAACCCGTACGGGTAGTAAGATGTGGTGCTAATAATAATAATACTGTAGAGAGTAGACTAACCTGACACTAAGTCCGCTTTCCCATAGTTGAGGGTGACAACGCGGAATTGTTTGAAATAATGATACCTCTAAGATATATTTAAACGGTAATTAACGAGATTATATTGTACTAATGTGTACAGTCGGGCTTAAAATCTGTCTTGAATTAAATTAATCTTAAGTAAAATAAAATTTTAAAATAATGCTCCTCTGCTGAAACTCACTCTTATGTTAGTATAGTAATAAGTTTGAATAAATCAAGCTTAAATATTTTCTCTTTTTTTTTTATGTAACCAAAATATTATATTCATGAAGTCGTAATAATAACACACATATGTTCCAATTACTTAAATAGTAATGTTTGATATTAGCTCACCGTACAATTTTCTAAATAAAAGTTGTTGCGTCCAATAAAAGGTGATAACTGCCTTAATATTTCTAGTTGTTTCAGTTGAGTACCATGGTCGTTTCTGTGCACACCTCCACAACACTAACAATTTGGCATGCGTATGATAACATACTCTTTATAATCAGCACACTACTGACAAACTAATTCTGTAAAATGTCACATGTAAACGCTGAATCTGAGTAGGCCTATGCACCTTATGTGATGCGATCTACTGTTCGAATAAAAATGGACATTTTTTTACATATATAAAAGTTACTAATAACAATTTTCAATAGATTGATGCGATCTGAAACTGTTTCTTTTCTTAGATAGCATCAATACCTACGCATTTATACTAGTAAATAATAATAAAGTGTTATCAATGTTGGCTGCAAAAAAAGTTTGTAATATCTGAAATTTCTTTCCTACCAGAAATAATCCTTCCTAAGATTTGTAGTAGGTATTTTTAATTACCTAGTAACTCGCATTATATGGCATGTATACCTAACTTAGAGCTCGTCTAGTCTGGTTTGTCGGTGACTGAAAGTTCGGGTTTGAATCCTTGCCAGGAGCACTGAAGATATATATTTTCTTAAATGATTTCCCATATTTCATCCACTCAATTCTAGGTACACTTTCTCTAAATTATACCGTCCTCATCCATATCCCATTGGTGCAATTATTACAGTAGATTATCCTTCCTAAATGGGACCGACAAGTGGTCTGATGGTACGGAAACAAGGGGCGGGCTGAAACGAAATAATTCAAAATTAAATGAAAGTGCGGAATAGATATTAAATAAGGATTAGTTAATTACTCCGCAGTATAAATTATGCAATAAATTACAAAAACTTATTTTATTCCTGATTTCCAAACCCTTCCTTTACCTCTGACAAGACATCTTGTGAATGTGGGGAATGCCAGGCCTCCACCGTGGTTCGGATTCCACGTTAAACTGTAGGTCCTTCATTTCATCTCACAATCACCCTACCATTACACATTAGCGTAAGTGCGTATAACCCGAACGGGTAGTAAGATGCGGTGCTAATTATAATAATATTTTATTTAAGTAAACAGAACAAAGGATTTTGAGATCAATTAAATGCAACTTTTATTATATACTGCAGTATGCGAAATGCAAAAATCACTGTTTAAAACATTGGTGATTAAAGCTTGTTTCTCAGCTTTGGTTCTCTTCCTTGCGGCGAGTTCGCGCCAATAGCACGTTATATATAATATGCCGGATAATCGGGACTCTTCTGTACATGCATTTAGTCCGGACGGGTAGTAAGGTGTGGCGTGAAAAATAAATACACATTACTTAACCCCATTTAGATGTCTCATTAATCACAAAAAATTTTCAAGACGTAATTGGTGGTTGTCATGAAATAAATAATTTGTGAGTAAAAGTATGTCATACTGTGTTGTTTCTCGCTAAGTTTGTCTTTTTCAGACAATTCAAAAGTTACTCCAGAACGGTTATGTATTCATCAATCTCGCATATATGTTTTGACAGTTCAACATTTACAATTAGCTTATATCACTTTTTCAACGTGACACGACATACCCGCGAAATGGATGAATATAGAGCTTTTATTTTACCAACTTCAAATGTATAAAACCCACCAAACATACCATGATTATAGACTAACGTGATCTATGGAGCTATCTGCAAACTTTAAATAGTAGGCCTTTGTTTGGATGAAAAAGAGTACTGAAACAAACACTCAACCACTTTCTTATTCGAACACGTGTTTTACACCCCCCCCCCCCCACCCCATCATTCAAACATTAGGTTGAATAGCAACTGCATAAATGTCCTCGCCAAACTCGAATAATCCTGTTCTTAACACCAATTACACGACTTAACACGATTCAGATTTATGATAAATGAAATTTCATTCCTTTATACTTACTACTTATAAAGGTCTGAAAAAATGTGAATTCATTTTGGAAGACTTAAAAAATACAGATATTTTGTATTAAAAAAATAGTGGCAACCTTGTAAATCATTCAAGAAAAAAAAACTATACCACACCCGTTTTGGATTTGATACGACAGAACTGAACGATTTTTTTTTCTAGCCGCGTCTTACTACCCGTTTGGATTATACGCTTATGTACTAATTACGCTAATGGTTTTAGGGATTAGGGAGGTAACATTAGTAGGAAGGGTACCCGCATTTGTGCTGAGGGAACGTGGAAAACTAATTTTAGAAAACACTCTCAGTACACCCGACCGAGATTCGATCCTCGATCTCCCCGTCATTGGCAGTATAGTCTACTGCGAGAGTAGAACGTTAGACCACGCGGCCATTTAAGAGAGTGACTCTTTATTTCGATGTTTCCTTCGCCCTTCAGCCGTGGTAAAATAAGGAAAAGACCAACGTTCAAATCCGTAACCCCCTCTGTCCACCCCCATACCCGTCTAAATCTCGCATGTGCGCCATAATATAATGTGTGAAGGTCATTCCAGTTTCGAGGAAAAGCTCCCAATTTCCTATAGCTACGTGTTGCAAATTAGCCGCCACTCGCGCGTTTCTGCGCTGCTCACGAAACTATTCATTAGACCGACTGACAGGTGTAATATTATTACTACTACCGCGTCTTACAACCCGTTCGGGTTATACGCACTTACGCTAATGTGTAATGGTTGAGTGATTGTGAGATGAAATGGAGGACCTACAGTTTAACGTGGGATTCGAACCACGGTGGAGGCCTGGCATTCCACACATTCACATGTTGTGATTAATACACGTCTTGTAAGAGGTGTGGGAAGGGTTTAGCAATCGGATAAATCGGTGCCGGGACCGAGGATTAAATCCCCGACCCCCAGGACAGAAGTTCAACACCTTACCCCTAGACAGGTGTAATAGTTTTCTGAGTTTGATGTTGTCGTTACAGGAGAAATATTAGAAAAAACACTATCTGAAAACATTTGTAAAACTTCCTCCTGTGGATTCGAACTTATAAACACAAGCAAAAACGTGGTCACGTAACGAGCTTTAGAGCAATCGTAAGATTTCAGCGCCATACGCTTGGATCGCTCGGCTTGAATGGAAATGGTTTATAAGTTTTGTTGGCTTTTCTTGACAACCATGTGGGATACCCAATTCAATTTCAAAGCCAATCGACTCATTCAATGCGCTTTGTAAGATAATTGTTTTGAAAACATCCATTTTGACAATCATTTAGAAGAGCTGCTTTACGCACTAATAAATAAAATATGTTGATAATCAGCTGTTTCTAATTGGCGTTACAACGTATCATGAATATAATATCAACGTGTGAATTTTGCGCCACTAAAGCAGATTCTTCAAGTTATATATTGAGTGAACGTGTGAATCAAGGTGTAGGGATGTTTGTTTTTGTTTGAAACTTGGTTTACCTTTCATCTGGCCCAGCCGCATTTAACTACACTAATGCTAGTTTAGTGTTGAGCTAGACTGTCGAGGATGGGGAGATGAGGTTCGAATCTTGTACGGATGAACTGGGGTTGGTTTTTCCTAAATATTTATTCATTTCCCTCCACGCATATGCGGGTTCACTTCCTCTAAATTCAACTGTCAAATTTTAAATTCTTTAGCATAATTAATACTTGAGCATCTAACCCGAACGGATAGTAAGACGCGTTGCTAAATTAATAAAACTACATTAATAGTATAGATATAAGTCGTGTAGAGGTTGAGAGAAAATGTTCCCTCATTTGTGTGTAGGAAGCATGAAAAAAACATTTAGTATGCCTGGCTGAGATTCGAAATCCGACCTCCTCGTCCCGGCGAGCCAGGTTAGATTAACAAGGACGTTTAGTCAGCGTGTCCATCCACTCGGGTCAAGTGGTTTCCAGATATTTACTATTTTTAGTAGTAGGCCTACACACAGTAGTGCCAGTACAGGTTAACACATCATGAACTATTTAACCGTAGAGGACATCGTAAATATTGGCAGTGCTAGGAACTTTATAACTAAGTGATTTTACGCTATTGAATTTTTTAGATAACGCCCTTATGATTAATAACTATCTATTTTAGTAAACAACTAATACAGTAATGTGTAGTTTTTTCTAGCACTGCGTCTTACTACCTATTTGGGTTATAGGCTTATGTACTAATTACTATAATGAGTTAGGGTTTAGTAAGGTTGAATTTAGAGGTGTAGTACCCGCATTTGCGTGGAGAGAGTGGAAAACTATATAGGAAAGGCCACCCTCAGTACACACGACCGAGATCGAACTACGATATTCCCGTCAAAGCCAGTTTATAGACTATTGCTAGAGTAGCGCCTTAGACCATGCGGCCACCGAAGCTGGTAATAATTTGTAGTTTAACGTAAAATAGATTCATTACTCACACAGGTGAACGCGTAAACAAAGGCATCAGTCTCGTATAGGGCTTATTAAGATTTTAAGGAATTCTTGGTCGTCCTACTATTCTGGGGGTCAAGGGGCTGTGGTGCTGGCGAACAATTTTACGTCCTACTATTCTGGGGGTCAAGGGGCTGTGGTGCTGGCGAACAATTTTACGTCCTACT
The DNA here is from genome assembly GCA_039000515.1 of Timema cristinae. Taxonomy (NCBI): domain Eukaryota; kingdom Metazoa; phylum Arthropoda; class Insecta; order Phasmatodea; family Timematidae; genus Timema; species Timema cristinae. The sequence goes on from JBCFYV010000012.1 coordinate 50,716,914, forward strand.
ATTCTGGGGGTCAAGGGGCTGTGGTGCTGGCGAACAATTTTACGTCCTACTATTCTGGGGGTCAAGGGGCTGTAGTGCTGACGAACAATTTTAAGGAACTCTTGGTCGTCCTACTATTCTGGGGGTCAAGGGGCTGTAGTGCTGACGAACAATTTTAAGAGCGCGTGCCCAATATTATTACAGTGTCCGTTTAATTTTTTTTAAGCCACCGCGTCTTACTACCTGTCCAGGCTATACTAATATATAAAAATACTTTAATGGGGTAGGAATGAGTAGGGAGCATTGTAGGGGTAATCTACCCTCATTTGCGTAGAAGGAGCGTGGGAAACCATTTAGGAAAAACCACCCTCAATATACCCGACTGAGATTCGAACCCTGATCTCTCAGTCATCAGCAGGCCAGCCTAACACGAGAGTGATGCATAAGACCATTAAACTACTGAAGCGGGTGATTAATTCATTCGCGTGCCCATATACATTTCTTATAGCAAAACTGACTAATAGTCTTTTATTAACATAATTATTATTTTACACATATGTGATTGTACAGAGTTTAAAAAAAACCTAATGTAGCTAGTTGGAACGTTTTAGGAAACCTATTTAGGTGATGTTTCAGAAAAACTGTTACCTTATGAATAAGAAAGTTTTATAAATTACATGCAATTTATAATAGGTTTTTATCGCAACCACCAAACAGAAGCGATGAGACCCAGATATTGTTGCGCTTAGAAATACAATAATACGTGCGTAAATCTTCATAGTTTCTTGAAATTGAATTGACACTTTATTTTGTTTATTTGTTTGTTATTGATCCTTATGTATAGTTTGAGGCTTATAAAGAAAATAAAGCTTTTCTTAACATCACGTGGGGCCGATCACCATAAGCTTATATTGACACGACGGACCCGTTAAGAAAATAGTGGCAACCTTTTTGCAGATGGAAACTACAATACCGTTATTATTTGAGCTGATTTTGGCAGAGTTCCTTATTCTTGGATCCCTTCTCCCCCATCTATTATTCATCCTAGGTCACAGACAAGTAAAAAACAGACTCTCAACCTTGCGGGGGTTTCGCTGCGCTCCTTTTGCCAGCTTGAGTCTTATCAACACTGGGCTTCGCTAGTGTCACTGCTGGGTGATGATAGGACTAACCGCAACAATCCTAGTGTTGATGGACTCAAGCTTCGCTAGTGTCACTGCTGGGTGATGATAGGACTAACCGCAGCGATCCTAGTGTTGAAGGACCCAAGCTTCGCTAGTGTCACTGCTGGGTGATGATAGGACTAACCGCAGCGATCCTAGTGTTGAAGGACTCAAGCTTCGCTAGTGTCACTGCTGGATGATGATAGGACTAACCGCAACAATCCTAGTGTTGATGGACTCAAGCTTCGCTAGTGTCACTGCTGGATGATATGACTAACCACAGCGATCCTAGTGTTGAAGGACTCAAGCTTCGCTAGTGTCACTGCTGGATGATGATAGGACTAACCACAGCGATCCTAGTGTTGAAGGACCCAAGCTTCGCTAGTGTCACTGCTGGGTGATGATAGGACTAACCACAGCGATCCTAGTGTTGAAGGACCCAAGCTTCGCTAGTGTCACTGCTGGGTGATGATAGGACTAACCACAGCGATCCTAGTGTTGAAGGACCCAAGCTTCGCTAGTGTCACTGCTGGGTGATGATAGGACTAACCACAGCGATCCTAGTGTTGATGGACTCAAGCTTCGCTAGTGTCACTGCTGGATGATGATAGGACTAACCCCAACAATCCTAGTGTTGATGGACTCAAGCTTCGCTATTGTCACTGCTGGGTGATGATAGGACTAACCGCAACAATCCTAGTGTTGAAGGACTCAAGCTTCGCTAGTGTCACTGCTGGATGATAATAGGACTAACCACAGCGATCCTAGTGTTGATGGACTCAAGCTTCGCTAGTGTCACTGCTGGATGATAATAGGACTAACCACAGCGATCCTAGTGTTGAAGGACCCAAGCTTCGCTAGTGTCACTGCTGGATGATGATATGACTAACCACAGCGATCCTAGTGTTGAAGGACCCAAGCTTCCAAAAGGAGTGCAACCGGGTACCCGTCATTTTGCCTAAAAGGCATTTGGCCTAAAGTGTAGGCTAAACGCCTTTAGGCCAAATGCCCTTTAGGCCAAATGCCCTTTAGGCCAAATGCCTTTTAGGCCAAATGCCTTTTAGGCCAAACGACTTTTTGTAAAGTTAATTTTTAGACCATTTATTAAAATATGTTTTGCTGTCTCCGGAAACATTCGTTAAGATTTGTAGTGATGCTAATAGATGGCGAGGTGTGTAGTGTTTAGTTAAATAGTATATACTACCGTTTCAAAATATATGTCTTTTCTCAATTTACTACTTCCCAAGGTATAGCAGCACGTCCATTAACCTGTAGTACCACTTTTGTATGTTGAACTTTTTACATTGCCAAGGTTTTGTACTAATTTTTGACAAGCCATCTTGTTAATGTGGGGAGTGCCAGGCCACCACCGTGGTTCGGATTCCACGTTAAACTGTAGGTCCTTCATTTCATCTCACAATTACCATACCACTACACATTAGCGTAAGTGCGTATAACCTGAACGGGTAGTAAGACGTGGTGCTAATAATAATAATTTTTGTACCGTTTTGTACCAGAAATAAAAAGTTTTGTACCCGTACCGTTTTTTATTAATTAGCACATAAATGTGGTCACACCATTTTAATAATTTTGTTTTATTTTGAATTTTGAATATATTTTTTATAAGTGCCAAAGTATATTTTATCAGTCTTTCTAAGTATATTTGTTTATTAATTTTGCTAAATGAATTAATCAATCATTCATTTTTTTATAATCATATTAACTTACTCGAGTTTGCCCACGGCTTCGCTCACATTTTAGTTGGGTAAATTATCTTATTTTTAGCAAATCATCTAAACCAGGTTTTCTCAAACTCGATACTCTTGAGCCTTATATGAACATAAAATTAATTGTTAAGACTCTTATTCTTAGAATAAAATAACTTGTTTACGTTAAAATACAAAAATGAGACATTTATTATTTAATTGATTTAATTATTTTCTGATAAGAGCTTTGTAGAAGTTTATAAAAATAGTAAGGTTTTGTAAGATATTAATTAATTTTATTGCTTCATTGGCCAAACTTTTAGTCAATCATAATTTAGGCAAGTCGAAAGAAGTGAGAAATTGGTTCACACCTCATCTGAAATCCCTTTGCGCCTCGCAGTTTGAGAAACCCTGATCTAAACTACCAAAAATACAATTTCAGACACGTATGAGGCGAAAACTTTGTATGTTGATGAAGCCACAAATTAACTACTACCTATAAGAAGTAAAATCTATTTTTTGTGTATATATATATATATATATGCAGTCTTTGCATCAATATTTGCTCGCTTACGCAGAGACATTGTTGAAATGAACACCAAAAGAAATAGTTTAAATTTACTAACTAAACATGAATTAATTTGAAAGAATCACTCTAGTACTAAGCACCTCAGCTTATCAAATAAATTGTTCTGTTAGTAATTGTTTCTATTGGTTTTTGAAAATTTTCCCTTCTCCTCCCCAATCATAATTTCTCTAACTCCCATTTAAACGCATAGTTTTAAGAATACTTTCTTTATCTATAGTTGTTCTTCTACCTGCCAGCCAAATTTCGATTTTAAACTATAGATAAAAGGTTTTTTATAACTCCCCCGCCCCTCCCTTGATTTCATGGAGTTACATTTTAAAATGCTCAGACTTATTAGTTATTTGGAGTGGTGCATATACGGGCATGCCAAAATTCAATTTTTAACGACACTGCACTGAGATGTAGTTTCTATTAATTTTGTAGATTTTGGACCCCTTATTCCCCAACCCACTTTGAGAAATTTATAGTCTAATGTTATTTTGGCTATCTGGGATTTGATTTATCTTTATTTATCTGTCAAAATTTTATTTTTTTCCTAATCTCAAAAAGTTTTTTTCTCTATTATACTCCATCACCACTATTTCTCAGAATGCAATATTAAATAATAATAATAATAATAATAATAATAATAATAATTATTATTATTATTATGTAAATGTCTATTTGTATTGTTTCCCGTACCTAATTAATAAATTTAAATTCTTTACAATACAGAGAAGTAATTAAATATATTAGTTTTTGAAAATGTTGACCTCCAAGCTCCCCTTCCTCCTGCAATTACTCAACTCACCGAGAAATGTCAAATTTTAAGGTTTATTTGGTCATCTTGATGGGTCCTTCCTTATACTAAGGCTACTAGAGTTGTAGGGAAGGCTCGTTCACTTTACCGGCCAGCACTCAGCTCTACCCTAACACGCAGCGCTGCTGTAACGTCTGCTCGTGAACTAGCCAAGCTTGCTTCTGTTCAGATCATGTGACTGTGTAGTGCAGCACTTTTTTTTAATTATTATTCAGCACCACGTCTTACTACCCGTTCGGGTTATACGCCTAAGTACTAATTACGCTAATGGATTAGGAATTGGGAAGGTTGAATTAGTGGAAGTGAACCCGCATTTGCGTGGAGGGAGAGTGGAAAACCATTGAGGAAACACCCCCCCCCCCCCCAGTTCACTCGACCGAGATTCAAACCTCGATCTCCCCATCCTCAGCAGTAGATCTCAACACGACTAGCGCGTTAGCTATCTACGCCACCGAGGCGGGTGCGCTCGTTACTAACTTCTTATTTATGTCAAGTATGCTTCCAAAGTCAATGTGAATAGTAAATGTTTGTATGTTTATTGTAAGCTTTCTTATTATTTATGCGTGAAGGGTTACGAAAAGTGTCATACCGATACTAAGAAAATGCCGGGTAAGCGTTGTATCGTTGCCGTATGCAATAAAAGTAATCTAAGAGATATGGTGTTATATACCATGACTTCCCTAAAGATTCTGATGTCAGATGAAGATGTATTCCCTTCTGAACGAGATGGAAAATGGAGTCATGATTCATATTTTATTTGCTCAGAACATTTTTTCACCTAATGAATATGAACAAGACCTTCAGTCCTAACTGCTGTAATTTCCTTAAAAAAAGCAAATTAAAATCGCCCTTATTTGTGGTTTCTCCGAAAATGTTATCCAAGGGTAAAATATCACCCGTGAATCTAGGCATTATATTAGATTTACGAATCAAATAGTCAGTGATTTCATGGCGGGTAAACATGTCACCCCCAATAGTTTTACTTTATGGAAAAGTCCTCTTCTATAGTGAATTTAATGATTTGTTTAAATAATTTACTTAACTGCAAGATTTCACATATGCATTTTATAACCTTATTAAACAAATCGATCTTGCTTCATTAATGTGGACAGTAGTCTGTAAGAAAAATCTCCCCATGCAAGGTGGATATAGTTTTATGTTATCCGTGCCATCTTAAAACATACTTTAGAAACATTATTTCTAAATTGAATAAATCACGTGGCTGTATGACACACATGAATATGTTTTTTTACAAGAACATAGTTTATTGTAGTACATGAACAAATGTATATAGTACGCAAGTTAATGAAAGCATTAAGGTATTTGGTGACGTAAATGTTCACTTAAATTATGTGTTAACTTTTCAATATAAATTTAATAACCCTTTTGTAAGTAGGCCTATTCATAAACCAATTTGTAGTATAGTGAAAATCTTGAATTTATATTAATGTTCAACTGAGTGTGTCAAACTATATATTTAAAGGGTAATATTAGATTCAGCTACATTTGTGTTATATAAGTTGGTAATAATATATGCCCCCCTCAAAGTTGGAGATAATATGTGTGTCCTCCACCTATATCCCCCACCCGCCCCTCCTCAGTTGGAAATAAAGTTGTCCTCTAAGATTGAAGTTCAAATCCCAGCCGGGTGTGACAAGGGTATTTTTCCCTAAAATGGTACCCCACTCTCAATATACGCAAATGTAGGTACATTCAATCTAAAATGTAACATTCCTCATTCCTGGTTCATTAGGGTAAATTGATGTATGTGTACAACTCAAACGGGTAGTAAGTCACAATGAAAAAAAACCTATTGTGATGACTATCAAGAGTATCGGCGAAGCTTTATTAGTGTTGGGCGAGGTAGTTTGTAAAAACACTATTTTTAAGGAGTTTTTAGGTGCTTGACTCCAAGCCAGTGAAAAATATTTGAAAATGGAATGCCACTAAAAGCTATTTGGGGTGTTCCTTAAGCATTTAGAAATAATAATAGATTGTTATATAATCTTTTTGAAGTTTGATGCAACCATCTTTCAGCTTCAAATTTAAGTATATCAGAGGGAAGTTTAACAAAATGGAGGGAGGCACATTTCGATGGGGGGAGAAAAATTTGGTAATACCCCACCCTATCAACCCTTCCCTCTCTCCCAGTTCACGCTCAATGAGTGACACTCGATATAAAACTAGTGACAGACACACCGTAGAATGTAGATTATTTCCTCAGAGTCTGACAAACTAACTTAAATCTAGAACAAATACAACATCCAGCCCCCCTGACAGTTAATTCATCATTGTGAAAGGGGAAAAGCACAGTCAACCAATGATACGTTTTTCGGACATTCCGGGAATCGAACCCGGGACCTTTAGCTCAGTATACAAACACGCTACCAACTGAGATAAAGTGTCGGACTGTGTATTGAAATCAACATTTAGTACGGTTTATGTGTTGTTAGCAAAATAATTCTATATTACGTGATAAAAAATTACACCTCTGTACACAAATAAAAAACTGGTACGTTGGTATTAACGCTTTAAACTACCTGATCTCATAAGTCATCGAACTCAAAATATAACTTGTTTTTGAGTGACGCGGAGGTCGGGGTGTAGTGTAGTTCTTCTTTTATATTCATTCAAGTATCAAATTATAAAAGACTTGTGAGATTTAAATGTATGTATTGAATGATCATAATACTAGTGTAAATATTTTTATGAGAGTTCGGCCATTCATTTTTTCTGGTACAAAGGCTCCTTCGGTCTAAAATGTGAGAACCCCTGGTCTAAGTCAATATATGTTAATGTGTTGAATAACACGCTCTGGTAGCTTTGTCAGTTCGAAGTACTTTAGTATTAATTTTAACCGAAATTTGGTGGGGTGCGAGTGATTCTGAAGTCTCTATATAAGCGAGGTCCTCGGTGTAATAACCCATATCTTGTGTTAAGAAACTTAAAAACTAAAACGAACTTAATTACCAGAATGGTGGCTACCAGTTATATACATTTTCTTGTATACAATGTATGGAAGCTACTATGGTTGTGCTTTTTTCAAATGAGAATATAAGTGGCACTTTTAATATGTGTGTGTTTTGAATATAAAGTCTTAAACCAAGTCTTAAAAAGGAGCCTATGTATACGACTCATCTTCTGTGTCTAATGTTTTAGTTATAAAGTAAATAATTTATGTTTGTATTGAAATTATTAGGGGTTATGGGGGAAGGTGCCCCGTTTACTCCACCCCAATGAGTGCGCCACTGGTTCTAAGTAAACGCTTAGTTAGAGGTCATTTTATCATAGATATGATTAATTTATAAAATATGATAGTTATTAAAATGGTTTTTATGAACTTATAATGCCCCTTTTTCTCGTCAAATGAAAAAATCAAAAGTATATCCATTAGCTTTTATTTAATTAAAGGGTACCAAACTTTTAGTTCAAAACCCTTTAAAAAAGGTTTAGATTATATATATAGTTAATAATGAATACTTTTTGAGCCACTGTGTTAAAGGAGTCTCTCATTTTATATTATTAAGTCAATATTGTAAGTATAGTATTTATCTTAAAAATGTTAAATAAAGTTTAAATGTAATTATAATTATACAAAACTGTACATTTGTTATATTTGAATATGATGTATTTTCACTGTCTAAAATATGTTTTTCAAGTAAATAGAGTAAGCTCTAGTAGTGTTGTTTTTTCATTGTATCTTCACGCCAGTCAATGCTTTCCACATTTAATAGCAATTAGAAGGTAGGTATGAGGAAGATAGAATTATGAGAAGTACCCTCGTTTGCGTGGAAAAACGGGATACTATTTAGGAAAAATTACCTTAAGTACATCGTGTAATTGAGCAGGCGCGGTATGCACATTTTTGTTCTCGATTCATTATTTTATAGTAAAAATCTTTCTTTCAAAAATGAAGATGAAATACATATTTAAAAAAATTAGATATCAGTAAACTTTACACAGAAATATACAAATCAATACATTATTTAATCTATATAAAGCAAAGGATGAAGCAAGACAGAGGTACCCGCCTACAACTCGTGAAACTCAAAACAAATTATGTTAGTAGGTTTGAAAAAGAACCAAAGGAAAGTTGCCGGGGAACAATGAATTTTTGTTATGGTTTACTTCAAGGTCTTTTGCTATTATTAGGAATGGAGGGAGGAAAGGACTGCTGCCTAAACCCACCCTTCAAAGTCTCTTGTAGAGTGCGACGGAGAAGAGAGAAAGAGAAGATTTAGCCTGTTTGCCACGTAACTCAAGTTGGCCCGCCACATTGCTGAAAAAAACCTTTTTTGTCTAATCGTTTGTGCTCTATTTGTGCTCATATGTGCCCGAACATGAACATTTGTGAGAATATTATGTAAGGAACGAGCTTGTGAGAATATTAGATCACTAATATAATAATTGAGAAAGAGATAATTACAGTAATCCTATTAAAAACAAAATAGGCCTTATTAAATATTAGATTAGAATTTTTAATATAATGATTAGATGAACATTTAGTTAATATGTAATATGTTAAAATTATTGCACATAAGCTATGTGAAATTACAGTTCTGAGTAAAAATAAGAAAGTAAATTGATAAGTTAAATTTAAGCCTATTTAGGATCATTCAGTTTCTAATCAAAAAACAGTAGTCCTAAAATAATTAAACATCAGAATGTATTAAATATAAGATAGATAGATATTTTTTGATAAAATGAAATTAGGTTAATAAGTGCTCATCATAAACCGTTCCTTAGCTATGTTCGTTAATTCCTCTCCTTAATATTTCTTCGTTGGATTGAAGTTTATTGACGACATGTTTCGGCTATTCAGCCATCATCAGGTCTGAGACAAACCAATGCAAACAGATATTATTAGAATGAAAATAATGTGAAAATAAATTGAGTGAGAATATAAGGAAAATTATAGAAAGGTTAATATGTAAGAACGAGATAGTATTATTATATTTTGATAGGAAGTTCGAAAAATAGTTGAATTATAATCAGAATTAAACGATCAATCTTACCTCTTAAATCTAAAGTGGGGTTGAGATGTTCTCCCCTATCATATCCGGTAATGATATGTATAAATTATTAAATTGTAACCATTTAATAATTAGATTCAGAACATTCTGTTGTCAATATAAACAATGAAGAAACAATGAAAATATATATATATATATATATAATTTATTAATATAGATGCCGCTAGTGTGTTTGTTGATTCTAATAGATAGAAATAAGAAAAATTGGATGGAAATTATGAATTTTGAATCTTTAAATTTTGTGGAAGATATTTAATTGTGTGAATAAGGGATTGGCATTCGAACTTGGTTTGCTCATTAAGAATGGTGTTATGATGAAAAGAAGCATTGTATATATGGAGGTTTTCAGAAATGTTCATTTTTAAACCTTTCGTGGAAGGTAGTAGAAGTTTCATGCATTGAGAAATGGGAGTAGGTTGATGACCTGAAATTTTTAAGTGTTCTGCAAATTTGGATTTAGTTCGATTAAATTTAAAGTCACTGATGTGCTCAGAATAGCGTTTCGAAAGGGCCCTACCAGTCTGGCCAATGTATGCTGCATTACAGTCACAGGTTAATTTATAAATACCACTTTTGTTGTAAATGTTTTGAGTATTAAGGTTGGAGTTAGACAAATGTTTTTTATTTGTATTGTTGGTTCCGAAAGCAACCTTAATATTATGTTTGGTTAAAATTTTGGTGATTTTATTGGTTTCAAGGCCTGTGTAATTAAATTTTATCCATTTGGATGTATCGGCGTTGTCAGAAATGTTTGTGAGGTTGGATTTCTTAGCCATTTGGGCTTTTTGTTTTTGGATAATTTTGTAAATGATGGAGTGGGAATATCCGTTTGATGTAGCAATTTGTTTGATGATATTGAGTTCGTTTTTAAAGTTCTTTTTAGATAGTGGTATGTGAAGAAGTCTATAGATGAGGCTATTGAAGGTTGCCAATTTTTGAGAGAAAGGATGATTTGAATTACTAGGAATGATTTCATCTGTATGGGTTGGTTTCCTGTAGATTTTGTACTCGAAGGTGTTGGTTTTGGTTTTTGAGATGTTGAGATCTAGATAGCATAAGTTGTTATCATGTCCAAGTTCAACAGTAAATTTAAGTTTGGGGTGAATATGGTTCAAGGTGTTAGTATTTTGAAATAAGGTATGGTCAAGGATATTGTCATATATGATGAGTATGTCATCAACATATCTGCTGTAAAATTGAATGTTGATGTACTTAGTAATGTGATTGATAATTTTGAGATCATTGGTTTGCATGAATATTTCAGATAATATGCAGGATATTGGGGATCCCATGGCTAAACCATCAGATTGTGCATAAAATTTATTGTTGAACTGAAAGTAATTCTGATTGGCTATTGTTTGGACAATGTCGGTTAATTGATATATGTATTCCTTGGAATAGTCTTTTTGATGGAGATTGGATTTGATTATGTCAATGGTTTCTTTGATGGGGACATTTGTATAGAGATTAGATACATCAAGTGATAAAAATTTAGAATTAGAGTTGAGACTTATATTTTGCAATTTATCGGTAAGATCATATGAGCTTCTGACATTGTAGGAGTATGGGAGTTGTAATTTATCGTTTAGAACATGGGCAATTTTTTTTAGCTATTTTATAGGCAGGGGCATTTTGGTAATTGACAAGTGGTCTTATTGGAATGTTAGGTTTATGAATTTTGGGTAGTGATGTGAAAATAGGGGCTTTTGGATTCATGTTGATAAATTTGTAGTTGTCTTTAGGATTGATGATTGAAGTGATTTGTTTTAATTTATTTTTATAGTCTTTTGGAAGTTAGTGGTTGGGTCAGTTTTAAGTTCGACGATATCGTTACTATTGATGAAATCAAGAGTTTTGGAAATGTATTCTTTTTGATCTATTAGGACTATAGTGTTACCTTTGTCAGCTTTGACATTGATGATTTTATTTGACTTGAGCTTCTTTTTAAGTTTTTTGACATTGGTAGTTTCTTGGGTAGGGTTTTTGTTCTTTGAATTTTTGAGAATAATCTTTTGAAGTTGGTTGGAAATTAGATGTCGTGTATGTTCTTTAGATTAATGATCAATGTGTTGGATAGCGTTTTCACTGTCAATGATGAGAGAATGTATTTTATTGGAAAGAGGTTCTGAGTGATAATTAAATTTGTATCCTTGATTGAGTATTAATTCTTCTTTGTTATTAAATTGAGTTTTAGTAAGGTTTAAGGTTCTGGGATAGAATTTGTGAGCTTGTTTGGAGGTTATATGTTTAACAGGTTTTTGTAAATTGAAGAGATCATTAAGTTTATTTTCAAGAGTTAAGTGTTAAGTGTTTAACTTTGAGAATATTGGCTATTGATTCATCAGTATCAATATTTTAGGACTACTGTTTTTTGATTAGAAACTGAATGATCCTAAATAGGCTTGAATTTAACTTATCAATTTACTTTCTTATTTTTACTCAGAACTGTAATTTCACATAGCTTATGTGCAATAATTTTAACATATTACATATTAACTAAATGTTCATCTAATCATTATATTACAAATTCTAATCTAATATTTAATAAGGCCTATTTTGTTTTTAATAGGATTACTGTAATTATCTCTTTCTCAATTATTATTATTAGTGATCTAATATTCTCACAAGCTCGTTCCTTACATAATATTCTCAATAAATTTCTCCTTACTAAAGTTAATATGAATATAAATACAATGAACATTTGTGCTGTGAAACTGGACAATTTAGAAAATATTTAATGTGGTGGGCCAACTTGAGCTCAAGCTAGCCCACCACATATTGAAAAACACAACATAACAAAATTTATTTAAGTCAATCCATTGTGCTCCATTTGTGCTCATATGTGCCCGAAAATGAACATTTGTGCTTTAAAATTATAAAATCTAAAGAACAATTAATGTGGCGGGCTAACTTGAGTCTTCCTTATACCATAACCTGTAGAAAAATTGAATTCAAGGAGGCCCGCCACATTTTTAAATATCAATGTAACAAGATTCTGTTTTCACCATTCGTTTGTTTTTCGTTTGTGCTCATATGTGCCCAAAAATGAGTATTTGTGCTCTATAATTAGAAAATCTAGAAAACAGTTAATGTGGTGGGCTAGCTTGAGCTCTAGTTGGATCGCCTTCATTAAATGTTATCTAAAAGGCCTAGATTCACAGCCCTAACGTTAATTTTCGGGCACATATAAGCACAAACTAAGAACAAACGAATGGTGAATACAGAATTTTGTTACATTGATATTTAAAAATGTGGCTGGCCAGCTTGAACTATATTTTTCTACAGTTTATGATATAGGGAAGGTTCAAGTTAGCCCGCCACATTAAATGTTCTCTAGATTTTCTAATTTTAAAGCACAAATGTTCATTTTCGGGCACATATGAGCACAAATGGAACACAATGGATTGACTTAAATAAATTTGGTTATGTTGTGTTTTTCAATATATGTCGGGCTAGCTTGAGCTCAAGTTGGCCCACCACATTAAATATTTTCTAAAATGGCCAGTTTAACAGCACAAATGTTCATGTTCGGGCACATATGAGCATAAATAGAGCACAAACGATTAACAAAAAAAAGATTTTTTTCGGCAATGTGCGGGCCAACTTGATCACGTATGTTTGCATCTAGCTATAAGATGTCACTTTTTGTGAATGGAGAACACAAGCGATCCCTAGCGGTGAGATAATCTTACCAACCAAAGCTCGTCAGATTTATCCCTCTGGCCTCTGCTGCACCATTGTCATTTCGGAGGTCCAATTGCATACATCGTACGTTTTTTCTTGCCCTAGAAGTTTTATCATCCTGTAAAGGCTACCACATTTTGTAATTTTACATTTATGAGAATTAAAAAAAGACCACGACAATACCATAAAATCTTTTTATTATTTCACAAGTTGAAATAATATCCTGAGAAATGCTTTGTCAAATTACTAGGAGGGAAATTAGTATATAAGTTTTTCAAAGTTCTAACAAGCCATCAGCCCCTCACCAGCATGCTATGAAACTGCCGGTTGTGGGGTGATTGACATTTTAATTGCAAGGCACACATGACTTGTGTACGCTACGGAACCTTTTATATTTCCTTCTGATTGTATTGCAAGGTACATAATTATGTTTCAGGGTGAGTATGTCTTAGGGTGCATGTATTGCAGGTAACATCATTGCAGGAGAGGAAGATATTGCACGTAACATATGCGGCAGGGTACATGTAAGGCAGGTACATATGTTTAAGGAACGTGTGTGCACATTAGCCTTACATAATTGTGTGGCAGGTTTCTTTTATGGCAGGGCACATGTCAGAGTTTGTGTATGGCAAGTATAAATATTAAATGATGGTTCGTATATAGCAGTTTTGTGTAAGGCGGGTCACAGCCAGATTCGTTTATGGCATGGGTGTGTGAAGGGTACTTACAGTATATTGCAGCACTCTTGAAGGCGCGGACAAGGTTTATTTCCATTTTATTACAAAATTGCTTTCTCTTTGCGTATAATAATTATTTTTTCCCTCCTTATGAAATATTTTTATGAAGCATAGATCAGACCTCATGAGTGAATAATGAAACATAGATTCTTGTTCAAACTTATTATTTGCGTGTGTGACCTCATTTTATATTAACGTACAATAATGAATTCATATGATTCTTAGTTCACAGAGCTAGGGAAATATACTCTATTTATGAAAAATAATTTAGTCAAAAATTACAAATTAAAAAAAAGATCTATAAATTGAAGTTTAAATATATATTTATTCCAGAAAATGAACGCAATCAACAATATATACATATTTATCTAATCTCTAAGCCTTGGAAATATTAGCACTATAATCTTGATAACTCAATTTATTTGATAAAGGTATAGATCTTTAAGTTATCTAGCTAACTCTTATATAAAACAGTGGCTTACGAAACATGAAATAGTGGGGATTATTAAAAATCAACATTGAGACTACAATTTAATCACATTTTTATTTCAATTTCAGGTATTTGAGTATCTTGCACGATTATCAGTTAAAAATTGTACCCACATCTATGGGACACGCGGGTGACGGGGAGGTATGGTTCGAATCTGATTGTATATAATGAGGGTGGTTTTCCTTAACTGCTTACAGCTTGCCACGCAAATGCAGGCTCACTCTGTAAAAACTTTACCTCAAACCAATTAAAATGTGAGAAAGATCCGAACTGGTATGGAAGCATGACGCAATAAAAACAATAATACAATTATATTTTATGCACAATGAAAAAAGCGCGCGTTTGGCGCTCCTTAAAAGTTAACGCGTCGTGCGAATACATTTTAAAGCAGATTCAAAATAATACGTGATGACTTGATTATTAATGGTTCAGAAAATGTTCTAGATTTTAAAAATTCAGTGCATAAAACTATAATGTTGATCTAACAGTAACACTATTTGAATATTTAGTATATTTTGAATGCTTTATGCTCTAGAGCCATCGGTTTTATGTTTTTATAAAAAATGCTTATTGAGCTATTTTAATATCACCCATTGAGATATAACAAGTGTTATCTGCGCCGTATGTAGCAGTATTTCAGCCGATTGCACTAGGTAACATAGTAAATTGTTGTTGGACCAATAGAACTATTGCACCTTATACTAATGTTTATTACTACTACTTGAATGCTCTGCGCTGGGGATCGATGGAGGACTCTGTGTTTGCAGATTGAATACAGGTTGGTTTGCTGTGCTGTCTAGCAGTAGTTAGCATATAATTATTGCTACCTAGTCCTTAGAACCCGCATCTGGTCCAGAGCTTCATACCTAGTAGTTTTAGTCTATTGTTTGACCCAACTAGGAGTAACCAGTTAGTGTCCAACCAGCTTCTCACTGGCGAGGTGTGCAAGGTAAAGGTAGGCGCGTGTCGCTGAAACTGACCCACATCCTGTGTCTGAACTGTCCCACCCACTACTGTATAGCTCTATTGTGTTATACTCAGGGGGGGGCGTGCCATGCAACCACAGCACAGAGCACCATGCTTTGCTGTCAATAAGAACACAAATGAAGTTGTACGAGCGGGCAGCTCATACGTCGTCTGAATTTTACGTACTCGTACTTAACTGAAGAGGGTTTCGAGGGCTGCGGAGGCAAATCTTTGGAACATTGGATGACCCTAAAGCATCCATCGAAGAATTTTTAATGTTAATGGATCTTGAAATATAAACACAATTTTGGGTACATTCCGTTTACCCTGAAAGTAGCCGTCTTAACTTGGCTACACTAATGGCCTTATCTTATTAGCTGCACCATAGTATAGCCCGTCAAGGTAAGCTTGATACTGTTTCAGGGGAAACTTGTATACCACAATCTACAAGAGCAGGCATATTCAATACGTCCCCGGCTGAGGGCCGTCCTATAAGTTCTAGGGAATTGGCCGGCGGCTATAAATGAAATTGATAGAACCTAATAAAAATATACATGCATTACACAATGAATATTATACTTAAGATACTTGAAACTTTATGGAAAATAGCGAGCATTTACGTCAATTCATACATTTTTTAAGTATTTTAATCTGAGCTGGTGGGTTCTGGGGCCGCGGCTGGACATGCCTAGCCAAGAAAATTAAATTTCACTGTATAAAAAAAGGATTTAATTTGATCAACGCAACTGAGATGTCGAATTTTACATAATAATACAAGGGGTTGTCACCCACCTCGGTGACGTAGTTGGCTAACGCGCTAGTCGTGTTTGACTCGACTGCTGAGACGGGGAGATCGAGTTTCGAATCTCGGTCAGGTGAACTAGGGGTGGTTTTTCCTAAATGGTTTTCCACTCTCCCTCCACGCAAATTCGGTTCACTTCCTCATTCAACCTTCCCAATTCCTAATCCATTAGCGCAATTAGTACTAGGCACACATCGCTGGGAGGTAATGGGGTGGGGGATGGGGGCTCGCATACCTAGGGTGAAGGGAAGAGGAGTCAGATAATGCGTGACGTCACATTACAATCAAGCGTATCAGGCAGCGTTCAGTGTTAATAAACCCGACTGCTCGCACGTATAAACAAACAACGATTTATTTACTCATCGACTTCGATCGTCGAGTGTGGCAAACACGTACGGACACGTTTAAATAAAAGGGTTATAAGGCTATTCAATTTAAAGATACTATTAAATAGGGATGTGTGTGTGACAATATTAGAAGAGGGTTCACACATAATTGTGACAATGATTGAAAAGAGGGGATACATTTTATTTAACGTGACTTTGCTTATAACCAAACCCTAATAAGTAATAGTAATCCATCCCTTTTGAACGCCATTATCTGCGTTTTTATAGCTATAGCCACTATACTGTGTTTCGATGTTAGTATTGCTAAGTAAGCTATATCTCGGCCACCTTAACTTTGTATCCCCTAGCAAGGCGAGGCATTTGGTTAGCTGGTGAATAGAATATGTGAAATGGGGGAAATAATTGTTTTGTAAAATCAACTGAAAAATTTCACTAGGTACATTTTTTCAGAAAATGTTTCTGTTTTTAAAAATTTCCACTTTTTCAACACAAAAAGAACAGATATTTAAATTAAATCGATCAAAATCAAGATATCCCATGTTTAAAAGTTTACACATAAGTTTAGTCTAAGGACTTAACACTAACACTAGGATTATTTTCAAATGAATTACAATAAACCAAAGCGACGATTCCAACATCTTATACTCGCACCTCGACGACAGTGCTCGGTGGTTATATGTTTCACTAACGTCGCATCTGCTGAAGACCAATATGTTAATAATTCAATATTATAATCAAAGCATTTACAGTTATAGCCCCTTTCTCTAAAATTCATTGCTATGAAAATTGTCTTCAATAATTACCCATTATTTATAATGATTTTACTTTCAAGATGTCACCAAGAAAATAGTTAAAATAATTAATTTAAGGTTTGTTTGAGTATCTACTATAAACTCTTAGGTCCCTCCCACCCACTTCCCGCCCCTTCGTACCTTAACAAATTATTTGATGACTTTATATATATTATAATAATAAGCTCTAGATGCCATCTCCCCGAACCCACATCTTTCACATAGTTAGTAGATCGCAAGCCTCCACTTCGAAAAATTTTCCGATTAAAGCTTTACCGGAAAATTTTCATCGCTAACTGGTGACTTGATGTGCTCCTACCTCCTTTTTTCTTTGACCCTAAGTTTGAAATTTTCCAGCTTGCAAATTTAATACAGCTTTAATCTTTCATCGAGTTAATTATGTTGAAGATCGCAACTTCGATGTGATGTCTAATTAGAATTTAAGCATATTTTAAAACTATCCGTGTCAACCGATCGTGGCACAAGGCGTGTTTCCGCTGTTGACTAGGCCAAGCTCAGTAACCTTAGTTTAATACTAACCATTATGAGCACTTCTATAAATAAAAATAAAGTTTACACAAGCTTAGCTTTGTTAATTTTTTTAAAGAGTAATACCGAGTGATACCGTTCCATACGTACGGCTTCGCTTATACTCATTCACGGTAGGAATTACTCTCTAAAAGGCCTTTTTTTCCTACCTATATCCTACTATATAAAAGCTTTCTGGTAGGAAAAAGGCCTTTCAGAAAACAATTCCTATGCTGAACAGACTATACGTTATATTGGCAACATATCAAACGTCTTCTTACTGAAGATAAAAACGCTCCCCCCTGAAATATTTTGAGTTTGGTAGCTTTGAGACTTTAAAACCACAAAAAGAATCCTCAAATAACTTAGAATTTTCGTCATGGCCATAATAACAAACAACTGTGATTTGTTTAAGAAAGGATGAATATAGTTTCCTTTACCATTAAGGATTTATTATCTATTTATTATTTATAATTTTCATCACCATTTACTTTTGACTTTAATCAAAGAACCGACTGCACGGGTCACATTTAATAAGAAGGTTGTAATTCGAATACCTTCCTGGGGGAGGGCTAAAA
>JBCFYV010000012.1:50735205-50754928 GCA_039000515.1 Timema cristinae
GTGTGTTAACTGTATAAACACCAAACAAATCTGATCTAAAAGTGTCTAAAATCCTAAGACAAATGCTTAAATGACATAATTGTTCTTGCAAATAGACAATGTTGTCATGCTTAAATGACATAATTGTTCTTGCAAATAGACAATCGTTGTCAAACTATATCAAGTATAAGCATCTCAAAGAGTAAAAATTTAGAGAAAACTTTTGAAATGATGGAAAAGAAAAGAGAAAGCATATTTTACAGCCTAACTGCTGAGAAAATTGAATAGAAAGGCCCCTAGCAACAATAAGTGTTAGTAGGATGCGAATGAAAGGCCTCAAACAAATAGTCAACCACCTCTGGTGCATGTCACATAACAAATATCTGGTGAAAGAAAAATATTTAATTCATTCGGCTCTTAGTTTCTATTTAAAAATAAGAGTTATAAAAAGAGTTTTACAAACCCCCCTCTTTCCCCATTATAAAGATACAGCTTTTATTAAAAAATTGTCAACAAAAAGAATGTATTTGCTAAAGTTTTAAACAACAAATTTTGTTGGGATGGTCGGGCAGCAAATATTTGTATCGGGCGGGTTTGGGTAAACATTGCAAAATTACGCTCGAGCACGGGCAGATTCGGGTGGGTATCTCATTTTGCTAACAACTTTGTCACAGGCCAATAAAATTTCAAATTATAAGTTCAACAGTCTAATTTAATATTTAAAAAAAGATAGAAACAATTTTGTCACAGGCCTATTAAATTTCAAATTACAAATTAAAACAGTCACATTTGATTTTAAAAAAGAATTTAACTGGCTAGTTTATGCTCAAGAATTTATAGTCAATACAAGAGCAGATTTCGCTTTGCTTTGTGAAAGTTCTGTTGGAGCATAACCAGTTCCTCTACATTTTCTTCAAGCAATTGCTCCCTCCGTCTAGTACACACATATAACAAATAGTATTTATTTACTTTATAGCACAATTTACAACTTATTAACTACATAACTGTAAATAGATACTAAAACAAATTGAAAAGATACAGTATGCATGAAACTTCATACATAAACGAAATCGTGTTTACTTGAAGCAAAATGGCAGTTTCCTATTTAATGTTCATTTGATACGTACTTTTCTATTTATATCCTAACAAATAATTATTATTATTAATTAATTGTCATCGTCGTCATCATTATTATTATCACCACATCTTACTACCCGTTCGGGTTGTACGGATAATAATAATAAATTAAAGAAATGTAAATAAAACTAATTAAGTTTTTGCAAGCATAGAGCTTAAAAATCTCAATGTGGAAATGTTGAATTTGTTATATTGTTGCCATCGACAGAGAAAATTAAATCATAGGCTACTTGATTTTGCTTATGTTGTAGACTTACTTGTAACCTGTGAGAAACGTTATCGTAGTTTTGTTGAAAGCAAACATAATAATTTACGAATTAAAAAAAAACACATTTGTTTAATATTAATTGACTGAAATAATTTAACTATGAATATAAGTTAAACACGATTTTTTCGAAGTTCAAATTAGAGGTTGGTGCTAACATGGTATCATATACTTAGCAAGTTCTTGAGATGCCCGATCAAAATATGGGCATAAAAAATACCAGATATTTTCAAATGCCCAAAATTTCGAGTGCTCAACCACCCCTAAAATTTTGTTGATGAAATTAATTTATATTTCTTGATTAGAATGTTCCAATTATTTGAGTAGTAGCTATGTCATATGTTGACAATAGTTATAGGAGTGTACAATAGACCACATTTTAATTTGAAGCGAAGTTGAATCAAATTTTATGAAACTTTAAACATGTAGATCTACAAATTGTTTTATTGCAAAAATGTGTTTAAGATTAGTCCTAAAATGACCAATTACATTAATCTTCCAAATGTAATTCAATTAGGTTTTACAAACGTTTGGCATGTGAATATCAATTTGTAGTGAAAACTCCATTTACTCTGAACTGAAATGTAGCAAACTTATAATGATAGATTACACTATGGTACAGCTAATAAGATGGGGTCATAACATAATCAATCAAGGTAAAACTGGTGCAACTTTTTGGGGTGAGTAAAGTGTGCTTAACAGTGCAAAATGACTCAAATTTAACATATATGTATATTTTAACTGTCTATATTTTTACTGGCAGAAATTTAATAAATGTCAAAGATGACTTTTTTTTTTCAATGCAAAGTAGAAGAATGTATATGTCAAGTTGAAGTTTTTGAAGATCACCCCACCCCTAATATTTCCAAATTTTATTTTAAGATAAATGCTGTGCAGTTTTTGTACTAGTGCACTCGAGAGTTGGTTGACTAGATGTGAAGGTAGACCGGGTGTTACCTGAAGATTGACGAAGTGGATGTGGATCGGGACCATGACACAAGGAAGTCCTCACCTCGCTGAGTCGCCCGTCTCTTGTCCAGGACTGCCCGCGTCACATCGCGAGGGAAAAGGCACGTCTCCACACATCGCCACACAAACCTGGGTAGTATTCAACAAACAACAAAGAGTGTGTTCATTGAGCTTACACTTTTATGTATTAAAAGCAGTGTTTATTTTTTTATTTAGCACAGAGTCTTCCAACTGTTTGGTTCATATAATTAAGTACTAATTAAGCTAATGGGTTAGGAATTGGGAAGGTTGGATTTAGAGTAAGTGAACCCGCATTTGCATGAAGGAGAATGGAAAAACATTTAGGAAAACCACCCCCAGTTCACCCAACCATGATTCAAACCTTGATTTCCCTATCTTCGGCAGTCTAGCTCAACATAAAACTAGCATGTTCACTAATTACACCACCAAGGCAGGTGAAAAGCAGTGTTATGTGTTGCATGGTTTTTTGGAAAACAAAGCAATTATTAGAGTGTATTTTACTTTCTTCTGATGAAAAAGGGGACTGATGTACCCTGAGAATTAAATAATTATGTATTTTGTTGTGTTTAAATCATGAGCTTTGAGGGCTACAGTTTTCTAGTAAATGTGTAGGCCTTGAACTTCTATCCTCCATTTAATTTTCAATTTAATACAGCCATTTAGTGCCATTCTGGGAAATGGCAAAAATAATTGTGCCCAAAATGTGTTTAGATAACAGAATAAAATTATATTCAGGCAGAATTAGGATAGTGTTAAGTAACCACTTGTTCACATCTTAGTTTCAATGGGAGCAGAGGGATTACATAAGGCCGTATTTAGGGTATGCAACACTCCCGTGCAGTCATTTATTTTATGCCCCACCCCCATAAATATCAACATCACTTCTCACCTAATTACCTTTAGGGCATTGACTTGCAAATATTATATGGTTGTGAAACTTATACATATTGATAATTATTTTTAATATTATTTGAATATTGTAACACAATTGAATAAACCATAAAAACATAGAAATTTACAAGTTCATGCAAATATTCTGCAGAAAAATATTCCTGTACACACAAAAATAAACTAACAGAGCACTATGGACAAGTAAGTAAATCATGCCGCAAAGCAATACCAACACAAACTTGTGAAATTACCATATTAGAAAATATGCAGCTATTCAGTCATCTTTAGTAAATATGAGAGTTGTTATTTAATAACGAATGATGACAGAGAGCTAACGAATTGCTAGTTTTTTTATACTTCACAAAAAATGCTATAAATTTGTTTACTGGTTACAGTCAAGTTTGCTATATTTTGTCTTATTTTCATATTATTCCCCCCCCCCCCCAACTTCACCACCCTGTGCAACTGCACATGTTGTAAGTGCTTAAATACAACCCTGGGATTACTTAGCTGTCCTGGCTAGTCCTAAGTACTATGTTTGTGAGATTATCCAGAAACAATGTAATCTCTTATTTCAACATGCCAACCCACTTTCCTTCTTTATCAGTTGTCTCTCAGTTTAATAACCTCATGTTGCACACATAAACTTCACCACCTAGGCACTGTAAAAACAAATTTTTACTGGCCGAGCCTTTTTCTGAAAGCTAGTCAAGTTACTAATACTACTTTTTAGAGATGGGTCAAATACACTATTTCTTGAATCCAAATCTACATTTTATTTTCGAATATCGAATCCAAATCCTAGCAAATTGTTAGAAATTTTAATGATTTTCAAATAGACCTACATTACACAATATAGGCCTAAGCTGTAAATTAAGATTTATTTTAATCATGCTTTCAATATTAATCAACCCCAACCACCCCTTGCAAAATACTGGTTAAAATCCAGACAAACTAAACACTCTAGACTCATATTATTGTTTAGAATTCAAATCAATCAAAGTTTGAGTGTCTTTAAGTTATTTTTAA
This sequence comes from Timema cristinae, assembly GCA_039000515.1. Taxonomy (NCBI): domain Eukaryota; kingdom Metazoa; phylum Arthropoda; class Insecta; order Phasmatodea; family Timematidae; genus Timema; species Timema cristinae. Next base: position 50,739,497 of record JBCFYV010000012.1, read on the forward strand.
AGGTGTTGATAGAATGAATTAAGTTTCTAAAAAAACATGTGAAATAAACAGATTAGGCCTAGTTACCTTTCGATCAAGTTTAATCATCTTGATATTATAATTTATTTTGATAAGAAAGCTAAAATAAAAATACAAACAGATTTAAAAAAAAGACTAAAACAACATGCTTAACAATTAAACATACATTGAAATAGTGAACTCAATAATACCTAAGTATGTTTTATTATAGTTATTATTATTTTCTTTTATATCTTTCTTCACGTAAAATACAAGATATATATTTTATTCTTGCGATATATCGATTTCTAAGAATACATTATATTTAAAATATGAACTTCTTTTCGACTCTTGCAATATGTTCATCCCTATTTTATTAAGCAAAACTGGGTTTGAATATTTTTACAATTACTTCAATAACATATTTGAAAAATATAATAAACTCTTAGTTAAAATCAATTTAAAAACAAATTATGAATTAGCAAGTCATTATTTGATTCTTGAAACTCGATAGCACTTACTAAGTGATCAGATTACCTGAATCGATTTCAAACAAATAATCAATATACAATATGTAGGCTGGTGGGCATAAATAAACAGTTTTATCGGTGTCTCCTGTTGACAGTATTTATTTTTCATGAAACCCAACAAAATATCTAGCTTAAGGCATATGAAATAAATTGGGGTTCTTTGCATAGTTGTAGATAATTAAAACTAGTTGAGTAGTAAGAATTAACAGTCATGTTTATTTAATCATCACTCTGGCCGCTGGCGAGTAAACATATACATCATGGCGGCTGACTTTGTATCGTGTGTAATGTGTTTTTATTTCTCTTAAAAATAAGCCGTAATTTGTTTTATTTATTTCAAGTTTATGTGTAAATCTAGTTTTTATTTTCAGTTTTTGAAGAGCTTTAATGTGTTCATTAAAATATTTACAAGATTGTTCGTGAGGTGAAAGTTTCAGAAGTAAGCAGGTTGAGTCAAAGTTTCCCATAGGGGTGGAAGGGTAGGGTATTAGGCACGTTAAATTTTCTATGCCTAATAATTTTTTTTATATAGATTTTATTCATGTTTATCTCTTTTGTCTGACAAAATAATGATTACAGATTAGATTAAGTTGTGATTTTCGAGTAGGTCTAACTTAGTAATTTTTGAATTCAAAATTCAAACTATATTATGCTTTGTTTATGAGGTGAAAGATTTGACCATCAAATCCAATAAAACACCGGATCCTCAAATCTTGAATACTTGTCAGGATTTGGTGGATTTGAGGATTCGATTGGCCCATCTCCACTAGTTTCCTTTTCCTGTGTTTGTCCTTTATGTTATATCTTTTACATGTTCCAATCTATGTGTCCTATCATTCTTTACCATTTTCCATTCTACCCCTTTTGTGTTTTTTTGTTTCCTCTTTTAGGAAGTTGCATTGCGCGTTTCACACTCCTCCCTGATGAATTCCAATAGAATAAAACCTAGGTCAGGGGATTGGGCGGTGATGATCGATTTTCTTTAGAGGAAACCATTACCACTTTATCCAATGACAGCAATGTAAAGTGTGAACTGTGATCTTCTTTTTACTGTAAAAGCCATATTGAGTTCGTCCCTTTTATAAGTCTCTATCCGCCTTTCCTATACCTTCTTCCAAATATAATACAGTTAACTCATAAAGCGAAAAGAGGTTTTCCTTATAGAGATAAAAGATAGTAAAATGGTATCAATGTTGGCTGCAAAAACAAAAATGTATTATCCATAAGACTCTACCTAAATGAAATTAAACTATATTAATTTTAGCTAACTTTAACTGTTGTTTTCTATAGATTTCAGTGCAGCATTCAATGTTTCCATTAGATTTTTTGCGCAAAGTTTTGAATAAACTTTATGTGTAGTTTTAAATGTGTAGTGTAAATAATATCATACAACATATGGTAAATGTCATGAGCAAAATATAGGTTAATTTGTAGAAATCTGAAAAGCTTCAATCATATTTATATAGAGTCAAATTTTTTATATTATTCTATTCAATAACTCAAATCAAACTGTACTAAAAAAAAAAAGATAAGGTAATAGCCATTGCAAATCCCATGATGTGCCTAAAATATCTTAATATATTTGTAATAACAATTCTTGTGAGGTAAAGTAAATGCTTATTAATTATTACCATATTGACCGGAAAATAAGCCAAACCTTTTTTCCAATAACAGCCTTTATAAAATCTTCGCATAGCATATAGTAAGTACATAACCAATGAGTTAACTTTGAGGATCAAAGATGTAAATTGAAATATTTTATAATTACCACAAAATATGGTGCTCTTTATGTCTTAACTTTTCCAAGGTAAACTATTGGTTCATGAACACATTGAAAAAGTGGCATTTAAACATGCAAGCTCATAAAGACTAGGGTCCAAAATTATATTTTTTTTATAGTCCAAACTCTTTATTTAACATCATAATTTTAGCATATTTAACTAAGATTTACTTCAATTCAATAATTATTCAAAATTTGTGAATATTATTTGCTTTGATTAAAGATTTGACCTTAAAAAAAACCTGCTTTGCAGATGTCTAGAAATTAATATCCATTTAAAAAGGTAAATGTGATTGCAAGACAGGATTAGGGGATTAAAGAGTGTAAGAGGGAGAAGGTGAGGGGGGACAGCAAAATCTGTAGCATCGGCCCTGCCTTGAGGGCACCGCATTGAAGTTGGATCCTAACCTTGGCAAGAGCGCCATGGGCACAGAGAGGCCCACCACAAGCCAGTAGACTAGAGACCCCATGGTCTGCTGAATCACTTGGTAGTTATTGGGCAGACCCAGGCACTCCAGGCACACCGTGTTGTACACTATCGTAAATATGTAGAATGCTACTATCGATGCCAAGATGGAGAGGATATGAATTATTGTCTGAAACAACACAAACAAGTTTGATTGATATTGCATACAACAATAACATCTAAAGGCTAGTACACACTGGACTATAATCGCACCAGATAGAAGTATCCAGCGACACTGAAACCTCGCCAGCGCAATCACCAACTTGTATCTGAACACAAGTCTCCACAGGTGTTTTGCATCCCCACCAAGCAACCACGTCACATTAGTCCCTCTCTGCAATGGACTTGCACATCACTATTGATATGGCTACAACTTCTAAAACAAGTAATGTCATCAAAAAAAAAAAAAAAAAAGCTTTGGTGGAATAAGGAGTTTTTAAGACAAGGGAAGAATTGTGGTTATTGTTTCTTGTCAAAACTATTGTTGAATAATGTGTTCTCATTTAAAAATTTGGTAAAGATGACAGAACCAAATTTCGAGGAGCTATTTTGTTTGGTAACAGTAAAAATTACAAAGTGAGATACAAACATTCGAGTTGAGATGGAGATACAATCTGAAGTAACCATAAGAAAATCACCATCAAAATACAAATGGAAACACATGTTAACTAGGTTAAGGAATAGAAATAAAGTGAATTAAATTCATAAGTTGCTAGTAGATGTTTATGTGTGGGTCCATACTGAGCAAAGTTTCCCACTGGATGTGGGACAAGACCTGGTAACTTTTTTATCTTTTACGGTGGATACTTGGCCGATGTTTCCCATGTAGGTGACATCTTATTAATTTCTTCTGTCTTCTATAGTATGGGTAGAAGATGTCACATTTATGCATTGGATTCTTCCCACACTTTTCCTCTTTCCCTAGAAGGGCTTTCTTAATCAAATTTACACTTAGTAATTTATTTTTCCTTTTTCTTTACTATAAAATTATTTATCCATTGGGCCACCTCATTTTTAAACATTTCAACAACTTAAGTTAGAGTTAGGTCAAATTCACTATTTTAAGAATCTGAATCTCAAATTTATCTTCAAATCCTGAATCTTGAGTCCAAATTCAAATCTTGGAATAATTATGAACATAAGAGGAAATATAAATATAGTTGAGTAATAGAAAATATAAATTATCTAGCCATTGAGCCACCTCATTTTTAAACAGAAAATACAAATAGTAATTAAGTGTTAACATTCTTTCTTATAATTAATATATTATAACATTCATACAATCAGTTAAGTGTTAAATTACAGGTTTGGGGCCTGGATGTTGGGCTCATCCTATAAATATAATAGGTTTTGAACTACCAACAAGCAAAGAGCTCTAAAACCAATTTCCCTTGGAGAATAAAAAAAAAAAAAACATTTTTAAGGATTTGAGTCATGAATTTTTAAATCTTGAATATCATTAAGAATTCGAGGGCCCATCCCTAATTTAAATATAACAATAATAATATATATCAAAACATGCACACATTAAAGATTTTTACTGTTAGACAGTAAATAATATAAAATGTAAAAACTAGTGGGGGGAAAAAAGTGCAAAGGTTAATGACTTATTTTCATTGGCCATTTAAGCCTAAAATCAATAAAAATTAGTCTCCTATCTCAAATTAAGTTTACTTCATGAATTGGAAATATGAATATATTTTAAATGTGCTTACCCAAGACCTAGTTTCTATAGCGACATGGAACAGCATAACAAACATGCACGAGGTAGTCACGGTGGTCCCAAAATCCCAAATACCAACATCTGTGTCATGATATGCCTGAAAACAAAAACAAACTTTATTTTGCAGAGTTGTAAAATGAAATTAAATAATCATTTTGAAAATGCAAGAAATGCTATAAAAATAAGCTAATAACTTGGTAGGAACAGTAGCTTATTTTGTTAATTTGTGAGCAATTCAAAATTACTAATCAATAAATGGCTGATTTTAGGATGAGTTCAAGCTAGTCTTTAATAAAAGCTTGATTTCAGTCTCAACAATTTAATAGGTTTAGCAAATTTGAGCTTGTTTTATTGTGCTACTTCTGTGAAGTGTTGTGTGCCTGGTGATGTGATGGACAAAATGGTTTAATCTCCCTATTCATCTAGATGTTTGTTGTTTGTAAAACATGCAGTTTGCATATATTCTTTTTTGTTGTAAAAATGTTGTAGCGATTGTAATTTCAAGGATAATATTTTATTCATTCTTTAATTAAATGATTAAATTTTAAAAGCACAGAAAGTAATTGAATTCAAGCTCAGTTAGACTTGATCTTAAACTTTTTGAGAAACTTGGTCTAGCTTGATTCAGAATGAAAAGACTTTAAATCACAGACCCCTAGTCAATGAAGATTTAGTTGGTCGGTCAGATCATCTAACTAATTTACATGTTACAGGATAATTAGCTAAAGTGTGCTTGTAAACAATGTTCACTGCTACAGTGAGCATCATAATGACAATTTTATGTTTTAGAACAGTGTTCTTATAAGTCAACACAATGTTTTTAATGGTGTATGGAACCTCCTAATATTAGCAAACTCTGAACCATTAATCTTGTTTACATGCATGTATCTTTCTGTGATTGGAACAAAACATATCAAAAACTTATACCCTGCACTTTATCGTTCAGAATGACTTTCTATTTAAGAAGTAGTAATTACCAAGTTTCATGAAACAAATAAATATAGAATTTACAAAATTTAGAATTGGTTGGGAACATTTTTTTATTTGCTTGCTTTAATGCCAACTAGTATAAGTTACCAGAAACTTAAACTAGCTAAACTTAAGTAACCAGATATTTATTTTAAGGTTTTTTTTAATGAGAGCTACATCAAGACGGAGTTTGGAGGAAGAACACCCTTCCATGCAGCTAGTCAGTATCAAACTCGGACCTTTCAAAGAATAGTTTAGCCCAATAACCATTTCTATAGACCTGCCACTATGAAGTTATTTTATTTTGAATGTTATTAAGACTCACAGCCTCTGAAATGAAGAAAATAACAATACTCTGATACAGAGCATCGGCTACAGTTATCCAGAAAGAGTGCGGCTTGTAAACTGATCCTAGACGTCCTTGGCGGTAGAGGCTCGGTCGTGCCAATAGGATTTCCTCGGGAACATCTTGGTCATAAACACCTGTACATCAACATTAAATTAGAATCAGAAATTATGTTTAGTGAGTGATTTTAAATTTTAAGTACAATGGTCCTATTTTTAAAGAGAAACCAGAGCCACCTAACGTTTTCCTTTTAAAAATGCATAGCACAATGTGAAATCTTGTGCATAGTAGAGTTTGCACAAGTAATATCATGTCTGATAAATATTTGGTTAACGGCCAGGACTACTTATTTGAAACTTTCGAGAAAAATCGCTAGCAAACTCGCAAGTTGGGATTTTACAAACCGCAGGCTATACCAAAATAGAGCTAATTTTGAAATGTTTATTTTGCCATGCAAGTTGTTGTGGGGTGCCATTGTGTCACTAGCGATTGAATTTTCAACCCGACGAGACTGTAAAACTAATAAAGACTAAGCCTATGGGATACAAAAGTCCCAAGGTACAGCATATGTAAACGAAAATAAGCACTATTATTGTATTGAATACACCATGTAATAAGGTTTGTTTGTCTAATAAGTAAACAATCTTCCATTTGTTTGAAACCAACATTTTACTGTCTTAAAATATGCACAGATAATATAAATATCAGTTAAACATCAAAATAATTTAAGTTACATTAGTTCAGTTGATGTGTTTATCTGTGGTGTCAGTGGTTCTGAAATAGATCCCCACTATAGTTTTTTTCCATTATTTTTAAATAAAAAAATCACTTGTCAGCTTGAATATGTATCACTGTAGTCCTATTTTAGTTACATAATAATATTTAAGGCATAAATATGGCAGACTGGCCTTTAGGTTCTTATATTTCAAAAATAATTAGTAGTCATAATGTTATGAAACCTATTAAATTAGTCGTTAAATAATCATTTACACACAAAATTTCAAAGTTAATATAGTGTTTTAAATTTGCCTTGTTTAGTTATTTATAAAGGAACTGACCCGGGTCACAGGCTGGAAACAGTAATGGATATAAAAAAAGGAGGGTGATTTATAAATAAGAATATTGATAGTCTAAGTAGGATCAAATACTGTGTGTGTGTGTATTTTTTAGAAAAAGTATTTTAAAATAAATTGTAGGTTTATTGATAAAATTTATGAAATGAAAAGCTAATTTTTTAGTCAGATAAAATAATACTTTTTTTTTAAATTTATTGACTAGTACTGTAGAGCATGTGGGCTCTAAATTTTTAAATAGTCCTGCTGTCAAATCAGCCGAGAAGACCTCTTGTTAGGACAAAGTAAATAGTTAAAATATTTGCCATTTCACACAAACATATACTTTTACTGAAGGATTAAATGAATCGTCTAAACAATTGTGTTTTTAATACTGAAGATCTATTTTGCTTAGTGGCGAGTTTTTTCAACAAAACCATTCTTGGAAAGTTGCAACCGAAGAGAGAGATGAGCGCCCATCTTGTTTTATGTAGCTTTACTAGCAAGACAAATCGTCTCACACAGTGTTTAGCTGGTGAGGCAAATTATTTTGCAAGCCGCTAGTGTACCATAAGTTTGAAATACGAGCTACCTGATAGTGACTTGTGACCCACATGATTCAAAATAAGGGTCTGGTGAAGAAACTAAACAGCATGTAAGTCAAAGCTTAAGAGGCAGCCATGAACACCAAATTTTATGTCAAAACCTATTTGTATAACTAACAAATTTATTGAAAATAAACACTCTCTAGAAAAGAAAAAAAATAATTGAAAATTATAGAATATCTGTTTGTCCCATTTTGAGTGTTTTTAGCTTGAGTGATACAGCAACACCTCGCACTTTCAACAGGTAGGGAAAAACAACTAACTAAAATAAAAAATTGACAAAAGTATAGCACAGAGTTAATTTATCTGGAAAATGCAATAGGTATAGATGGTTTTGTTATTTTAATAACAAAATTAAATGGTATTAATATATTTGATCACAAATATAAGAGATTCAATAGGGACTATTTTAAAAAACAATGCACACTGAAAAACTTCAATTCAAAAATTAGCCAGTGTAATAAACAAATTGGCCATCTTTTTATGCAACACAATTTGGAAACATGGTTATAATGAAACCAAACGAAAGAGCGAAAGTCAAGGTTTTGCTGTTTATAATATAATGTTAGCACCGCGTCTTACTACCGATTCGGGTTATACGCTTTAAGTACTAATTAAAGCTAATGGATTAGAAATTGGTAAGGTTAAATTAGAGGAAGTGAACCCGCATTTGCGTGGAGGTAGAGTGGAAAACCATTTAGGAAAAACCACCCCCAGTTCACCCGACAGAGATTCGAACCTCGATCTCCCCGTCCTCAGCAGCCAAGCTCAACACGACTAGCGCGTTAGCCAACTACGCCACTGAGGCGGGTTTTGCTGTATATAGAAATATACATATACATCAAGTTGAGTTTCAGTAATAGATCTGTGTATGTACCATGAGAATAAAAATTAATTTCTAGGAATGAGAATTTTTTTTAAAAGTTATTATTATTAGCACTGCGTCATACTACCGTTCGGGTTGTATGCACTTACGCTAATATGTGATGGTATGGATGATTGTGAGATGAAATGGAGGACCTACAGTTTAACGTGGAATCCAAACCACAGTGGAGGCCTGTTATTCCCCACATTCACAAGTTGTGATTAATACACGTCTTGTCAGAGGTAAAGGAAGGGTTTGGCAATCAGATAAATCTGTGCCGAGACTGAGGATTGAACACCGGTCCCCAGAACAGAATTACGACACCTTACCACTAGACCGCCAGGTCACCGTTTTAAAAGTTATGAACATACAAATTCAGATTTTAAAATAAATTTAACACATTTGGACAGGTACTATTTATCTTTAAATTAAACAAAATGAAATATTAGTAACTTGTTTATTAAGAAATAATATCTGAAAATCGAATCAAATTATTAGATTTGAAATTTTAGAGATAAAACTGAAAATTTCAAGTATCTACTTACATTTTTTTTTTTTTTTTTTAAATTGTTGAGTGGAGCTTTAATAATAGCTACTAGTCCCTAAAAGATGATTTTTTTAAATTATTTAGCACCGTGTCTTACTACCCGTTCGGGTTATACCCTTTAAGTACTAATTAGGCTAATGGATTATGAATTGGGAAGGTTGAATTAGAGGAAGTGAACCCACATTTGCGTGGAGGGAGAGTGTAAAACCACTTAGGAAAAACCAACCCCAGTTCACCCGACCGAGATTCGAACCTCATCTCCCTGTCTTAGCAGTAAGTAGCTAGCGTGTTAGCCAACTAAGCTATCGAGGCGGTTAAAAGATGATTTGAACTAATATTTTTGAGTATACGCACACCCCTTAAAATATCAAATTTAGAATTTATTTCAAAGTAAGCATTATTTTCGTCTCAATTTTCAGTAGCAATTTTTCAGTCTACTATAATTTTAAATCCATAATATAAAAGAATGTGCTACCTACCAATGGCAATTGGAGGGAGAGAAGTGAAGAGCAAATTATACAACATCAGGTACATCTGGTCGATCATGACTGAGCCCGAAAATCCACAGTACAGTTGAAACCAGAATATTAGAAATACAAAAGTCTGTAAGGATAAAAGAATTCCTGTAAGTTACATACAGCTAAAAGAATAAAAAGTTACTGCATTTATATCTGACATTTAATTTATTATAAGTGATTAAAACTAAAATAAAGAGATTAAACACCAGTTAATCCTTTTTTTTGCATAATTAAAAAAAATTTAGGTAGCCAATATTTTAAAAATCTTGCAAAAGTTAAATTAATACCTCTGTAAGGAAAACCTCATCAATTTTTGAGATATCTATATTATTTTATAATATGTATGGAAGGAAAGAAAGTTAAATAAAAATTATGTGAAAACTAGTGGTGTGTGAAGTCCACTATTTCAATGTGAAGCAAAGCTGAATCAAATAATATGAAATATTCCATAAGCCAAATAACGGTTTGAATACTAAAGAAAAAAAATAATGTTGAATTAAGCTATAATATTTAGCGTAACTATACAAATTTAAGTTTAAAATATAATTTACAAAATGGTGTATTTCAAAGACAATATAATTTGTCTTTAAATGATAAATTAATTTACTATCACAATACTATATTTAATTGTTTTTATTATTTTTCCAAATACTAATATTTGCTTTGAAAATTACAGCAGAAAATCTTTTTTTTTTTCCTTTTTTTCTTGTGGAGCTTGGTAATTGTCTAATACAGAATTTCACTTTTGACTCAAACAAATATACAAACCAGGTCTACATTTTCAAAGCTTCACACGCCCTTACACCCTTAGTGAAAAACTGGATAGCAATTTAAAGCAGATAATTAGACATATTTACAAATGTTACATGCATAAATACTCGGTTTAAGCGTTTATATAAAACTGATCTGTCTGCCTGAGAGTAAAACTAGAAAGCTGGTAATTATGATTAACGCTATTAGTTGGGTGGTTATGCTGTGATACTAAGAAGGAAAGTTTATTTGTATAATGCACTAGTTTACAAACTATTAACATTTTCAAAGTGCTTATGTTTGAATCCTGGTTGAGAGTGGACATTTTAAGTTAAGATTTGAGTGTTTCTTTGTTATTGCTATCAAAAGGTTTCAGGTGTGAATTAGCGATGGGGACCCTTAAATCCTTAAGGATATTTGAGGATTCATAAAGTTTCGAATCAAGCATCAAACCCTATAAAAAATAATTTAGAGCTCTATTTAATACTGCTCTTGGTGATTCAGAACCAATTAGTTACTATACTATAGGATAAGTTTAACAACCTGACTCAGACCAGTAATTTAACACTTAAACTGAATGGATTATAAGACAAATATTAACATTTAGCTTTTATTTATATTTTATAGTTTTATGTTTTAATTATATTTCCTTGTATGTTCATAATTTTTTCCATAATTCCAATATGGATTTGAGATCCAGATTCGTAAAATAGTGGATTTGATCCAACTCTAGTGCTAACAAACCATTTGTGTCAAGTGCCTGTACAAAGAGATAAAATAATCACATAGCTACACAGAATTATCTAGCTCTCCATGTAGAAAAACTATACATGTTCTAGGGGTGACCAGACATGTATTTCCACGTAATAAACTTGGGGTCAGCGACCCAAAATGGTGGCACTACAAGACGTCAAATGGCAGCACTATGCAATGTCAAAGTGGGTGCTATATGCACCTGGAGGTTGTTGGTCCTGACAAGGGTAAGTATTGAAAGCGTGGATGCATCTCGACTGAAGGGTGTATTAACTACCTGTTGTAAAATATGAACTGGTAGCAGAACGTCTGTATGAAGAGCGATATCCAGACTGACTGTGTTGGTTTGTGTGACATGCTGCCTGTGTTGTGCCTATTATCTAGGTTAAGGTTGCGAGTTTGGGTTTTTTTCATTCGAGAAGAACTTGAGTCGAGTATTTCTAAAAGCTACCGAGTTTGAGTTGAGTATATTTATAATTTTAAAATTTTAAAGTATACCAATACACATGTTCTTAAAATAAGAATGACACTCATTTTTATAAAGAGTAAATACTTTTGAAAAAAAAAAGTTAAACAATGAAAGTATCGGTTTTTAAATTAGAAATAACACTTATAAAACACAATTAAAAATAAGAACAACACTCAAATAAAAATCTAATAAAAAAACTTATAAAAATTGTTTCACATTCATGTCTTTAAGGACATTAAAATTACACTATTATAAAAAAGTTAATCAAATTAATATTTGTATGATGGCTTGGAAATATATAACAAGACAGTGTAGAAACACTTACAATGATGTAAAGTAAGTGATAGCAAAGGAAGCCAACCTGAAAGGATAGTTAGGTTAGGCCTAGATATAAACAAAGTTCTCATTTTCTTGCTACACTTTTACACTTTCCACGTCTTCAAAGTTCCATAGTTGCACATTGTTTTGAATTTTCGGAAATATTTTTTTCATATAAAGAAACATTAATTAAAAAGTAATATTCCCGAAAATTCAAACTAGTGTGCAACTGTGGAGGTTTTGAAGAAGTGGAAAGTCTAAAAGTTTAAGAAGACATGAAGAGAGAAGTGTGTTTGTTTCTATCTAGGCCTAACCTAACTATCCTTTTAGGTTGGCTTACTCACTATCACTTACTTTACACCATTGTATAGTGTTTCTACAATGTCTTGTACATTTCCAAGCCATCATGCATTTTATTCATTATATTAACCTTTTTTTAATAATTGTTAGTGTAATTTTAATGTTCTTAAACACATGAGTGTTGAAATCATTTTCATTATTTTTCCATCAAATTTTTATTTGAGTGTTGTTTTTATTTTTAAATTATTTTTTTAAGTGTTATTTCTAATTTAAAAACCGATATTTCAATTTTTCACTTTTTTTTCTCAATAGTATTTAATATTTATAAACATGAGTATCATTCATATTTTAAGAATGTGTGTTTTAATCTACTTTTTATTTGAATATACTCGAACTAGACTACAACTAGGGAGCTTTTAGAAATACTCGATCCAGTTCGACTTGAATAAAAAAAAACAAGCTCGCAGACCCTAGTCCATACAGTATAAATTTACATGATCTGCAGAGCTGCCATTTGGTGTAGCCTACCCCAAGTTCACTATGTGGAAATACTACTCATGAAATCCCTTACAACCTGTTAGTTTTTTTTAATCAGGAGATTTGAATAACACTGTAAATGATTTGATGTGAACTAACTCATTGCCAATAATATTTACAAATTTTCTGTTTATCTTTTAATAATTTAACTGGAGACGACTAAAATGGTATGCTTTGAAAGACACAACATAATATATATTAAAATTATTTGTCTTCTTACAGCATTCTTGTAGAAAAAGTAGAGCACCATGCGAGAAAGGCGATCATAACACCAATGGCCGTGAACCAAGAGTAGCCTCTCTAGGTATTTAAACCTAGACAAAGCGTAATCAGACGCCATTACAGCCTGCATGCCTTCTTGGCCAGAGATACCGATACCCACGTCCGCCGTCTGGATCATCGATACATCATTCGCACCATCACCTAAAATATTAAACCAAAACTAGGAGACTCATTCATAATCAAGAATATTAACATTTTGTGTTTGAGATGAAAATTGTATACCTGAATATGAAGTGGTAATAAAAACAGCATTATTTTAGTTTTTTTTTTAAAAATACATTTTCCACATGTAATACTGCATAATAAAAAGTTTAGTTGACTTAGCCTATGAAACTTGTATTCTTTAGCTCTTTAACATAATATTTAGTTTTTACTTCTAGAACCGTCTGCGGACCAAATGGAACTTCACCGCAATCATTGTTTGAGAACCACTGCTCAAGTCAATTAAGGGCCAGTATTCGTAACAGAAGGAAAATATCATCTATTTATGTTTTAAATAACATACTTGTTTGTTACTAACAAATTGTTATTTGTTTTGTCATTAATGACAATAATTGTAGATAAGATTGAAAATAAAGTGTTTATTTTAAATTTATGATTCTTTTATTGAGAGTAAGTTTACTTAGCCTATTCATGATAGTAATAAAATACATTAAAATTTGATTTAACAGTTCAGGCACCATTTGAATTAGGACAATTTTATGTTTCAAAAGACACAATTAAATGATTTTTTTAGTTAATCCTTAAATTAAGTATTTTTAAACCCTTCTTTGGTGGCCCCGTGGACTAAGGCACTACTCTTACAGTAGACTATACTGCTGATGACGAGGATATTGAGGTTCGAATCTCAGTCGGTTGTACTGAGGGCGGTTTTCCACTCTCCCTCCACTCAAATGAATGTGGGTACACTTCCTATATACATAGCCTTAATCATTCCTTAAAAAAAAAAGTATTTTTAAAGAACTTGTGAATAAAAAAACACCCAATTCAAGTAAGACTTTGATCACAATGTTTCATTACAAAGTAATTTTTATTTATTATGAACTGTGTACATAACACTAAGCATTATTCACCAATAATTATGTGTTATGCATGAATATAAACCCTCTTAGGCAAAACATGTGTATTTATAAATTTAATATGGTTCACAAGCGTATAACTCGAATGGGTAGCAAGATGTGGTGCTAAAATAATATATATATATTGCTCATACAGTTTTTTAAGTTGATTTAAAATAAAGCATCAATGTTAAAATAAATGTTATATTGTAATGTATAGTGTTTGGAAGAAAGTACAGGAAAAGGTAATGTATAGTTAAGTCCTAAATTGCCAGCATTATGTTTGTTCTAAAATTAAATAGGGAACGCCACCAAGACAAATTGATGGAGGATATTGAAAAATAAAATTTGGTCTCGGTAGGTGATTCATCAAGAAGAAAAATGTATATAAACATAGTTTAGTGTCTAGAAAAGGGTTGCCACCAATTTATTTTTAAAGGCTTGTTATTGTCAACAACAACAATAAATCATTTCAATATATATATTTTTTAATTTAAAAGCACAAATTTAAAACATGGTTCATACTTCTGACCAAATTAAAGTTTATATGTCAAAATTGTAAGTATTTCATTATTTTCTGTAATCATAAATAAACCATTTAAAAATGCAGGTTGAATATAAATTTATTAAGTACATGCACAATATTTTATACCTTAGAATAGCCAACTAAATTTTGCAATACCAAATATCAAAAGAATTGATGTTAAAAATTATTTTTTGTTACCTCAGTTTCTCGATCCAAAAACCTAGTAAATGTACATATCTTGGTTCAAATTTAATATCATCTTACTTTGACTCAACATGGCTGTTTTAGTCAGTGGAATGGATGCACCCGACCTTATTGTTCTTATCAACTTGTTTACACCAAATATGGCTGCTAATGGCGAGACCCATACAAGTATTATTGACCTTATTTTGACCTAACATGCTCACTTTTAATAACAGGAATTGACTCGAACATTGAAAGGAGGATAGAAGTGCAAGGCTTACAAACTTACCAGAAAATTGTTGGCCTCAAAGTTCACAATTAATACACAACAAAAGACATAATTATGTAATTTTCGAGGTACACCAGTCCAGAGAGTATTTACTACCCGTTCGGCTTACATGCATATGTACTAATTAATTACACTGATGTGTTAAAGATTAGGAAGGTTGAATTTAGAGGAAAGGCACCCACATTTGCATGGAGGAACAATGGAAAATCCATCTTCAGTACACACGACCAGCATCTTCGTACCCTGATCTCCCCATCTTCGGCAGTCTAAAATATTGCTTGAGTAACACCTTAACCCATGTGGCCATCAAAGCGGTTAACAGGTTATAATTTAAGCTTGAAACAAAAATTAAAAAATTGTCAACTGTTTGATTTATAAAAATATTTGAGAGAGCTGCATAATAAGTGCTTTTTCTTGCCTTTATAAGCTACGTAGATAATCACTAAGTACTTGTTCCAAGTGGTACTAACCAATGGCCAATGTCCTCATCTTGAGCTGCTCCTTCACCACTCTAACAATATAGGCCTTCTGGAGGGGAGTTGCTCGACAACAAAGCACTGAGCTGCAAT
>JBCFYV010000012.1:50763309-50776407 GCA_039000515.1 Timema cristinae
GTTTATGGGTTTACTTTTCCACACAGAAATATGCTGGCCCTCAAAAGGAAACATGCTTACAAGTCCTTGAGCTGAGATAAAACTATTTCTTCACAACAGTGACGAGGCCAGTAAAAATAATTTTCATAATTTGAAGTGGCTAATTCAAGTAGCATATCTCAGTGCAGAGTGGCTACAAAATATTTACTATACAATTCCTTGATTTTTCAAAGTTTTCCAGATAACATTTAAAAATTTCTCGACACAAACGTTTGGTAGTTTAATTTAGTTAGTGGCAATTTTTCTTTTACATTGATCGCATATTTAAAAAAAAACCTAATGGCTACTAAATATCAAAAAACTTATAAGTCATTTTTACAGCAGAGTATTTAATTTTTAAAGTATTGTTTTTGGCACTGTGTTAATGTGTTATTAAAGATATCCTGTTTTCCCTCTCATAATAAAACTACCTTATCTAGCCAATGCATTTTGTTAACAAAGAAAAACAAAATCTCTCACTTTTGTTTAAACTCTTAGGTAGACAGTTAAGAGTTTAAATAAATTCCCTGACGTTTTCCTCTTTTCCCTGATATCAAAACATTCTCTGACTTTTCCCTATCTGTAGCC
Source organism: Timema cristinae (assembly GCA_039000515.1). Taxonomy (NCBI): domain Eukaryota; kingdom Metazoa; phylum Arthropoda; class Insecta; order Phasmatodea; family Timematidae; genus Timema; species Timema cristinae. The sequence goes on from JBCFYV010000012.1 coordinate 50,763,916, forward strand.
ACCATGCCAGAGATATATTCAACGTCTTGCACTTCAGGGGCACAATGTCAACATTTTTAATGTGCCTGATAAAATATCAGTGCTTCTCCAGAAGTCTGAAATATGGTGCAAACGGCTTAGTCGCAAAGAGTTGGATTTTTTCCATATAGTTGATGATTTTTTATGCTTTTCCAGGGAAGAGAATGATCATGTAATGGTGGAAACATTCAAGCAGCACATTATAATGTTCCAACAGAATATTAAATAGTACTTTTAGAGCCAAATGCAATCAAGAAGTGGATTAGGAACCCATTTGTCACTATCTCTCAAGGTGAATTAGTTTGTCTGCTGACATGTGAGTGTTACATGCTCAATGAGCTAGTTTCAGATGGGTGGCTGAAAGTTATCTTGGGAAAAAAGTATCCCCAAAATTTTTGGGTTAGTGTTCAATATGATTGAACCAACCTACAAAGCTGCTATCTACAATTACATATATTTGCAAAATTGGATTTTCTACTCTTGTAGAGATGAAAAATAAGAGACGGAACTCTCTGGATGTGGAACATGACCTACAGTTCAAATCGTCCACCATCGAACAAGATACTTTTAAGCTTATGAGCGATCAGAAGCAGCACAATGCTGTTCCATTGAAGATTTTTTTTTAGCACCACTTTTACAATTTGTTCTGGATATATGCTTTCATTCACCATTAATTTTACTATATAATGTTTAACCTGTAGTATGCTTCAAACAAATTTTTATATTTAATATATTTGTAATATAACCAAATGTAACACATTTAATTTAAACAGATTGGATAATTCACTAGTTAAAAAAGAAAAAAACTTGTGTTGGAATGTCTTTTCGGATTTCTTATTGTTATGCTTTTTATCACACGTGTGAAATGGGGATGATAAACTAAGTAAAATAAATTGCTGTATTTTACTGTTTAATACACACGTAATAAATAAATAGAATTTCTGGCTTTGGCAAGGGGATAGATAGGTGGTATCTTAAGAGGAGTGGTCTGCAATGCATCAAACCCTTTTCAAATGGTCAACCCATGTGAAAAGTTTGAGAAACACTCCCCTATGTTATATATCAATTTTTCTACCTACTACGAGGTGAGGTCACACTGACATATTTAAAAATTGGTGTCTAAATAATTTTTTATGAATGTCTCACAGTAGATTTTAGCATAAAATGTGTTCTTAGACAAAATTAAGACTTGTTTATTTCTTACAAAAAGGGTTCTCTTCATCTTTCCTGTAAAAACAATAGTGTTTGTGTAGCAGCTTGTCAGTGTGTTTTTTAATTTAGTCTCGTATTTTTTCTCTCATTTGGTGATTGACTAATGCATGATTTCCCTTTCATTTCAGGTGTGAGAAGGTAGTTGAAGTTCAGAGCTCTTGAAGTATCACTACTATCTTAATGTGTTGACAGAAAAATTTAAAAAATGTCCAATTCAAAAAACTATTTCATTTGCAAGCAAAGTTTGCGCGAAGGCGATACAATATCAGTGAAAGAACGAGGACTCAAATACAGTACAATACTTTACTTTTACTTATATCCATTACTGTTTGTTTCCCGCATGTGGCCTAGGCCGGTTTTATTCGAGCCATTTATCTTCCACTACAGGCTTGCTAGACCTGTCGTAGACAGTGAAAGACTCTAGTGTTAAGAGAAATGACAGGAAAGTGAACTTGTTAAGGGCATGGCATCTGTTGATATTTACAAAAAATGTCAGAAATCCTTCAAGCATGGAAAAAATATTGTTGCGGCCATAACATGAGGGAAACTATTTCAAAATCTGGTCTTCAACCTGTTAATTCAAGTTTTAATTTTAAAGAAAATGCTTGTTTTGGATCGAAGAAATTAATGAGGAATATTTGAAAACATAGAAAATAAAAACCAATAGAAAGACAGGAAACAATTAACCAAATGAAGAGCTTTGGCATGAAAGACAATATTTTGTAGACTGCAAATATCCATTATGACAAGTGGGGTCAAGATCTAATTCTTTGCATATTTCAGACCTTGTTGAATGTGAAGCATAACATCACCAATAATGTCTCAGAAAAAAATATTTTCTTTTACTACCAGTGCTGAAAAATCCCTTTGTTCAAGATGTCACAACTGCAATGAAAAACACATTTTCTTATCTGGGACTAGTCCACACATGTGAACATGTTGTTTTGACAGTGTGCAATCACAACTGTTCCATGTTAAACCTCTGTAGCAATTTTTACAATCATCCATTTTTTTCCTTGCGTTTTTTTTTTGTTTCCCCCCCCCCTATTTTAAGAAGTTGTGTTTTGCGTTTCCCACTCCTCCCTGATGAGTTCCAAAAGAATGAAACCTAGATCAGGGGATTGGGCGGTGACGATCGGTTCTCTTTAAAAGGCAACCTATTAGCCTTTCCTATACCTTCTTCCAAATATAAACCTCTGTAGCAGTAATTAGGGCAATTATATATGAGCCACAAGTTTTGAAAGGGTTTAAATTATTTTTTTCAAACTCTGTTTTTAACTGCCCGTTAACTGGCCTAATTTTAGGCTTTTATGAAAAACTTTAATATTTGTATTAATTGTCCAAGGCTCAATAGACCAAATTAACTAAGATCGTTTTTGGTATAATGTGAAATTTTCTTGTACCTCTTATAGCACATCATTATTGTAAAAAAATTACACGTGATGAAATAACTTAAATTCAAACTAATTGAAAAGATTTAATTCTTAAATCACCCGAATACTACTTTATATATATATATATATTAGCTGATTTTGCCACTTTTATAATTAACTTTTCATGATAACCACCATAACAGAAAAATGCCACGAAAGGCATTTTTTATTGAAGTACCAAATAGGGCTTGATGTATAGGCCAGGTTTTAACACACCTTTAAAATCCTAGTGCTCAGAATATTTAATTATGTTAATTATTGATTAAAACTTGATTAAATATAATTTAAAAGAATTATTACTATTTATATTTTATAAATTGTAATAAGATAGTGAAGAAACACTGAACAATTATGTAAAGTAAATGATAGCAAAGGAAGCCAACCTAAAAAGATAATTATATTAGGCGAAGATAGGAACAAACACACTTCTTTCTTCAAAGTGTTAGAAGAAATGAATAAAGAAGTGAGTTTGTTCCTATCTAGACCTAACCAAGAAATGAATAAAGAAGTGAGTTTGTTCCTATCTAGACCTAACCAAACTATCCTTTCAAGCTGGCTTCCTCCATTATCACTTACTTTACAGTATTGTACAGTGTTGTTAGTACACTATCTTATTATACATTTCAAAGTCATTAGGCAATAATTCATTTTAGTATTATTATCTAATGTGGTTAATTAAGTGTAATGCAATCTGATTTCGTCAAAACTACTGGAAATGGTGAAGTGATTTTTTTATTTATTTTTTTGTTTATTGGGCATAGAGCTCAATACTCTTAATCTACCCCCCTCTACAACTCCTCCTTCCTCCAAGGGTAGTAGGAAGTAACTTCAAAATTTTAAATGGAACCTGGTGTGAATTGTTGCATATTCTGAAAGTTCTTGTTCCTATACTTATTAATTTTAAAATATTTAATTGAAAGTGCTGACAAGACAAAAAACAATATTACATGACAAGTATAGTTAAAGCGGAAATGGAAATAATAAACTATAAATACTCAAGCCAAGTAAAAAATAACAAAGTGTTAGCTATAAATATTAAATACTGGTTGTAAACACCTTTAAAATGTAGAACAAGCATTGTTTATATTGAGCTAATAATTATAAGCATTAAGTGTCAAGAACAGAAAAATAAGTGCTATGTTCACAACTTCAATACGTAACATAAAATGGTATCATGTATGGTTCAAATTAACAAAAACTACTTGTGAGGCACTGAACCAGTGTGTTTAATTTTCCTAGTATCTGGTTGTGACTTCAAACTCACAATATTTAATGACACTCAAGCATTGCAGTACACAATACAAGTAATAGATATAATTAAGGGCTTTATTTCACTAGCAATTTTAGAAAGAATTAGTAAAAAAAGTGTGTTAACTGTATAAACACCAAACAAATCTGATCTAAAAGTGTCTAAAATCCTAAGACAAATGCTTAAATGACATAATTGTTCTTGCAAATAGACAATCGTTGTCATGCTTAAATGACATAATTGTTCTTGCAAATAGACAATCGTTGTCAAACTATATCAAGTATAAGCATCTCAAAGAGTAAAAATTTAGAGAAAACTTTTGAAATGATGGAAAAGAAAAGAGAAAGCATATTTTACAGCCTAACTGCTGAGAAAATTGAATAGAAAGGCCCCTAGCAACAATAAGTGTTAGTAGGATGCGAATGAAAGGCCTCAAACAAATAGTCAACCACCTCTGGTGCATGTCACATAACAAATATCTGGTGAAAGAAAAATATTTAATTCATTCGGCTCTTAGTTTCTATTTAAAAATAAGAGTTATAAAAAGAGTTTTACAAACCCCCCTCTTTCCCCATTATAAAGATACAGCTTTTATTAAAAAATTGTCAACAAAAAGAATGTATTTGCTAAAGTTTTAAACAACAAATTTTGTTGGGATGGTCGGGCAGCAAATATTTGTATCGGGCGGGTTTGGGTAAACATTGCAAAATTACGCTCGAGCACGGGCAGATTCGGGTGGGTATCTCATTTTGCTAACAACTTTGTCACAGGCCAATAAAATTTCAAATTATAAGTTCAACAGTCTAATTTAATATTTAAAAAAAGATAGAAACAATTTTGTCACAGGCCTATTAAATTTCAAATTACAAATTAAAACAGTCACATTTGATTTTAAAAAAGAATTTAACTGGCTAGTTTATGCTCAAGAATTTATAGTCAATACAAGAGCAGATTTCGCTTTGCTTTGTGAAAGTTCTGTTGGAGCATAACCAGTTCCTCTACATTTTCTTCAAGCAATTGCTCCCTCCGTCTAGTACACACATATAACAAATAGTATTTATTTACTTTATAGCACAATTTACAACTTATTAACTACATAACTGTAAATAGATACTAAAACAAATTGAAAAGATACAGTATGCATGAAACTTCATACATAAACGAAATCGTGTTTACTTGAAGCAAAATGGCAGTTTCCTATTTAATGTTCATTTGATACGTACTTTTCTATTTATATCCTAACAAATAATTATTATTATTAATTAATTGTCATCGTCGTCATCATTATTATTATCACCACATCTTACTACCCGTTCGGGTTGTACGGATAATAATAATAAATTAAAGAAATGTAAATAAAACTAATTAAGTTTTTGCAAGCATAGAGCTTAAAAATCTCAATGTGGAAATGTTGAATTTGTTATATTGTTGCCATCGACAGAGAAAATTAAATCATAGGCTACTTGATTTTGCTTATGTTGTAGACTTACTTGTAACCTGTGAGAAACGTTATCGTAGTTTTGTTGAAAGCAAACATAATAATTTACGAATTAAAAAAAAAACACATTTGTTTAATATTAATTGACTGAAATAATTTAACTATGAATATAAGTTAAACACGATTTTTTCGAAGTTCAAATTAGAGGTTGGTGCTAACATGGTATCATATACTTAGCAAGTTCTTGAGATGCCCGATCAAAATATGGGCATAAAAAATACCAGATATTTTCAAATGCCCAAAATTTCGAGTGCTCAACCACCCCTAAAATTTTGTTGATGAAATTAATTTATATTTCTTGATTAGAATGTTCCAATTATTTGAGTAGTAGCTATGTCATATGTTGACAATAGTTATAGGAGTGTACAATAGACCACATTTTAATTTGAAGCGAAGTTGAATCAAATTTTATGAAACTTTAAACATGTAGATCTACAAATTGTTTTATTGCAAAAATGTGTTTAAGATTAGTCCTAAAATGACCAATTACATTAATCTTCCAAATGTAATTCAATTAGGTTTTACAAACGTTTGGCATGTGAATATCAATTTGTAGTGAAAACTCCATTTACTCTGAACTGAAATGTAGCAAACTTATAATGATAGATTACACTATGGTACAGCTAATAAGATGGGGTCATAACATAATCAATCAAGGTAAAACTGGTGCAACTTTTTGGGGTGAGTAAAGTGTGCTTAACAGTGCAAAATGACTCAAATTTAACATATATGTATATTTTAACTGTCTATATTTTTACTGGCAGAAATTTAATAAATGTCAAAGATGACTTTTTTTTTCAATGCAAAGTAGAAGAATGTATATGTCAAGTTGAAGTTTTTGAAGATCACCCCACCCCTAATATTTCCAAATTTTATTTTAAGATAAATGCTGTGCAGTTTTTGTACTAGTGCACTCGAGAGTTGGTTGACTAGATGTGAAGGTAGACCGGGTGTTACCTGAAGATTGACGAAGTGGATGTGGATCGGGACCATGACACAAGGAAGTCCTCACCTCGCTGAGTCGCCCGTCTCTTGTCCAGGACTGCCCGCGTCACATCGCGAGGGAAAAGGCACGTCTCCACACATCGCCACACAAACCTGGGTAGTATTCAACAAACAACAAAGATGTGTTCATTGAGCTTACACTTTTATGTATTAAAAGCAGTGTTTATTTTTTTATTTAGCACAGAGTCTTCCAACTGTTTGGTTCATATAATTAAGTACTAATTAAGCTAATGGGTTAGGAATTGGGAAGGTTGGATTTAGAGTAAGTGAACCCGCATTTGCATGAAGGAGAATGGAAAAACATTTAGGAAAACCACCCCCAGTTCACCCAACCATGATTCAAACCTTGATTTCCCTATCTTCGGCAGTCTAGCTCAACATAAAACTAGCATGTTCACTAATTACACCACCAAGGCAGGTGAAAAGCAGTGTTATGTGTTGCATGGTTTTTTGGAAAACAAAGCAATTATTAGAGTGTATTTTACTTTCTTCTGATGAAAAAGGGGACTGATGTACCCTGAGAATTAAATAATTATGTATTTTGTTGTGTTTAAATCATGAGCTTTGAGGGCTACAGTTTTCTAGTAAATGTGTAGGCCTTGAACTTCTATCCTCCATTTAATTTTCAATTTAATACAGCCATTTAGTGCCATTCTGGGAAATGGCAAAAATAATTGTGCCCAAAATGTGTTTATGATAACAGAATAAAATTATATTCAGGCAGAATTAGGATAGTGTTAAGTAACCACTTGTTCACATCTTAGTTTCAATGGGAGCAGAGGGATTACATAAGGCCGTATTTAGGGTATGCAACACTCCCGTGCAGTCATTTATTTTATGCCCCACCCCCATAAATATCAACATCACTTCTCACCTAATTACCTTTAGGGCATTGACTTGCAAATATTATATGGTTGTGAAACTTATACATATTGATAATTATTTTTAATATTATTTGAATATTGTAACACAATTGAATAAACCATAAAAACATAGAAATTTACAAGTTCATGCAAATATTCTGCAGAAAAATATTCCTGTACACACAAAAATAAACTAACAGAGCACTATGGACAAGTAAGTAAATCATGCCGCAAAGCAATACCAACACAAACTTGTGAAATTACCATATTAGAAAATATGCAGCTATTCAGTCATCTTTAGTAAATATGAGAGTTGTTATTTAATAACGAATGATGACAGAGAGCTAACGAATTGCTAGTTTTTTATAACTTCACAAAAAATGCTATAAATTTGTTTACTGGTTACAGTCAAGTTTGCTATATTTTGTCTTATTTTCATATTATTCCCCCCCCCCCCCAACTTCACCACCCTGTGCAACTGCACATGTTGTAAGTGCTTAAATACAACCCTGGGATTACTTAGCTGTCCTGGCTAGTCCTAAGTACTATGTTTGTGAGATTATCCAGAAACAATGTAATCTCTTATTTCAACATGCCAACCCACTTTCCTTCTTTATCAGTTGTCTCTCAGTTTAATAACCTCATGTTGCACACATAAACTTCACCACCTAGGCACTGTAAAAACAAATTTTTACTGGCCGAGCCTTTTTCTGAAAGCTAGTCAAGTTACTAATACTACTTTTTAGAGATGGGTCAAATACACTATTTCTTGAATCCAAATCTACATTTTATTTTCGAATATCGAATCCAAATCCTAGCAAATTGTTAGAAATTTTAATGATTTTCAAATAGACCTACATTACACAATATAGGCCTAAGCTGTAAATTAAGATTTATTTTAATCATGCTTTCAATATTAATCAACCCCAACCACCCCTTGCAAAATACTGGTTAAAATCCAGACAAACTAAACACTCTAGACTCATATTATTGTTTAGAATTCAAATCAATCAAAGTTTGAGTGTCTTTAAGTTATTTTTAAAGGTGTTGATAGAATGAATTAAGTTTCTAAAAAAACATGTGAAATAAACAGATTAGGCCTAGTTACCTTTCGATCAAGTTTAATCATCTTGATATTATAATTTATTTTGATAAGAAAGCTAAAATAAAAATACAAACAGATTTAAAAAAAAGACTAAAACAACATGCTTAACAATTAAACATACATTGAAATAGTGAACTCAATAATACCTAAGTATGTTTTATTATAGTTATTATTATTTTCTTTTATATCTTTCTTCACGTAAAATACAAGATATATATTTTATTCTTGCGATATATCGATTTCTAAGAATACATTATATTTAAAATATGAACTTCTTTTCGACTCTTGCAATATGTTCATCCCTATTTTATTAAGCAAAACTGGGTTTGAATATTTTTACAATTACTTCAATAACATATTTGAAAAATATAATAAACTCTTAGTTAAAATCAATTTAAAAACAAATTATGAATTAGCAAGTCATTATTTGATTCTTGAAACTCGATAGCACTTACTAAGTGATCAGATTACCTGAATCGATTTCAAACAAATAATCAATATACAATATGTAGGCTGGTGGGCATAAATAAACAGTTTTATCGGTGTCTCCTGTTGACAGTATTTATTTTTCATGAAACCCAACAAAATATCTAGCTTAAGGCATATGAAATAAATTGGGGTTCTTTGCATAGTTGTAGATAATTAAAACTAGTTGAGTAGTAAGAATTAACAGTCATGTTTATTTAATCATCACTCTGGCCGCTGGCGAGTAAACATATACATCATGGCGGCTGACTTTGTATCGTGTGTAATGTGTTTTTATTTCTCTTAAAAATAAGCCGTAATTTGTTTTATTTATTTCAAGTTTATGTGTAAATCTAGTTTTTATTTTCAGTTTTTGAAGAGCTTTAATGTGTTCATTAAAATATTACAAGATTGTTCGTGAGGTGAAAGTTTCAGAAGTAAGCACGGTTGAGTCAAAGTTTCCCATAGGGGTGGAAGGGTAGGGTATTAGGCACGTTAAATTTTCTATGCCTAATAATTTTTTTTATATAGATTTTATTCATGTTTATCTCTTTTGTCTGACAAAATAATGATTACAGATTAGATTAAGTTGTGATTTTCGAGTAGGTCTAACTTAGTAATTTTTGAATTCAAAATTCAAACTATATTATGCTTTGTTTATGAGGTGAAAGATTTGACCATCAAATCCAATAAAACACCGGATCCTCAAATCTTGAATACTTGTCAGGATTTGGTGGATTTGAGGATTCGATTGGCCCATCTCCACTAGTTTCCTTTTCCTGTGTTTGTCCTTTATGTTATATCTTTTACATGTTCCAATCTATGTGTCCTATCATTCTTTACCATTTTCCATTCTACCCCTTTTGTGTTTTTTTGTTTCCTCTTTTAGGAAGTTGCATTGCGCGTTTCACACTCCTCCCTGATGAATTCCAATAGAATAAAACCTAGGTCAGGGGATTGGGCGGTGATGATCGATTTTCTTTAGAGGAAACCATTACCACTTTATCCAATGACAGCAATGTAAAGTGTGAACTGTGATCTTCTTTTTACTGTAAAAGCCATATTGAGTTCGTCCCTTTTATAAGTCTCTATCCGCCTTTCCTATACCTTCTTCCAAATATAATACAGTTAACTCATAAAGCGAAAAGAGGTTTTCCTTATAGAGATAAAAGATAGTAAAATGGTATCAATGTTGGCTGCAAAAACAAAAATGTATTATCTATAAGACTCTACCTAAATGAAATTAAACTATATTAATTTTAGCTAACTTTAACTGTTGTTTTCTATAGATTTCAGTGCAGCATTCAATGTTTCCATTAGATTTTTGTGCGCAAAGTTTTGAATAAACTTTATGTGTAGTTTTAAATGTGTAGTGTAAATAATATCATACAACATATGGTAAATGTCATGAGCAAAATATAGGTTAATTTGTAGAAATCTGAAAAGCTTCAATCATATTTATATAGAGTCAAATTTTTTATATTATTCTATTCAATAACTCAAATCAAACTGTACTAAAAAAAAGATAAGGTAATAGCCATTGCAAATCCCATGATGTGCCTAAAATATCTTAATATATTTGTAATAACAATTCTTGTGAGGTAAAGTAAATGCTTATTAATTATTACCATATTGACCGGAAAATAAGCCAAACCTTTTTTCCAACAACAGCCTTTATAAAATCTTCGCATAGCATATAGTAAGTACATAACCAATGAGTTAACTTTGAGGATCAAAGATGTAAATTGAAATATTTTATAATTACCACAAAATATGGTGCTCTTTATGTCTTAACTTTTCCAAGGTAAACTATTGGTTCATGAACACATTGAAAAAGTGGCATTTAAACATGCAAGCTCATAAAGACTAGGGTCCAAAATTATATTTTTTTTTATAGTCCAAACTCTTTATTTAACATCATAATTTTAGCATATTTAACTAAGATTTACTTCAATTCAATAATTATTCAAAATTTGTGAATATTATTTGCTTTGATTAAAGATTTGACCTTAAAAAAAAAAACCTGCTTTGCAGATGTCTAGAAATTAATATCCATTTAAAAAGGTAAATGTGATTGCAAGACAGGAATAGGGGATTAAAGAGTGTAAGAGGGAGAAGGTGAGGGGGGACAGCAAAATCTGTAGCATCGGCCCTGCCTTGAGGGCACCACATTGAAGTTGGATCCTAACCTTGGCAAGAGCGCCATGGGCACAGAGAGGCCCACCACAAGCCAGTAGACTAGAGACCCCATGGTCTGCTGAATCACTTGGTAGTTATTGGGCAGACCCAGGCACTCCAGGCACACCGTGTTGTACACTATCGTAAATATGTAGAATGCTACTATCGATGCCAAGATGGAGAGGATATGAATTATTGTCTGAAACAACACAAACAAGTTTGATTGATATTGCATACAACAATAACATCTAAAGGCTAGTACACACTGGACTATAATCGCACCAGATAGAAGTATCCAGCGACACTGAAACCTCGCCAGCGCATACACCAACTTGTATCTGAACACAAGTCTCCACAGGTGTTTTGCATCCCCACCAAGCAACCACGTCACATTAGTCCCTCTCTGCAATGGACTTGCACATCACTATTGATATGGCTACAACTTCTAAAACAAGTAGATGTCATCAAAAGAAAAAAAAAAAAGCTTTGGTGGAATAAGGAGTTTTTAAGACAAGGGAAGAATTGTGGTTATTGTTTCTTGTCAAAACTATTGTTGAATAATGTGTTCTCATTTAAAAATTTGGTAAAGATGACAGAACCAAATTTCGAGGAGCTATTTTGTTTGGTAACAGTCAAAATTACAAAGTGAGATACAAACATTCGAGTTGAAATGGAGATACAATCTGAAGTAACCATAAGAAAATCACCATCAAAATACAAATGAAACACATGTTAACTAGGTTAAGGAATAGAAATAAAGTGAATTAAATTCATAAGTTGCTAGTAGATATTTATGTGTGGGTCCATACTGAGCAAAGTTTCCCACTGGATGTGGGAGACAAGACGGTGGATACTTGGCCGATGTTTCCCATGTAGGTGACATCTTATTAATTTCTTCTGTCTTCTATAGTATGGGTAGAAGATGTCACATTTATGCATTGGATTCTTCCCACACTTTTCCTCTTTCCCTAGGAGGGCTTTCTTAATCAAATTTACACTTAGTAATTTATTTTTCCTTTTTCTTTACTATAAAATTATTTATCCATTGGGCCACCTCATTTTTAAACATTTCAACAACTTAAGTTAGAGTTGGGTCAAATTCACTATTTTAAGAATCTGAATCTCAAATTTATCTTCAAATCCTGAATCTTGAGTCCAAATTCAAATCTTGGAATAATTATGAACATAAGAGGAAATATAAATATAGTTGAGTAATAGAAAATATAAATTATCTAGCCATTGAGCCACCTCATTTTTAAACAGAAAATACAAATAGTAATTAAGTGTTAACATTCTTTCTTATAATTAATATATTATACCATTCATACAATCAGTTAAGTGTTAAATTACAGGTTTGGGGCCTGGATGTTGAGCTCATCCTATAAATATAATAGGTTTTGAACTACCAACAAGCAAAGAGCTCTAAAACCAATTTCCCTTGGAGAATAAAAAAAAAAAAAAAAAAA
>JBCFYV010000012.1:50776507-50794789 GCA_039000515.1 Timema cristinae
TTTTATTAAAATAATCTTTAATATAACTTAATAATAATGAGGATGTCTATTTTAATATATAAGCCATTATAATATATATATATATATATATATATATATATATATATATATATTCCATTTATCTGTTTACTAACTTTAAGTCCAGTGACGTCATAAAATACATAAAATAGGTGATAGATGAATGGTGACCTAGCTCAGATTTAAAAAGAATACTATATTTGGGTTCACTACCAACAAATACATTTCACAATGAGAAAATGTATTATCTCAGGGTAAAATTAAAATAACAATAATAATGCATAAAATTGAACACGGGACTCTCTCAGGACCTCTGGGTCATGTTGGGAAAAAATATACCTTTACTGTTTAAGTGGACTTATTGAACAAGCAAATATTTAATAAAACAATTTGAAATCCTTATGTATATATACTATATACATTTATAGTCAATTTCCTCAATGAGGTTGGTCGTTGGACACTAAAACAATAAATATTAAATAAGGTCATTGCATTTTGTCGAAGTCATTACTCTAGCAAATGTTTCTTTTCAGGAGTCCATTGTTGAAACAGAATATTACGTCTAAAAGAAAATACTACTGTTGGTATATTAAGTTGAAATTAATATTATTATTTGATTTTGGGACAATAAATTTCAAAAGATGCACAAAGTTTAGTCAAAACTGCAGTAGAAGACAAAGGATGAATCACGACTAAAATTTAGGTTGATATCACCTCATGTGAATGGAGTCTTGTGGTGTCAGTAAGTCAGTTTATGGTATAAGAGAACACACCCATTAATCACCATTTTAATGGATTCTGAGATGACAGGATGGGGTTAGGAGGGGGGATGGGGTGATAGGAAGGGTTGTAGCACATGATGGTGGCCGAGGGATGGAGGGGGATGGAAGCACCTGGGTGCAGGGTGGAGTGGGGACAATATTTTTTTGGTTGAGAATACGGCGACACTCATTTGCATGAGGGTGGGTGGGAGGGTGGGGCAGAGGTCACGACTGGGATGCTGAGGTGTTGAAGCCTCTGCAAATGCGGGTTCACTTCCCAAGGGCTAGGGATGGCTGAGAGGGGTCGGGGAGACTATAAATATTATCCTGCAAATGCGGGTTCACTTCCTCTAATTAAACCTTCCCAATTCCTACGTGGGAGGACAGCCGAACCCTGATGGTCAAGGATATGACAAGTATTATTCACCTCTAAATAAATATTATCCTGCAAATGCGGGTTCACTTCCTCTAATTAAACCTTCCCAATTCCTACGTGGGAGGGGAGACTATAAATATTATCCTGCAAATGCGGGTTCACTTCCTCTAATTAAACCTTCCCAATTCCTACGTGGGAGGACAGCCGAACCCTGATGGTTAAGGATATGACAAGTATTATTCACCTCTAAATAAATATTATCCTGAAAATGTGGGTTCACTTCCTCTAATTAAACCTTCCCAATTCCTACGTGGGAGGACAGCCGAACCCTGATGGTCAAGGATATGACAAGTATTATTCACCTCCAAATAAATATTATCCTGCAAATGCGGGTTCACTTCCTCTAATTAAACCTTCCCAATTCCTACGTGGGAGGGGAGACTATAAATATTATCCTGCAAATGCGGGTTCACTTCCTCTAATTAAACCTTCCCAATTCCTACGTGGGAGGACAGCCGAACCCTGATGGTCGGTCCTAGCAAAGATTGGGAATTAAGGATATGACAAGTATTATTCAGTACATCACGGGTCTCGAACCCCTGGGATATGACAAGTATCCACTCTACCTCTAATTAAACCTTCCCAATTCCTACACGGTCTAAAACTCTGGGAATTAAGGATATGACAAGTATATCTCTCCCTCTCTCAAAGTCTTAGTCTTTTCACAGGTCTCGAACCCCGGGATATGACAAGTATCCACTCTACCTCTAATTAAACCTTCCCAATTCCTACACGGTCTAAAACCCTGGGAATTAAGGATATGACAAGTATATCTCTCACTCTCTCAAAGTCTTAGTCTTTTCACGGGTCTCGAACCCCGGGATATGACAAGTATCCACTCTACCTTTAATTAAACCTTCCCAATTCCTACACCGTCTAAAACCCTGACGGTCGGTCCTAGCAAAGATTGGGAATTAAGGATATGACAAGTATATCTCTCTCTCTCTCAAAGTCTTAGTTTTTTTCGGTATGGAACACCGGGTGGAGGGGTTATCTCTCGCATCGTGACGTAGCGTTTAGACCCTATGGGTAGGGATATAAGGTGTCCCACACGGTAAAGTGTGTCGCGGGGGGCTTGACCTAGTGACTGCGGTGCACAGCTGCTCTTGAAAGAGCCGTACATTAACATAACAGTCAAGGTATTAGAACATAAATTTCTTTCCAAGTGACATGCTTAGAATCATAATACTTAAGTAGTTTTCACATTGAGGGTCTAGATCCGTGTACTTTGTGGGAGGGGGAGAGGCGTGGCTTGGAGCCTATAAATAAGGGTGGTCAGCCCTTTTTTTGTTGAATCATTAACCGGTAGCTATATTAGCCATGGCGTCAGAATTTGTGGCCGCATTTTTGACGGAGGTGGGATGTAATGAGATACTTCCACGTAAATTAACTGAGTTGGAGATAGGTCACGCATACCGTATTTCTTCAATAAAATCGGTAAATACGCGATTCGGTCGTCGTATACTTACTGTACTCGACGCCAAGTATCAAGTTTGGCTGCCGCGAAGATTTTCGACGCTCACCGATCTTCAGATAGAGGATATCTCGAAAGCGGATCTGCTACTTGTCTACAAAGGTCTCTCTACCGCCACCAAAACAGCCATTCTGAACTTTGAAGGTAAGTGTGTGTGTTAGGGTAACTGAACTTAATTGTTTACATCAGGCTCGTGTGCGTGTGCGAGTGTGTGTTAATGAGTTTTTAAAAAGAATTGTTTACATCATTAACTAGCAATAATCGTTGAATTGTTTTCAAGTTAAATGAGTTTAAAAGAATTGTTTACATCATTAACTAACAATATGTGCGTGTGTGTTTAGGATAACTGAACTTAATCTAAGTCAATAATTATTGAATGAGTTTAAAAAGAATTGTTTACATTGTGTGTGTGTGTGTGTTAGGGTAACTGAACTTAATTGTTTACATCAGGCTCGTGTGCGTGTGCGAGTGTGTGTTAATGAGTTTTTAAAAAGAATTGTTTACATCATTAACTAGCAATAATCGTTGAATTGTTTTCAAGTTAAATGAGTTTAAAAGAATTGTTTACATCATTAACTAACAATATGTGCTTGCGTGTTTAGGATAACTGAACTTAATCTAAGTCAATAATTATTGAATGAGTTTAAAAGAATTGTTTACTTCAACATGAATTATGAAAATAGGCCTAATCAGTCCTAAAAAAATTAAACAATTAACTTGCGATGATTCTTAGGGTTAATTAACTAAATTGGAGTAATATATCAATTACTCGATTGTTCAAAGTAACTTAGTGTGTGTTAGGGTAACTGAACTTAATCTAAGTCAATAATCTTTGAATGAGTTTAAAAGAATTGTTTACTTCAACATGAATTATGTGAATAGGCCTAATCAGACCTAAAAAAACAATTAACTTGCGATGATTCTTAGGGTTAATTAACTAAATTGGAGTAATATATCAATTACTCGATTGTTCAAGATTATTTATTAAAAGTGACACTAAATATAAGTTACTTATTCAACATGAATTATGCGAATAAACCTAATCAGACCTAAAAAATTAAACAATTAACTTGCGATGATTCTTAGGGTTAATTAACTAAATTGGAGTAATATATTAATTACTCGATTGCTCAAGATTATTTATTAAAAGTGACACTAAATATAAGTTACTTATTCAACATGAATTACGCGAATAGGCCTAATCAGACCTAAAAAAATTAAACAAATCAAGGAAATATGACCTTAATTAGACCTTGATGGTTACATTTACGGTGAACCGGGACAACAGCATCCCTTCAATTGACACTCAATAATAAACCTGGTAAACCTAGAGGTCTAGGGTTCAATCCTCGGTCCTGGCCAATAATCAACGAATGAATTGTTTACATCATTAACTAACAATACAAGGTTCAAACCTCACTTCCAAGGATAATTGTGTTTAATCTATTCCTCGTAAAACCTAAGTCAATAATCATTGAATTGTTTTCAGGTTAAATGTGAATAGTTTAAGTACATTTTCGTCATGGTTAATAATGCTTTAAAGGAATATCGAGAATTTAACACTAGTGAATATCCACCCTCTTTTAACAGAAGGGATCCGGGGGGTTTAAACACACTTTTTTTGTTACCTTCTTCTCTTCTCTTTTCTTCTTTAACGGAAGGGAGCGAGGGTCAGCTAGCTCCAGCAACAAAAAAAAGAAACATTTAAACCTTTCTGTATTTACAGTAAACTAAAAAAATATCACAAACAGCTTTCGTAGAAATCTTCCATACTACCCGTTCTGGTTATACACTTACATAGTAATACTGTTTAGGGAATAATAAGGTTATATTTTTTTAGAGGAAATGTGTACAAATTTGCGTGGTTAGAGAGACTGGAAAAACCATTAGGTTAAAACCATCCTGGGCGAGAGTCGAACCTTGACCCTCCCAATACGAGAGTAAGGCAGTGACTGAAGCAGCTAGGTAGCCTGATGGTCTAGGAGTAAGGTGTCAGACTTTTTTTTGTGATTATGCACTTACTCATCATAGTCGTTCCTGTTTGTTTGTTTACAGCCATCTCGAGCCCACCGGGGACTGTACCTGAATGAAGAGAGGGTAAAAAGGAGAGCATAGAGCGAACATGACAGAACCTTTAGCTAAAAGAGCACGCTTTCCTTCCCCCATCATTATATCTCGACAAATAAATGGAAATAAAGTGTATACTCTCCGTGAATTAACCTCGAATGAGCAACTTTTAATTAATTATCTAAAACGTGATATCACAACACAAGTATATAAAGCATACATTGAGCATACACCAGGGTTGATTAAGACCTCGAGCGTTTTGATACTCGGACATGAGGATATAGATAGACAGATCCGGACGCTTTTGACTCAGTCACATGACTTAGGTACGGGATTTACCCAGTTTAGACTTTACCTGGAACCGTTAGGTCTCTCATTGAAACTTATTGAGCAGGCGTACACCCGCCGTATAAAAACCTATTCTATCACTAACGAATTGCCTTACAAGGATCCCGTCCAGTTTCTTGTCGCGTGCGGAGGTATATACGTAAAGACGGTAGAAGAAACAATTGCAAATGACTCGATAAAGGTAAATTGCAGCCTCATTTGCGAGTTTAGACATCCTACCGAAGGTAGAATTGAGAAAGGGTATTTCAACTCGAGTCTATGCGGTATATTTAGCACTACAAACTTGGAGGAGTTATATGAAAATAATGTCGTTTTCCCACTCCTTGCTCAAATTGAAGGTTTTGTTTCTAGAGACTCGGGTTGGATGTATGACGGTACATTGGAGATGAGAATAAATCTCTCTAAAAACACGGTTTTCACGATCGGGGCTCGGGTTCAAATCCCGGAAACTATAGCCAGACGTGAAGCGTTGATAAATGTGCGATGTGAAGAAGATCATTGTTTCCCCGATCATTGTTTATCCTCTTACCCCAATTTTCGAGACGTGTTGAATCTGGACGGGATCCCTCTCCCTTTCCAAATGAGATATATCGAGCGTTTTGAAAAGCTTAACGATATATCTATAAATGTGTACACTGCAAAGCATGATGGGAGTGACTCTTATATTGATACAGCTGACACCTCTAAAAAACTAGTAATTGTTCCCGTACATGTCAGTGCTAAAGAGCGCGCTAGACATGTTCATTTATTCATGATAAGAGTTCACGGGACGGAAACTTATCATTTCAGCTGGATTAAAAATCTGTCACGGTTAGTAAACCCTCAACTACAGCGAGCGTCTAGCGGAGGACGTAGATACTTTTGCGATAGATGCCTGTCCGCTTTTTTGACTGAAAACAAACTCACAAAACATAAAGAGGCATGTATAAAATTCAACGCGGTAAGGAGTACATTCCCTCAAGGACAGGATAAATTCCTCACGTTCACTCAGTATAAGCAGCAGGAGAAAACAGGATTTATCGTGTATGCGGACCTGGAGAGCCTACTTATGCCTATAGAGACGAGTGATCCCGACCCAAAATTGTCTTATACTGAGAATGTTCAACGTCATGTAGCTTATTCTGTAGGAATGTACGTTAAATGTAATTTTAACGATAGTCTCTCAGAGTACCGTCATTTCACGGGAAAAGATTGTACTGACCAATTTGTTGAGGCGCTCATAGATACTGCGAAGCGTGTACTAGAGTACTATAGTACTGTCGTACCGATGAAACCGTTAACTCCTGCTCAAAGAGACGCTCATAATACAGCCTCTCGTTGCCATATATGTGAAAAGCCCTACAAGAATGATGATATTCGGGTTATGGATCATTTTCACTTGACCGGACTTTACCGAGGGAGTAGTCACGCAGGGTGTAATATTAATTACAAGAACCCGACTCACCTGAGCGTAGTAATTCATAACGCGCGGTGCTACGATAATTTTTTTCCTTCTCGAATCACTCGTTGAACGTAGAGAAACTGATCCGTTCACGGGGGAGAGCGTTCTCATCAATCCGGGAAAAGTCAGAGTTATTGGAGAGACTATGGGAAGATTCAAAGTAATTATGAAATATATTTGGTGCGGGTTTCGAGGGATCACGATTAAAATTATAGATAGTTTCAGTTTTCTATGTACTTCCCTAGAGAAATGCGTATCTTACCTCGAACCCGGACAACTTAAAATCACGCGTAAGTGCCATCCTGAGGATGAACGCTTTAAATTAGTCACACGAAAAGGAGTGTTCCCCTATGATTATATTGATTCATTCGAGCGGCTAGACGAGACTCAGTTACCGAGCAAAGATAAATTTTACAACGCGCTCACGGATACTCATATCTCTCAGGAAGACTATTATCACGCCTGTGAGGTTTGGCGAGTATTCGAATGTAAGAATCTTTGGGACTATTCGAACCTCTACCTGTACACAGACGTAACTTTACTAGGGGACGTCTTTGAGAACTTTCGTGATCTCTGCATGAAGACGTATAGGCTCGATCCCGGATGGTCCCTTACAGCTCCCAGTCTAGCGTACCAGGCTCTATTGAGAATAACCCGGGTACGGCTCGAATTAATCGATGATATGGACACTCATCAATTCATTGAGGGAGCTATCCGCGGAGGGATATGTTTTGTGGCTAATCGTCATGCTGTAGCGAATAATCGCTATATGGACGCGTTTGATCCTTCCAAGCCCGAGTCCTACATTGTCTATCTGGACGTTTATGGACTCTATTCATTTAGTATGCTGTCCTCACTTCCCTATGGAGAGTTCAGGTGGCTCAAAGAAGAAGAAATTGCTCGATTGGACGTGCTAAAAGTAAAGGATGATGCGGATACGGGCTATATCTTGCAGGTAGATCTTGAATACCCGCAAGATGTACACGACGCTCATTCTGACTTACCGTTCTGTCCTGAGAAAGGGATTCCACCCGTAGGGAAACAGGAGAAACTGTTAACAACTTTAGCTGATAAGACGGGGTACGTCATTCATTATCGTCATCTAAAGCTATGTTTAGCGAACGGGTTGAAACTGACGAGAGTTCACCGTGTTCTCAGTTTCAAGCAAGCGCCGTGGATGGCTCCGTATATCAGGTTGAACGCCGAAATGAGGAGTAAAGCGAGTAATCAATTTGAAAACATGTTTTTCAAACTGATGAACAATGCCGCATTCGGTCGCCTCATATCTAACAAGAGGGCATACCGTACGATAAAGATAGCTACCAGGTGGGATGGGAAATTTGGAGCGGGTAACCTCATAGCCTGTCCAAACTTTAAAAACCGCTCGATAGTGTCAGAAAACCTAGTCATCATCGAGATGGAACCGCAAGAGATTTACTTTGATATGCCTATCTATGCGGGATTCGCCATTTTGGAAATCTCGAAGGTAGTCATGTACGGTCTGCATTACCAGGTTATGATCCCTGCCTTCCCCCAAGGCACGTTAAAACTTCAATACACTGATACTGACTCACTTCTCTACTACATGACTGTTGAAGATGCATACCAGAGACTTGCCCTGTTAGCTAATGAGTATCTGGACACCTCCACCTACGGACAAGACAATGTTTACAGGATGCCCGTAGTGAATAAAGGGGTGCTCGGTAAACTAAAAGACGAGACTCGAGGTCAGATCATCACTGAGTTCATTGGTTTACGTCCTAAACTCTATTCATTCTCGGTACAAGGGGTGGGGGAGACTCTCAAGGCTAAAGGGTGAAGAGTAGTGCGTTAAGAACGCTTTCATTAGAGGATTATCGTAATTGTTTGACAGATGAGACGATAGTCATGAAAGAGGCTCGTTCAATAAGAGCAGTAGGATTCAAACTTTACACACAAAAATTCAATAGAGTCGCTCTATGCTCTATCGACGATAAAAGATATAGAGTACCGGGAACTGTCAATACTCTTCCTTGGTCCCATTACTCAATCAGACCGTCAACTCTATAGGGTGACAGTACGTCTATGTGAAAAAAATCATAAGTGATTAGAACTAAAAAAAATATTCACGTCCAGTACTCTATAGTGTAAGTGATTAGTGTTAATGTATAATTTCAAGAACTATAACTTGTGAAATTTAGTATGTGTCTATGTGTTTTAAATCTTTATATTCATTAAATAAAAAACAACAATTTCAAGAACTATAACTTGTATCTATGTGTTTTAAATCTTTATATTCATTAAATAAAAACAACATTTTCATGAACTATAACTTGTGAAAAAAACAACTAATTTAGTATGTATCTATGCGTTTTAAATCTTTATATTCATTAAATAGAATTAATTATGGATAGGGTTTTTTCTTTATTTCTTTCCTTCCCTTCATTTTTAAAAATCAGCTAATTTTCATTAAACATTTATTTAAAAAAGTTAATTACATAAAACATTTATTTTCAATCATTAAAAGTTAAAATCATTAGAACTTAAAAATTTTTTTTTCAATCATTAAAAGTTATAATCATTAAAAGTTAATTAAAACATTTATTTTTTCCAATCATTAAAAGTTAAATCATTAGAACTCTATTACAAATTCATACGTTTAAAAATTAATTAACATTAAACATCGTTAAATTCTTTTACAAGATTCAATACATTTAAATTTAATTACATAAACATTTAATTCTTCAATCATCATTAATTCTTTACAAGATTCACATTAAACATTTTTTTCCAATCATTAGAACCCTATTAACTAGGAGACTAGACAATTTACTTTGCTTCCAAAGAGAATGAGAGATCACAATACAGACCTCTCATAGAATCGCAGGGTAACGAACACCGACTTCTCTGTCCCAACGCAAACACACCACACATAGCTCTATGGAAGAACACACTAGTCGCGCATAGCTCTTTTGATCGTTAGATATAGTCAGATTGTAATAGGAAGAACACACTAGGTCACACATAGCTCTGTTGTGTGTTTTTAAGGAAGATTGTTTGAACTTTGCTTAATTCAATATTCAGATGAATTTTTTAAGGTAATTAATGGTTGAACTTCGTGATGTAATTAACTTTTTAAATGTATGAATCTTGTAAAAGAATTAATGAAAAGGCGATTAAGACCGTTTGAACTTTGGCTAATGTAATTAATGGACTGTATGTTTTTTTAAGGTAATTAATGATCGAACTTTGACGTGCTAAGCCAATAAATGATAGAACTTTGCCTATGTTTTAGAAAAAAATATTGTTAGCTCCGTCATAATCCAGTCTCATTTAAAGGTGATTAAGATTTTTTGAACTTTGGCTAATTCAATATTCAAATGAAGTAACTGATTTAGGAATGGTTTAAATCTACACATGCAGAACTTTTACGATTCTACTAGGTGAGGAGTTTGAAGAGAGTGTATTTAACCAATCTCCTTGTTACATCTCATTTAAAGGTAATTCATTTTAATGGTAATTAAGGTTATTTGAACTTTGGCTAATTCAATATTCAAATGAAGTAACTGTTTGTTTTTTAAGGCAATTAATGGTCAAACTTTGTTTTTAAGGAAGATTGTTTGAACTTTGCTTAATTCAATATTCAGACGAATTTTTTAAGGTAATTAATGGTTGAACTTCGTAATGTAATTAACGTTTTAAATGTATGAATCTTGTAAAAGAATTAATGAAAAGGCGATTAAGTCCGTTTGAACTTTGGTAATGTAATTAATGGACTGTATGTTTTTTAAGGTAATTAATGATCGAACTTTGACGTACTAAGCCAATAAATGATAGAACTTTGCCTGTGTTTTAGAAAAAAATATTGTTAGCTCCGTCATAATCCAGTCTCATTTAAAGGTGATTAAGATTTTTTGAACTTTGGCTAATTCAATATTCAAATGAAGTAACTGATTTAGGAATGGTTTAAATCTACACATGCAGAACTTTTACGATTCTACTAGTGAGGAGTTGAAGAGAGTGTATTTAACCAATCTCCTTGTTACATCCTCATTTAAAGGTAATTCATTTTATGGTAATTAAGGTTATTTGAACTTTGACTAATTCAATATTCAAATGAAGTAACTGTTTGTTTTTTAAGGCAATTAATGGTCAAACTTTGTTTTTAAGGAAGATTGTTTGAACTTTGCTTAATTCAATATTTAGACGAATTTTTTTAAGGTAATTAATGGTTGAACTCGTAATGTAATTAACTTTTTAAATGTATGAATCTTGTAAAAGAATTAATGAAAAGGCGATTAAGTCCGTTTGAACTTTGGCTAATGTAATTAATGGACTGTATGTTTTTTAAGGTAATTAATGATCGAACTTTGACGTACTAAGCCAATAAATGATAGAACTTTGCCTGTGTTTTAGAAAAAAATATTGTTAGCTCCGTCATAATCCAGTCTCATTTAAAGGTGATTAAGATTTTTTGAACTTTGGCTAATTCAATATTCAAATGAAGTAACTGATTAGGAATGGTTTAAATCTACACATGCAGAACTTTTACGATTCTACTAGGTGAGGAGTTGAAGAGAGTGTATTTAACCAATCTCCTTGTACATCTTCATTTAAAGGTAATTCATTTAATGGTAATTAAGGTTATTTGAACTTTGGCTAATTCAATATTCAAATGAAGTAACTGTTTGTTTTTAAGGCAATTAATGGTCAAACTTTGTTTTTAAGGAAGATTGTTTGAACTTTGCTTAATTCAATATTCAGACGAATTTTTTAAGGTAATTAATGGTTGAACTTCGTAATGTAATTAACGTTTTAAATGTATGAATCTTGTAAAAGAATTAATGAAAAGGCGATTAAGACCGTTTGAACTTTGGATAATGTAATTAATGGACTGTATGTTTTTTAAGGTAATTAATGATCGAACTTTGACGTACTAAGCCAATAAATGATAGAACTTTGCCTGTGTTTTAGAAAAAAATATTGTTAGCTCCGTCATAATCCAGTCTCATTTAAAGGTGATTAAGATTTTTTGAACTTTGGCTAATTCAATATTCAAATGAAGTAACTGATTTAGGAATGGTTTAAATCTACACATGCAAACTTTTACGATTCTACTAGGTGAGGAGTTGAAGAGAGTGTATTTAACCAATCTCCTTGTTACATCCTCATTTAAAGGTAATTCATTTAATGGTAATTAAGGTTATTTGAACTTTGGCTAATTCAATATTCAAATGAAGTAACTGTTTGTTTTAAGGCAATTAATGGTCAAACTTTGTTTTTAAGGAAGATTGTTTGAACTTTGCTTAATTCAATATTCAGATGAATTTTTTTAAGGTAATTAATGGTTGAACTTCGTAATGTAATTAACTTTTTAAATGTATGAATCTTGTAAAAGAATTAATGAAAAGGCGATTAAGACCGTTTGAACTTTGGCTAGTGTAATTAATGGACTGTATGTTTTTTAAGGTAATTAATGATCGAACTTTGACGTACTAAGCCAATAAATGATAGAACTTTGCCTGTGTTTTAGAAAAAAATATTGTTAGCTCTATGCTCGAACTTTGTGTTTTTAAGATAATAAATGACTGAACTAAGGTAATTAAGCTATCTGTTACCAGCATTTCTAAACTGGATTATGTTAACTGTAACAATTCAATGATTAAGTACGGTTATCCTAACACGTATACACACAGATTATTGACTTAGATTAAGTACGGTTATCCTAACACATATGCTCACATACACATATACACACATGCACGCATACCCATACCCACATACACACACATACACATTCAAGATAGAGATAGGGTGTAACTATTCACATTTAACCTGAAATCAATTCATTGATTAACCGTCAGATATAGTCAGATTGTAATAGGAAGAACACACTAGGTCATACATAGCTTTGTTGCCCGTCAGATATAGTCAGATTGTAATAGGAAGAACACACTAGGTCACACATAGCTCTGTTGACCGTCAGATATAGTCAGATTGTAATAGAAGAACACATAGCTTTGTTGCCCATCAGATATAGTCAGATTGTAATAGGAAGAACGCACTAGCCCGCATCAATACCAGGAAGTTATATTTATTAGCATCACGTCTTACTTACGCTAATGTGTAATGGTAGGGTGATTGTGAGATGAAGTGAAGGACCTACAGTTTAACGTGGAATCCGAACCACGGTGATGACCTGACATTCCTCGGTGAAGGAAGGGTTTGTACCGGTACAGAGGATTGAACCCAGACCGTCAGCACAGAAGTCTGACAACTTACCCCTAGACCAGCAGGTCACCAGCCGAGGAAGATGGGAATGTATCCAGAAAAAAGGCTTCAATCTAGTCTTGTTCGGTTGTCAGTGACGATTTGAATCCCGGCAGTTTATACGTAGATGCTTTATTCTTAAATATCCTTCCGCAAATAACTTTGCTCACATCTAACTTTTAATGTACGAATCTACAAGAATCTTTGAAAGGCTTTGAGAGGGAAGAATATATATGTAATATTAAGTAGATGGGTTAATACTTGTCATACTGAAGATATTTAAGCTTAATCCCTAAATTCCCAATGTAATTAACTTTTAAACGTATGAATCTTGTAAAAGAATTATTGACGATTGGAGATAAATGTTTAATGTAACTAACTTTTAAAACGTATGAATCTTGTAAAGAATTAATGATGATTGGAAATAAAAAGAATTTTCGATTATAACTTCGCTCGCATCTAACTTTTAATGATTGGGATACCCTAGATGAGGGAAGGAAGCCGTATTGACCTTGCTTCAAATACTGTTAGAATCTGGTTTGCCTGAACTGAGATTGAAGTCTAGCACCTTAGATCATCAGTGTCCTTGAAAGACTAAGACCACGTGAGAAAGAATCTTTGAAAGACTTTGAGAAGGAAAGAATATATATATGTAATATTAAGTAGATGGGTTAATACTTGTCGTACTGAAGATATTTAACCTTAATTCCCAAATTTCTAATGTAATTAACTTTTAAACGTATGAATCTTGTAAAAGAATTATTGATGACTGGAGATAAATGTTTAATGTAATTAACTTTTAAAACGAGTGAATCTTGTAAAGAATTAATGATGATGATTGGAAATAAAAAGAATTTTCGATTATAACTTTGCTCACATCTAACTTTTAATGATTGGGATACCCTAGATGAGGGAAGGAAGCCGTATTGACCTCGCTTCAAATACTGTTAGAATCTGGAAATTTATGTTTAGATAAAAGACCAAGGGGTTCACGACGATATAATTCAGGAGCTGTTCCCTTCCCTCCTCTCATGTTTCGGAGACTCGTGCAGAACAAAGGTGATGTATGATAGTGGTGATGTATGATAGTGGTGATGTATGATAGTGTTGTAATGTATGATAGTGGTGATGTATGATAGTGGTGATGTATGATAGTGGTGATGCATGATAGTGCTGTAATGTGAAGCATGATAGGGTGTTGTATTATAGTGGTGATGTATGATAGTGGTGCTGTATGATAGTGGTGATGCATGATAGTGTTGTAATGTGATGTATGATAGTGGTGATGTATGATAGTGCTGATGTATGATAGAGGTGATGTATGATAGTGGTGATGTATGATAGTGTTGTAATGTATGATAGTGGTGATGTATGATAGTGTTGTATGATAGTGTTGTAATGTATGATAGTGTTGTAATGTGATGTATGATAGTGATGATATGATAGTGGTGATGTATGATAGTGTTGTAATGTGAAGCATGATTGAGGGTGTTTTGTAATCATCTTGTCAGGACTAAGGATTGAAGTCAGGATTGAAACCTGATCTCTCGAGGCCCGCCACCACCATCCTCCCGAGGATTGAAGCCAGGCCATCTGAAAAGACTAAGACTATATGTATCAATGTAATATTCCCAATCTTTACGCTCAGACCATCAGGTTTGAGAGAGAATATACTTGTCATATCCCGAGACCCGTAGCTGTCGTCACACCGATGAACACTCAACCCTTGGAAGTGAACCCGCATTTGTGTGGAGGTAGAGTGGATACTTGTCATATCCCAGAGATTCAAGACCCGATCAATGTAATATTAAGATTATAGATATTTAACCTTAATTCCCGATCTTTGTCATGACTGAGGATTGAAGTCAGACCATCAGGGTGTTTGGCAATCATCTTGCCACACCGATAGTCCGTATCAGCAAGTATAAGGATGTTTTAGAAAACTGGTCGACTGAACTGTTTAAAATACGCAAGGTGGTCGAGACTAATCCCAGGACCTTCTTACTCGAAGATATGAAAGGTAACCCTATCACGGGCGGTTTCTACGCTAAGGAACTTAGAAAGACTTCGTTTCCTGACGTCTACCTCGTGGAGAAATAGTCAGACGTTCGGAAATAGAGCGTACGTCAAATGGTTAGGGTTCGTGGATCGAGGGCAAGATATAGAGAGGGTGAGAGGGTATGTCCCTCCCTCCATCCCGAGCATATAAAGCGACCGGGAGGTAGGGAGACGCATCTCATTCGAAATGTTTAGACGGTTGGTTATCGTCTGGAGGACATGAGTGAAATTAAGATCTCAGACAACAGCTTGGAGTACTACATCGCGAGAGTCGAGAAGGGTTACAGCGAGTGTTGCGACTCTTCGTGCACTGGCTGGGATGCCATAATCCGGGAAGTACGAGGCGAGTCAGTCCGTCGAGAACTGTTCAACATCATGTGCCGTCTACAAGCTGAAGGAAGGGGACAAAGCCACAAATTCTCGCGAAGACGCTCCCCTGCTCGACGAAGACGCTTTGTGCATCGAGCTGGATCGGATCGAGCGGAGGAACTCGACCGCGTCAAAAGCATCTCTGAACTCGAAAAGTATCGGCCTACAACGTTCGTCACCTGGAAGGAGACGAAGAGATCAGCGAGCCGAGAGGGCGAGCCGAACATCGTGACGCTGGACTATGTGGCAAAGTGCAGTCTTCCGGGCAAAAACTTGGCGCGAGATACAGAAGTCGGTTTAACGCGTCGCAGCGCGGACTGATCTATCTAGGCGACGACAAATACAAACTTTTCAAGTGGTGAAAGACTATACGTATTGTATGTTGAAAAGACTAAGACTTTGGAGAGAGAGAATTTTGTACTGAATATAATATGTATCAATGTAATATTAAGAATATACTAGGTTTAAAAAAACTGTACTATTTATTTAGAGGTGAATAATACTTGTCATATCCTTGACCATCAGGGTTAGGTCCATAAGCTACCCCCCCGAAAGAGAAATATACTTTCCATAATCCAAGCTGCCTAACGCCCTCCCAAAACCCTACTACATCACGATGAAGGAAGAGTAGAGAGAGGATAAGCCTTAAAAAATAGTCTCCCTCTCCTCCAAGCCCTCACCGGGAGGTCTCCATCAACCCCTTCTCCATACCGGAAAGACTAAGACTTTGAGAGAGTGAAATTTTGTACTGAATATATGTATCAATGTAATATTTAACCTTAATTCCACAGGACTAGAGGATTGAAGTCAGACTATCAGGGTGTTTGAGCAGGACTAAGGATTGCAAACATACAGAAAAATTTTTAAACCTTTAATTCCAAAACTTTTGCCCGGGGAGAGAGGGGGAAAGGGAAAAGCCCTATATGTATGCGTATGTGAAGACTAAACTATGCATGAAAAATCTTTTGGAGAGAAAAGAGAGAGAAGAGAGAATTTTAAACTAAATTATTAAAATATACTAAGTAATAATACTTGTCATACCTTTAAATTTCCCAAAACCCTTTGCTAGGACTGACCACAGGTTTGGGGAGAATATTTTTTATCAAATCCCAAGCGGGGCCCTCCGGGGAATTTGAACCCGCATTTGCGTAAAAGGAAGTTGGTCCCCCCCAGGCCCTTGGGAAAAACCCGCATTTGCGTAAGGTAGAGGGGAAATACTTGCCCCAAACCCCAGAAAAAAACTCCCCCGGCTCCCCCGGGAGGGGAGAACACTCAACCCTGAACCATCCCCTCTGATGAAGGGGAGAAAAACCCAAGTTGTGTCCTAGTATCCCGCATCAAAAAAATTTTTAAAAAGCCCCCCCTCCTCGCATCACCCCGGGTGTTAAACCCCAACCCCCCCCCCCGCACCCCCGGAGACACGAACACTCACCCAAGAGTTGTGTCCTCGAATGCTGCACCAAAAAAATATCGACCCCCTCGCCACCCCTCACCCAGGTGCTCCACTCCACACTCACATCAACATATCTATCCCTCCCCCACCCCCTGTATTATGTAAATGAGTCACAAGAAACAGCACCATGTTTAACGAAGGTATAAGAAAAAACCAGATGCTCTACACCCCCCCCCCCCCCCCCCCTCAACCCTCTCCATCCCTCGCCTGCTCCAACCCTTCTCATCAGCTCCCATCCCCTCCTCACCCCACCCCTCCCCCCTGGAATATGCTAATGAGTCACAGAACCTGCACTTTCCCCTTACTAACCTCTAGTACAATTGTTGTTAAATGGTAGTGTCCTCAGACCCAAGTACCCTTAGATTGTTTTGTGTGGCAACCTCTAGTACAATTGTTGTTAAATAGTAGTCTCTAAGACCCAAGTACCCTTAGATGGTTTGTTTTGCAACCTCTAGTACAATTGTTGTTAAATAGTAGTCTTTCAGACCCAAGTACCCTTAGATTGTTTGTGTGGCAACCTCTAGTACAATTGTTGTTAAATAGTAGTCTCTCAGACCCAAGTACCCTTAGATTGTTTGTGTGCAACCTCTAGTACAATGTTGTTAAATAGTAGTCTCTAAGACCCAAGTACCCTTAGATGGTGTGTGTGGCAACCTCTAGTACAATTGTTGTTAAATAGTAGTCTCTCAGACCCAAGTACCCTTAGATTGTTTGTGTGGCAACCTCTAGTACAATTGTTGTTAAATAGTAGTCTCTCAGACCCAAGTACCCTTATATAGATTGTTTAGGCAACTTCTAGTAGAGATGTTAATGAATGGTAGTTTTTTGATCCAAGCACTTTGAATTGTTATGTGTAGGAAACTTATAATTCAGAAGATTAATAGAGAATATTATTTCATAGTTTGTTTTTCTTCTAGCACAGTAGTTTATTAACAATTTTTTTACAAACCAAAATATTGCACAACTCTATAATCATGTTTCAACTTCCAATAAATATTTTTAATTTACTTTGCTAATATAGCTATGCTCTTTTATTTTTAACCGATAGTGTATCTACTAAAACATTTTTTTTATTATTTACTTTCTCGCAATATTACAGGTAGATAAAGTATTGTGATCGTCAAAATAAAATTGAACTTGAGGTTTTTATTAATCTCGACGTTTCATGACCCCCGAATCCGAAAAATTGGTTTTTGAATTTCCATCTGTCTGTCTGTCTGTACGTAACTCCAACTAGATCCTAAACTATTTTACCGATCGTACTAAAGCTTGCTATCTAGGGTTTCATAGGGTTTTCTCCGAGATGTTTTCGAATTTGATATCCAACCCTAAAATTAGGGGTAGTTTACTTAAGGGCAAAAAGAGAAAACGTCGATTTTCTCAAATCGGCGTTAACGATTTTGATTAAATTTCATTTCTAAACATTTATAATTATTCCAAACAAAATGGGTACTCTCAAATATTTCGGCGAAATGAAATTTAGGGCTCCGGTCCGGTCATTTTGTATCCTATCTCCGAAAATATTTGAGAAATGAAATTACTTATCATTACAAATATGTAGATCTATTTATAATACAAATATTTAATCAAAGAAAATTTTTATAAACC